>QLOH01000182.1:1200000-1606886 GCA_026901365.1 Sesbania bispinosa
TAGTACATGGTGAAATAATCAAAATAGTATTAATATGAGCAAAATAGAGTGTAAGTGAGATCAATATGATTAAATTTTTAATTATGATATTGAAGTATAAATTATTAAGAAAATAAAATAAATTATTTTGTAGACTTTCTTGATATGCTGTCCCACAAAGACCAAGTGAGCATAATTGTTATAGATAGAGTTATCTGTGCTAATCTATACTAATATACAAAGGCGATGCCTCTTTTTGGTGTCCACATTTTGTTTTCAATTATACCCCTAATTTATTTCAAAATTACTTTAAAATTCACGACTTAACTGATAAGGATAATGTTTTAAATTTAAATTAAGAAATAGAGATTAAAATTAGAATAAGAAAAAATAGAATCAATCATGACTTGAATTTGAATTGTAAAAATAAGGATTAGTGTTAAAAAAATTATCATTAAGAAAACAAAATTCGGTATATCATCCAAATTTAAAGAAGGATTTGAATTTGAATTATTAATCTATACTTTTCAAAATTACTTTAAAAAATCACGGCTTAAATAATAAGGATAATATTTTAAATTTAAATTAATAAATAGGAATTAAACTTATAATAGGAAAAAATATAATCAATCAGGAATTGCATTTAAATTGTAAAAATAAGAATTAGTGTTAAAAAATTTATTATTTAAAAAACCAGAATTCAGTATATCATCCAAATTTAAAAAAAGATTTTAATTTAAAATATAAATAAACAAATTTTATCTTTTAAAAAAAACGCTGATAAACAGTGTCTGTCTTTCCGTAAATATATATAAAGATAGTTATAAATCTATATATATCCATTCTCTTTGTGAAATCTTAGATCAATGGGAGGAGGACGCCCAATGTTCATGTTTAAAATATTAGAAAATCATTCAATTAATATAAGAATCTTTTTATTGATAATTTGCAATTATTTAATTATGCTTAATTTTTAATTAAAAATTAAATAAAATAACATGAAAAAATAGAAAGAAAAATAATGATTTAGTTAAAAACGATAACTTATACGTCATATCATAACGTTGAGTAAATTACACTCACCTCAAAATTAAATATGTAATTTTTTTCTATTTTAGCAAACAAATTTCTTATGCATATTTTTACTCTAATTGTCTCTAATATCAAATATTTGAGGCATGAGAAAATGAAATAAATATTTTGGAATAAAAGTTAAAGAGCTAATAAATATTCAAAACGTCACTTTATAATCTAATTTCCACAAATCAATGAGTGTTTAAAATTAATTGAGTTAACTACTCAAGTTTATAATAGAGATAATATAAAATCAGCATGACTAACCCGATAATCAAACTTTTATCAAGGATTTTTTACATTCTTTTCCTAATAATTATTCATGTGCATGAAAATACCATGTCATTCATTGACCCAAGTCATCACATACAAAAATTGCCACCCAAGTCATGCACCCTAACTTTTTTAATGGCATGAATGCATGCTATTAGATTCAAATGAGAAAAAATGTTATATATACAAAATGTTGATACACACAGGCAGGCATAACACTCATCAAAATATTTGTGGAAGCCAAAAATATATTTTAATATGTAAATAAATATATAATATTATAGATTTAATTTTATTTTTGGTCCCTCTTATTTATATTATATGTAATTTTGATCTTTCAATTTTTTTTAGCAAATTAAGTTTTTTAATTTTATAAATAAAATAATTTTGGTCTCTTTGTCAATTGATTTCCACCTAAAATTCTCAAATTCCCATTTTCAATCTAAATAGTTGATAGTTTATGATGATTTAAAATATGAAATAATTTTAAAGGATCATAAAGTAAAAATTTTAATAGAAATTTAATAAAATTCGAAGGATTTTGTAGGATTGTGTAGGATTTAAGCAAATACCAAGATGTTGTCCGAGAAATCTGGTTGAACTAAGTTTATAGTATCATCGTTAATACCACGTTGCACCACAAAGTGAGTCGAGTGTCATCTCCTTCATATTTGGCAATATGATCAGCTGGGATAACATCCAACGTCTGCTTCATAACAAATCACACTTTTTTTTACTCTCCGTACTAGAGATAAATACTCTACAACAAAATGAAGAAATTGATTACCATAAATCCCAAAATATATGAACATGACACCAAAATGCCAAAACAGTAAGGAACACATACATCTTAGTCCCGAAACTCAAAATGCATGAATATGGCTTACTACTTAACTATGTCATGGTGCACTTCCATTTTTTTGCCACTATGCCTTCACATCACAACAATTGACTATTATGCATTTAATCATCATCGCAGGTGGTCCTGTCCGGATTGTTAGGGGATACTTGTTGCAAAATCAAGAAAGCATCACCAAGGTGAGGTACAAAACTGCTATGGAGCAAAGACATACACACTCATTGTAGACTTGGTCAAAGATGGTACCAGTTTAACAGGAATGAGGAGTTGCAAAAGGGAGACACCCTCATGTTCTGGGGTTGGAAAATAAAAACTTTTCAGGTTGGTTGTAAGACCCAAAAAGGATTAGCTCCAGCAACAATTGTGTGGACACATCCAAATCTGTCTTAACTCAGCTCTTATTAGAAAAAATGTGCTTTATTAAGTTTAGTTCTAAGTTGTATGGTCCACATACAAGACTTACTATGTAGTTTCCTTCATTTTCTTGTTATGCACTATGTCCTACTAGGTACTTAATTTGGTGATGTATGACTTCCAAACAACTAAGTATGAACTATGTTATTAATCATCTAAGAAGTGCTTTAATTTTATCCTTATCTGTGTATCACTTACAACTATTATCCTTTTAAATTGGCGCCTCATTACCTAAAACAAAGGTCCCTATAATCACTGAAATTATGCCTTTGATTTGGAGGATTTGTTGACAACTTCCGCTGAGGTAATGGGAAAGGGCACATTTGGGACTGCATACAAGGCAATACTAGAGGATGCAGTCCCAAATGTGCCCTTTCCCCGGGTCGGCCCAAGGGTAAGACGACTCAAGCCCTTGCTTTAGGCCCCCAATTGTTAGTAACATAATTTATACAAAAAATAAAAAATATTATTATAATTAGGTCTAGTTCATTAGTTTATAAATTGATTTTCCTCCTCAATGGTTGATGGTTCAATCCTTGCTAAATGAATTTTAACTTTTAAAGCCTCTTTTTTTCACTTCATGTATTTAAAAAGGCCCCAAAATAAAAGTTTGCTTGAGGCCTCACTAAATATTAAGCAATATTTGGCCGGTCCTGCCCTTTCCCAGTACCTCAGCAGAAGCCCTAAACAAATCCTCCAAATCAAAGGCATAATTACATCCCTCAAAGAAACCCAGTTTATTATTTGCATCCTGGTTCCTTGATGCTTGGCTAGACCAATCTTCGCATGATTACTCAACATCAGATGCAAAAATCTACCCTGCCAAAAAATGCAATAAATTGAAGAATTCCTCTAACCCAACCCAGATTCCACCAAATATGCCACCAATGGCATACCAACGAAACCATATCTTCTTCGTTTCTCCTCCGCAACTAACATGGCAACAGAGAACCACGCATACCAACGTGCGATTATAGGGTTTCAGCAATTAACCATCGAATTGAAATGACAAAAGCCAAATGCACACCAAACCCCATCATCATCGCACCTCGAAACGCCTACTGGATTGCATGGCCACCGACAACGGCCTATAGCTCCATCGTAAAAAACGAAACCTGGAGGCTTTTTGACCAATATGGGGCAAAAAAATATAAATTACCTAAATAATATATTCCAAAAACTTATTGCTCTGTCTGGGGTGGTGCAGATGTCGAGGTTGGATGAGGCGCTAAAGGGAATGACGCCTTAAAAGAAAGTTATTTATAAGGCGCTAGACCCCCTAGCTCCTTACATTAAGCGCTTAACTGTCCAGCGCCTTACGCAGTGAATATATTCCATGTTCAGTTGATATATTCTGTCCGTGCCTCAATGAATATTAGGGATGGCAATTGAGTCCAAGCCCTATGGGTACCCGCAATGGGCAAGGTAAAAACCCGCAAAGCGGGTATGAGCAACAATATATTTTTATAACTATCTATTTGTGTTTTTTTTACTTTATAATATATGACTAATTAGTGTTAATAATCATTTTTTACATATCTTGAAAAATTCTAACACGTAATATCCAAGTTTATAAAATAGTGTGACGTGAAAGTTTATTATAATATTTAATAAAATAATTGTAATAAACTAGCATATTGGTACTCGACTCTTGGGACCATATAATTTCGTTACTTACTTTTTAGAAATAGCATAATAGTCTCTGATTTTTAGCTTCATTCATCATTTTAGTCCATAGCTGTAACTTCTGTTAACTTGCTGTTGATGTGTCACGTTAGCTGCCAAATAGGACTGAAAAATGACGTCGTTTGATATATTTGTTAAAGTATTGATTCAATATAGTAGGTCGGCCTTCCTGGCTATAGCTGGCCTTCCAACCTCCTAGCCGACTAACCTTCTTGGCCTGCAGGCTAAAGGCCTGTTTGGGGTGATTTTCGGTTTCCGGTTTTGAAAATTTTAAAAACCAAAACCAGTTTTCAGTTTCGCAAATTTTAAAACTAAAAACCAGTTTTCAGTTTCAGTTTTATGGTTTCCAGTTTCATTTTTTTTAATATTGGTTTTTAGTTCTATATACGCATTACATGAATAATTCTCTCTCTTGTCTCTCTTATGTTCCTCCCTCCTCTCTCCTTTGTTTCTCTCTTTTCGCTTTCTCCATTGTTTCTCTCTCCTCTCTCCTCTCTTTTCTTAATTTCCTCTTTTTCTCTACTATCTCTCTCTCTCCTCGCTCCCTCTCATCTCTCCTTTGTTTCTCTCCTATTTCTCTCTCTCCTCTCTCCTCTATTTCTCTATTATTTCTCTCTCTCCTCTGTTTCTCTATTGTTTCTCTCATCTCTCTCTCCTCTATTTCTCCACTGTTTATCTACAGAGGAGAGAGCAATAGGAGAGATAAGAGAGAGAAGAGAGAAACTTAGGACATAGAGGAGAGAGAAACAAAGGATAAAGAGGAGAGAGAAACAAGAGAGAAATAAAGGAGGGAGAAACAAAAGAGAGAGAGGAGAGAGATACAGGAGAGAAACAAAGGAAAGCGAAACAGAGAGAGGAGAGATAAACAGGAGAGAGAAACAGAGAGAGGAGAGAGAAATATGAGAGAAACAAAGGAGAGAGGAGAAATGAGAGGAAAGAGAAACAAGAGAGAAACAAAGAGGGAAAGAGGAGAGAGGATAGAGAAAGAAAGGAGAGAGAAAACAAGAGAGAGAAAGGGGTGAGAAACAAATGAGAGAAAGAGAGGAGAGAGAGAGGTGAGAGAAACAAGAGAGAATCAAAGGAGAGAGAGACGAGAGAGAAACAGAGAGATGAGAGAGAAATAGTATAGAAACAAAGGAGAGAGGAGAGAGAAACAGATGATAGAGGAGAGAGAAAGAAAGGAGAGAGAGGAAAGAGAGAAACATGGGAGAAACAAAAGAGAGAGATGAGATGGAATATAGAGAGGAGAGAGAAACAAGAGAGAGAGAGAGAAAGAGGAGAGAGGTGATAGAGAAAAAAATGGAATTGAAAAGAGAAAACATAAAACCTTTTTTTTGTTTTGAAAAGTAAGGGGAATTGGTTTTGAAACTTATGTAAAAATCATTTTAACCCCGTTTTATCCAAACACGTTTTGTTTTCAAATTTGGATTTCGAAACCAAAAACCAAAATCTGGCAAACGACACCTAAAAGTCGGGTTGGAAGGTCAGCCGACCGACCAAAACGGCTGGAACCCCGGCCGGCTAGATTGAATCAATACTTCAACAAATATATCAAACGACATCATTTTCAGTCGTGTATATATATATATATATATATATATATATATATATATATATATGATGTGCATAAGTTCAAATATAATAAAGAAAAAAAGAAAAGAAGAGAAGAAGAAGAAGAAGGCCATGGAACTTGTTCTCTAAGGCAGCGTGATATTCATTTTATCAATATATATAATCAACTAATAAACTTTGAAAATCTTAAGGGATTAGTTACGTACAGAGTACTTTTTTATTTTAGAATCTATTTCAAGTCTATATATCCTTTGTTTTCAGCCTTTTTTCCAACCTTATCTATGCGACATTGTCAATTTGGTCAACTGAATGAGCATGTATACATTGTACTATTCTTGTGCGGATGTAAATATGCATTACATAAACCTTAACCCGTGGTCTCGAGTTCGAGCCAGGGAATGTAGCTGTGTTAAATACTCAGAGGGAGAGTTGTTAAATACTCAGAGTGAGAGTTTTGCCGCCCATAGAGGTCATACCCGGCTCGACATGATGGTCTCCCGTGAAGGATATATGTTTGTACAAAAAAAAATAACATACAATTTTTCAACATTGGAATTCAACCACTCTCGCATATATATGTAAAGTAAATTTTTGGATACCAACAAATGAGAAATGCAATTCCATGGGCTAACTTGAATACATAAAAAAAGCCAAATCAAAGACAAAATTGCACTTAAGTGACTTAACAGTCTAAACTGCTTTATTTCGCTGCCTTTATAAGATGAATTGGTCGACAATTATTAGTGATCCTTCCACTTACTGCCCCTGAACCGTCAAAAGGCAATGATTTTATTAATGTCCATTTTGGCCGGCTAGCGCTTTTGAATATATAAATTAAGAATTAACCACAACCACAGCCTTTCTTATAAAAATGATTTGATCGGCTGAAATGTAAGTGTGTGGAGTATAAAATATAGATCATGTTTGATAATGGCATCTCCATCAATAGATTCAGTCGAAAACCGCCATTATTTTTTTTTATATGTGCTGTGTATATGGGTGAACAGAAGTGAATTTGACTGCCATCATCATGTGATAAAAGAAAGGTACGAATTAATGCTTCATTGCGCTTGGGAAAGTAATTTAGTAACCTCACTTGGTGGAAAGATTTAAAAAGAACAAATATTATCAATTGGTATTGATCCACCCTCGATCTCACTGTCATTGGTGGTCAATATATATTAATTCCTTTAACAGTTCTTATGCGTACTATACAATTAAACTTTAAAAATTAATAATAAGAAAGAAATCTTTAAAATTATTCTTAATTGGCTAGAGATTTCAAAGGAAATCACATGAATCCCATGGGCTAGCTGTATAACTTGATATTTCACTGTAGAGTCATTGAACAATTAAACGGAAGCTGTAGCTGATAATTTTGTATAACAAATATCAAATTTTTAACATGTGAACATATATACAATCTAGAAAAGGATATATCTGAATTTGAGATGAGAACAACAAAGTAATGTTATAATAATGACATTCATGTTAAAGTTGGTATAAACAAAAAAATAATAATAAAAAAGGGATAGGAAGGCCTTGGTTTCGTGGACGCAATGTAACGCAGCAAACCGCGTTCACTATCTCTATCACACAAAAATAAAGTGCACCGAAGGAGAAGCCTAATTGAAAGTAACACTCGCTATATTTGGCGGTGTGGTTGAGGAAGATTTCTAATAAATATTTGACGTCAACAATTAATATCCACTTATTCATATCTATCACTTAAATTGCTTTTGTAAAAGTGTGTATGTGTGGGGTCTACAAGGTCACTCACCCATCAAGGGAATCAGATTATGTGTTTTCTATGTCTTATTTTCTATTTTTTAATTAAAAATATTGTATAAACAAAAAATAGTATCGATATTAAAAATACCTTTTCAATAACATGGTTTTTTTATGAAGAACAGAAAAATGAAAAGAAAAGAAAAACACAGGTGTTTCCAATACGAAGTAACACGTCATAATAAATCTTCATCAGAGTCCGGACGGCTGCTAGTGCTATGTTTTTATACGTGCGAACTGGCTGACAATACCCAAATACGGTTCCAATTTATCGTTTCTAAATCCCAAAATCTCGTTCAAAAGTTCTATATAAATAAAACTAGTATGAATATTAGTTTAAATCTAGGATCTCATGCTAAACTATCCAAATCCCTACCACTAAGCCGACTCTAGTAGGTGGGGTATGTTATGTATGATTATATATGTTAAAAATATAAATTAAGTGTGTTTGATAAAACTAGCTGGAAAGTTAACTGAAAGCTGAAAAACTTGCTATAAAGCTTGCTGAAAACTTAAAACTAGCTGAAAGCTGAAAATCTATTGAATGTGTTTGGTAAAACTAATTGAAAATGGTAAAATGACATTTAAAGACAACATTAATTATTAAATAATGATAAGTGAGGGTGGTTGAGGGTTAAACTTGTAATTAATTTTCAGCTAGTAGCTGAAAAATGAAGCTTTTTTAAAAAAACTACTTCAATTAGCTTTTTAAGAAAAGCTTGTAGCTACCCAGAAAAGCTACCTTCCCGCTAAACACTGCTGAAATTGTTTCAGCTACTATTTCCAACTTTCAGCTAGTTGAAATGGCAAGTCAAAACACTGTAAAGATTAATTGATAAAGATGTTAAAAATATAAAATTATTTCAGCTACCAATCATATTACTCTTATCAATATAATATATAATTACAAATATATTTATGAGAATATTATGATTACTCTTAACTTTTATTTATTATTGTTGTACAACATACTTTTAATTGGAATTGTTTTCTTCTCACAATAATAAAGACTACTTAAAATCCTTATTTTCAAAACGAATTTTAGAAACAAAGAGTTGTGACTTAGTTGACAAAACAGATTGAAATTATCGGAAGAGCTCCTGGGTTCCGACACACTTAACACACTCTTAACTTAAGAAGGATAAGAAGTTTTAATCGTGATTAAGTCCAAAATATGATTACCCCTAGTAATAGGGGAGATCTGGTGAAAAAAAATGATTTTGCGAAAAGTGTTTATGCTCCAACATTGTATTATGTAATTGTTTTATTTTTGTAATCCTGTTTATTTGATGTATTATGAAGTTAATTTAATTGCATATTAATGCAAGATTATTCCCAAATAGTATAGTTGGTAATTTTTCTTTGAACGATAGGTTGTGACTTATAAATGCAATAAAGTTCAAAGTATTAAAAACATTCTACATAATATGCGTTCTTTCAATTATGTCAATAATGTAATTATTGTTAATATATAATAAAGTGTTATTATATTGGGAAGAGCTCCCGGATTCTATCACCACTAAATATGTTTTTAGGGAGGGACGGAGAGTTTTAACTGCTCAAATAGGATTACCCCTTATTAATAATATGATGAAAACAAAAAAAAAATGTTACTACGTTACCCAAAATTATTTTTTACATAATTCTCTTAACACATAATAAAACATTAATGAAAATGCTAATATTAGAATAATAATCATTCATTTTTAATTGATAATTAAATGAATAATTAAAAAAATAATTTGAAGAATTTAAAATTCTTCTTAATATATCTACCTTTTTTATTTAATATTTTATTCAATAACTACTAGAGAAATTATTAAAAAAATGTTTAAGGGATATATTAAAACAAATTTTCAAAAAAGGAAGTGATATCCATTCCTTTATTCTCTCATTTACGATGCGATGCGAAGTGTGTTTGGTTGATGCTCTGTTTCGCAATACTGAGGAGAGAAACATCCGATATTTTGACCTTTTCGTAGAGAAAGAATCGGCAGGTGTCACTTTCTGAGCTTATCGTTTGCACACGTCTATTTGTTGGCGTTACAATAGGCAATTGCACAGGCAAAGAGAGAAGTATTCAAATACATAAAGCAGCCACAAACACGACACAAGCTTCAATCAATTCGACTCACCATAAACCTTAAACCGAATCCCATTCTTGTTCAGACTCTCTTCTGTTTTTTGTGGGGTTTCTGTTTCCTTCACCGTTTGAACAACAGAGCCAGGGGATTGTATTCCTCGATGTTATTACTGGGAAAAACATGAAGTTCTGCAAAAAATACCAAGAGTACATGCAAGGCCAGGAGAAGAAGCTTCCTGGGGTTGGTTTCAAGAAGCTTAAGAAGATTTTGAAAAAGTGCAGAAAAGATTATCAATCCCAGAAAGCCCTTCATGCATCCCATGGCCATGGCGTCAGAACCTGCCCTGACCATTGCCCAGGTGATCAAAAAGCTTCCTTTTTTCTTCTCTATTTCAAAGTTTTAAACTTTTCCCTGGAAGAGTCGAATTATCGATAGATAGAAAGAGGGAAGGGGAAAAGGAGTTTTTTTTTTTTTTTCTGTTGCCTTCTTCTGCATGCATGATCTGTTGTATTTTTTGTGCATTTTTTAATCATCTCTTAGCTAACTTTCATGTAATTGTTCAGTGTGCGATGGGACCTTCTTCCCTTCCCTTCTCAATGAAATGTCAGCAATTGTTGGCTGCTTTAATCAGCGTGCTCAGAAATTGCTGGAGCTACACCTCGCTTCTGGCTTCAGAAAGTACCTTTTCTGGTTCAAAGGCAAATTACAAGGGAGCCATACTGCTCTAGTTCAAGAAGGCAAAGATCTGGTTACTTATGCACTCATTAATGCCATTGCAATTCGAAAAATACTAAAGAAATATGATAAGGTATGTTATGTCTGTCAGTTTTGCTTCTCTTGATAAATATTAATATCATCCTGATTTTGTAGGTGTGTTAATTTTATGTTTAGATAATTTAGATGAAATTTGTGAAGAGTGGTTTTTATATGCTGTTATTTCTACTGTCACTGCAGATTCATTATTCCAAGCAAGGGCAATTATTCAAGTCACAAGTCCAGAGTATGCACAAGGAAATTCTTCAAAGTCCCTGGCTTTGTGAGCTTATGGCCTTCCACATTAATTTAAGGGAAACCAAGGTCAAGTCAAGGAAGGCACCTGCTTTGTTTGATGGATGTTCACTCACATTTAAGGATGGAAAACCATCTCTTACTTGTGAGCTCTTTGATTCTATCAAAATTGATATTGACTTGACTTGTTCTATATGCTTGGTAAGTTGCTCAATATCTGTTGTTGCATGAATTCTACCTCAATTTTTGTGCATTACCCACATTCTGGTTTTTAATTTGGATTGGACATTCACTGAGGTTGTCTATTTGAAGATTACTGCTACTTGGATGCAAAAGGGTCCAGTCAAGCTAAAGATTATGCATTGAGTTAGAATTTTGAACTGAAGGAAACTTCTGTTCCTACCAAAAAACAGATGGATGCTTACTCGTTAACTATCTTATTTGTATATGGTTTCAAATATCTCAGATATATCAATTATATGCACTTTTCAGAATCCAAAATATTTGGCCTTTTTAAAAAAAAATGTAGTAAAATTACAATATCACAACAGGTTTCTCAACATCAATAATGTGTTTTCTATGGTAACTGAAAAACCACTCTCTACATTGTCCTTCACTTTTTTATCCGTTGATAATCTTCATCTGGCTCCTCCATGACAGGACACAGTGTTTGATCCAGTTTCACTGACTTGTGGCCATATATTCTGCTATACTTGTGCTTGCTCGGCTGCATCAGTATCTATTGTTGATGGACTTAAGGCAGCAAATCCTAAAGAGAAATGTCCTTTATGCCGAGAGGTAAGCTACTAGATCTGATATGTATACTGTAAGCTCTTCTACAACTTTGTTATTTGCAACAGGATTGTAAAACTCAGGAGAATTTTAATGTTAATTGATTCCATAACTTCTGTTAAAAGGTGTATACAAATCACGTTAGTAACTCATGAATGAGCTAAGCTCAAGTTTGTGCATTCCCTCTGCCATTCTAGAGCTTCTTTATTTGAATCCTGTGACGAGTGATAAATAGCAGTTTATAAGGAAGGTCTGTTAACTTATTTTAGGCACCTTGGTGCTGAACATCCATGATTGATTAGTTCTTTGCTTCTACTGTAAAGAGTGGGGCGGTTTAGAATTGGCAACCAAAATCATTCAAATATTTGTGTTTCTTTTTTCTGAAATTGAACCAATTGAAAAAATTGGTAACTTATTATGAGTTCTACTTTTGTTTCGATGGCAGGGTGCAGTTTATGAAGGTGCTGTGCACTTGGAAGAACTAAACATTCTGTTAGGCCGAAGGTATAATCCCAACTATTCCATTATAAAACTTTTTTGGGGTTGGAGGGGGGATTGGGGAGATTAAAACCAGGTTGTGGTAAAGGAATTGATGGATCTAATTATTAATTAGAAAGTTGTTTTATATCATCTTGTTTCTGCTATATTCTATGCAAATCTTTTCTTTTAACCTAATAAATTTCAATGCTTTTACAGCTGTCCGGAATACTGGGAGCAAAGGCTTCAAACAGAGAGGGCAGAAAGGGTTAAGCAAATAAAGGAACACTGGGAATCACAGAGTAGGGCATTCTTGGGCATCTAAGTAGAACATAAACTTTCTAAGTTTCTTTGGTAGAGTATGAGCAGTTTTAGGCTGAAATGTGAATATTCATTTGTTTGATTGCCGTTTTATGTCTTTAGTATGTAACATTCTAATTTAGTTGAAGCTGCTTTCAAACTATATATATATAAGGTTGTCGATAGCTGTGTTCTTACTTCAATAAGGGATTCTATTTCAACAATGACTTATAGTGTGTTTGTATTCTATTTAATTTGCTTTCAAACGTGTCTTTGGTTCAACATCATAGCATGTTTAGTTTTGGTAAAAATCACAATCCAATCCAATGTTAATTAAATCCATATTTATACCGTGATTTTATAATGTGTTTCAATTCCACTTGCCGAACGTGTGTAGATCTTTAACTACACCTGAGGTAAGTGTATATGTAACTGCGAAAAAATGTATGTCCAAAAGCAACAAATTTGTTGCACCTCCATTAGGTGACTTTGGAATTTCATGCGCTACCATTTGAAACATACGACTTGTTGGATAGGAGAAAACGCAGTTTGAGGTTGCTCAATCATAAAAACAAGGTAATCAAATCATAATACAAAGACGTTTTTCTATGTTTTAGCTTAAATATTCAAGCACCCGAGGAAGAACTATGCACCCGAAGCCAATTCAGTTGGGCAGCACTCTACGGGATTAGATCATAACAAGACTTCCTAATTCCCATAATGTTTAAGCAGAGAAAAAAAAAACAGTGATCAACATGCCATTGGACTGGCTAGGCGAAAATGGCATTCATGGTTCTTACTGGACAATAGAATTTGCTCTTCTTTGGTTAACGTCGAAATTCTTCTCCATTGTTGATTCAACGACAAACCAAGAAGCCTCATACATCCCATGATCAAAAATCAAAATTAATGATCATGACATCAAGCATAACCTGAGCAGTTCAAGTTCTGTTTCTCGGAACAGGATAAATTCCAAATACATCTGATCCGTGATGTGTTCTAGCAGAAGATATTTCCCACAAGCAAGCTACATGGCAATGCTGCAGCCTGCAGTATCGTGTTCTAGAAGTAGACAGATATTTCCCACAAACAAGCTACATAACAAAACATGGCAATGTTGAAGTGTCGTGCATAAAATAGTTAGGAACAAATTCCATCCAAAACAAATTATTGATTTTCTATAGAGTGAACGCACCTTCATAGCCAAATTCTGCCCATATGCAAAATTTCAAACATAACAACATTTCCTAATAATCTTACTCGTTTCAAAAGTAAAAATGTTCAAAAGAATACAGAAAAAGATCAGAAATACAGCCTCACTAATAACTATCACAAATTTTTGCTGATTTGCCAGTCACTTTCACGTCCATGGATCAAAATTTCAACTTACAACCTCTTAGCATGCCATCATCATACAAGTAGTCACTCTAAAGGGAGAATATTTTCATTTGGCCAAAATCAGGGGATTCTTATTTTTATACACATGATACCTCTTGCACAGTTTCTCTAAAGTTGCAACTGAATGCTGCATGGGATTTAGCTTGATATCCATGAACATACTCTGTCAAAACAAGAAAAACATGCAATGTAATGTAATGTAAGCATCCTCCAACTCCATCTCAGTATTTATTAAAATCCTGAAAAAAAAATTGAAAGAATTTCCTTCCAAACCTGATAATCATCTCCATATTTATCTACTAGGCGACTAATATGAATACGTTGCATTGCAGTCAAAGGTTGAGGTGGTGCACTTTTTCCATCTCTGCGCTTCTTCCCTAGGGCTGATTTCAAGTCTATACATACATAATACCATAAGAAAAATATATCCAAATTTAGCAAGAGAGTTTTCGTTTTTTAAAGAAAGAGTAGAAATTGGGAAACTAACCATCTTCTTCGAGATCGCTGCCGGAATCTTCGAGAAGGTCGGTGGGGGAAGGGGGGTTTTGAGGAGTGGTGAGGGAGTTAGGGTTAGAGAGGACGCGGAAGGATTTGTAATTGTGATTGACGGTGCCTTTGTCGTCCCATTGGGGGTTTAGGTCATTGTCAGTGTCAACTATGGATTGCAACAGCTTCGGAGGAACGGAGAAAGCTGGCTTGAAAAGACGAGGGTTCTTCTTCGGCAATCCCACTCGGACCTTCGCTCTCGATTGCTTGTACTTTCTTCGCGACCTTCCCATCTTCTCTCTCTTTCGCCAACAGCACCACAACTAGGGTTTCGTATTGCCTCTGCTTTGGGTTTGGGTTTAGGTTTAGGGCAGAAAGAACGGATCAAAATTGCTTGTGAATTCAAGATCCTAAAACGGTGTCGTTTCTTTCTCTTAATTCATATCAACATATTTATTTTAAAGTATAAATATATTTAACATTTTTAATTATATTTTAAATATTGGATTTTTTTATGTATAGAATTCGCTTTTAAAATTTAGTCTATTATGATATTAATAACTATTTTGTGCATGGACTATTTTTTTTTGTGAAATATAAAAAATGAATCAAAAAATTGATTTAACTAATGTTTTGTTTGGATGATAAAAAATCTTAGAAAAAAAAAAAGAGAAAATGGATAAAACCAAGAAGAACAAAACAAAAGTTTCATTTTATTCCATGCCTGCACATATAACGTTGCATTTATGTTGCAATGCCACGTGAAAGACCTTCCACAACTACAATTTCGTATGCCAATGCTAATGTGGCCAAAATCCAAATGTCTCATTGTAGTGTGGTCGAAACTCATAAAGGTGGATTGACTCAAAAAAAATGAATTGAATAAAAAAAAAGGGAAAATTGTAATCACCTCCCCTGAGATTTGTCTAAATGATAAAAACCTCCCCTCTAGTTTTTGAAATGCAGAAACCTCCCTTCCCATTGACACTATGAGGATTATTTAGGGATATTAATGAGACGGAACCGCAGAACTGATTATACACTACCCGTATCCATCCATCCATATATACGAAATTAACAGCTACCCACGTGGGTAACGAATATTTACGAGTATCGATTAATATTTAAGAATTCAAAATTTATAGAAAAAATAGAGAAAATGACATATAATATATTACCATATCATATTATATTAATTTTATATAATATAAACTAACATTATATAATATTATTACAAGTTAATGTATTAAAAATATTATTATAAAATAATAAAATTAAATTTTATCTCATCATAAAATAATAAAAAAACTTAATATTTTAATATATATATATATATATAATAAAAAATATATTTTAATGATTATGCGGAAACTCGCGAGATGAGTAGTATAATATTCGTCCCCACTTATTTAATATATATGCGTGTACTCATCGTTGGTATATCGAAAAATATCCATCGATACGAGTTTTTTATCATATCGCTTTAGGTAAGGGAGGTGAGTGCATTTCAAAAACTAGAGGAGAGATATTTGTCATTTAGACAAACCTGAGGGGAGATGAGTGTAATTTTCCCAAAAAAAAATGATATTTTGTGTGGACAAATTTTAACAATCCTGATTCAAGACCCAAAGCACAAATTTGATTGCAATTGTAGCCAGCATTCTTCTCAAACAATATTCACTCCATCAAAATCAGTTTTTCAAATAAAAACACACAAACATAAAACATTTCACTTTAAACTTATTTAATTAATAACTTCCTTCCATGCAATCCAACAGCAAAGTGAAACAATTACACTTGGTGATATTGTTACTCAAAAATCAGGATCTACTACATTGCAATTGTCAATTTGTCATGGTACCCACCCAGCAATGAAACACTGGCTGCACCTCCAATACACCAGCAATGAAACTCCTTTTTCTTCACACGGTACTTCTAAAATCAATCAAACTTTGCACCTCTCTAGGAAGATGTTTAATTTTGTCATTACTATGATATGCATGAGAGTTTCTTATAGTCCTGTGGAGCGATTGGCATACTCTTGAACTAATGCCCCAAATAGAGATTGCCTCTGAAGCAAGTTGGAAGGCTTATCAAATTCTTTCACTCTCCCTATTACAAACAGAACAAGAAAACAATTTTAGGCTACTAAGATTAGAACATCAAGGACCATGATGTTCATGCAAAAAGAACACATCATACCTGCATCTACAACCAAAACTCTATCACAGTCCATGACTGTGGGGATTCTGTGAGCAATGCTGATGATGGTACAAGCTGCAAAGTCTTCTCTAATGATCCTTTGAATTACACCATCAGTTTGAGAATCAACAGAAGCAGTTGCCTCATCCATAAACAAGAGCCTGCTTCTCTTAAGCATAACCCGCCCTAAACAAAGCAACTGTCTCTGCCCCACACTCCAGTTCTCTCCATTATCCACCACTACAAGGTTTAAAACAACATCCCCATTAGTTAAAAAAATGAAATTTAAGTAGCTCAAAGAAAATAGTAAAAATCTTTACCTAAAGAGTCAAGCTTTTCAGGCTTAGCAGCCACCACTTCTTTTAGCTGACAGCGTTCCAAACTCTAAAGCCATAAAAAGTTAGAGTGATCAATATTTTCATCATCAAAATTAAACTTTTTATTGGAATAATGGGGTGACCAGGATACTCTTGACCACATGAACCAACTATCTCAAAATGTTAAGGACACATGAATGATTTTATATTATATATTTCTAACATTATTTACCTGCCATATCTCTTCATCTGTGTACTGTCCAATTGGATCAATGTTGCTTCTAACAGTTCCTTCAAAAAGGACAGGCTCCTGAGGAATGATACCAAACCGAGATCTAAGATCATGAAGCCCCAAAACAGATATGTCAATACCATCAATTATTATTTTCCCTCTTGAAGGTTCCACCAGCCTAAAGAAAACTTGAATCAAAGTTGATTTTCCACTTCCAGTTCGACCAACAACACCAATCTTCTCTCCTCCACTAATGCTTAAAGTAATGCCTTTAAGAACCAAAGGAGTGCTTGGACGATATCTCACCTGTTTACCATAAGCTCTAGTCATTCATTATAACATAAAAGGGAAACAAAAACAATAGAGTTAGTTATTGCTTAATGCAATTTGGTCATACTCAAGTTACCTCCAAGTCTTTGATATCTACATTGCCTTGACCTGGCCAATTTGAAGGAGGCAAATAATCCTTCATATTCCATGCTGATTCCGATGGAATATTTGTGAACTGTTTTATCCTCTCAACAGATACCATTTTGTTTTCAACAAAACAGCTCATGTATACACACCAGAACAACACCGAATTTAAGGACAAACCATAAGAGAGAGATAAACCAACATTTTCTACATCAAACAAACAAAACAACCAAGTCAGTTTATTATTATGTAATAAAATTTTATAGTGTGTTTGATTTACACGGGATGCACGTTACAAACATAAATCCCGGCAGAAGCTACTCTCAGTAGTGTTAGCCTAGATCCACATTTAAAACATGATTTTGATGGAAATTAAACGCACTTAGGGTGTGCTTACCTGGCTTTATGATACTGCTAGGTAGGATGATCATGAACATAGCAGAGATGCAAAAGACAAAGCTTCCAAGCAATTCTAAGCGTAGTCCCAACCACTCATTGGAACTATAGTTGTGGAAATCCATTCTCAAATTAGCATTCACCCGTTTGAGATTTTCTTCACAAAATTTCTTTTGCTTTCTAAATGCACGTATTGTCATGACCCCTGCAATGCTTTCAGAGAAGTGATGAATCAAAGGTGCTTTGGTAATTGAATCCAGGCGAGTTAATTCACGAGATGAAGCAAGATAGTAACCCTGCAAGACCCAAAAAGAATAAGGCAACACAGAAATTGTTTACACAAAGCATTTGACAGAGGGTAATCATATCATATTCGTACCCGGTACCATATATTTAACCAAATAAGAGGAATTATCAAGAACACTGTTGGCCAAGAATTTTGACAGATGACGATTAAGATGCTGAGCACTGTGATGTACATGGCAATAACAACTCCCATGAACAAAGGGAGAAGGATATCAACATTGGTTTGATCAGTGGATGCCTGTACAATACAAGTTAAACACACAAAAATAAGTCACCATAAGTATGTGCATAACATACAAATTTATACTAATATGACTTAGAGCATGTTTGGTTTAGTGTTTAAACCTGATAAACTCATATTTTCAACGTTAAAAATAGTTGCTAAACTTGAGTTTAACCAGTTTCAATGTAAAACCAAACACACATTTAGATTCTTCCATGGCATACTGGGGTAGTAAAATTCTTACCCTGCTTAGAATTCTCCCAGATGGTGTAGTATCAAAGAAAGACATTGGCGCATGCAAGATGCTATTAAGAATTTGTGTGAAGAAAAGTTGTGCTGTCTTTAGTCCCATGAATGTAAAGGAGTAGGATCTTATCACTACCACAATAACTGAAACAACAGAAATAATTGCATAGATGGAAATAAAAAGGGAAGGGTTAAACATTTGAGCACGCTTTTCTGAGGTTTCATATGCCAGCCAATAATCACTTGCCATCAAAGTCCCTTGCCATAACAAAGAAAGAAGCACTACTCCTGTAATTCCCCACCACCCAAAAGCCTCAGTGCAGTAGAGTTTATAGATATGTAAGCTCACTTTGCCAGTTTCTCTCTCTTCTTCTTTGATAAGTTTAGAACTTTTCTTGGCAGACTCTGGCTGTTCAACAGAATTGCTTTCACCATTGGTTCCTTTGTAAATAGAATCTGCCTCTGAAGATTTCATTGGTTTGTTCAAATTTTCACCCGCACCCTGCTCTACTAGTTCCATTGAGGTCTCATGTGCATCTACCAAAGCTTTAAAATCCATTCCAGAATCTAGTAGATCATTGTATTTCCCTGATTGGACTATCATACCATCCCTCATCACCTTTAGCAAGCAAATATTATATTAGTATTTGAAATTGAAATACTCTCCTAGTCAACTTGAAGACTAAAACACATTATGTAGGAAAAGAGACTTACTAATATAAGATCCACATTATGTAGGAAATCTACTTGGTGTGTTACAAGAATAACGGTCTTGCCTTTTAGAGCTCCCTTCACGCAATCCTGTATAAAAACCGCAACAAATATTAAGTGTCTGTTTGGTTTACAGTTGAGTAGAATTGATTCTAGAATCAGAATCAAAGGTTGAAAATGAGTGATACACAGTTCACAAATCACGTTAAATGGAAATGATTTAGAATCAATTATGTGAAATTTATTCTCCACTGTGCAAAACTGGAATAAAACAGACACTAAATTAAACTAGCACATGCCTTCTACTACTATTGAGTAATATATGAATCAGTAAAATTGAACACAAAGCTGAGTAAGACTCTTTTAACTTTGAGAATAACCACCTTAAATATTTCAGAGCCAGTGTGAGCATCAACAGCACTGAAGACATCATCAAGAAGATATATATCACGGTCTTGATATACAGCCCTGGCAAGTTGTATACGCTGCTTCTGGCCTCCACTTAGGTTGATTCCACGTTCTCCAATCTCTGTCTGATCCCCAAAATCCATCATTTCCAAATCTTTCTCCAAGCAACACACCTTGATGACATCATTGTACTTATTTCTGTCCATTGGTAAACCAAAGAGAATGTTTTCTTCAATTGTCCCATTTTGAATCCAACATGTTTGTGCAACATAAGCAATACTCCCACAAACCCGAACCTGCAGTTACACAAATATATAATTACATTAATCAATCAAACTCAATTGTAATTTGTCAACACTAAACATATATAGCTCTCAATTCTCAACCATAAATCATACCTTTCCAGAAATTTTGCACATCTCACCAAGAATTGATGCAAGGAGAGATGACTTTCCTGACCCAACAGTCCCAACAATTGCTGTAAGCCCTCCCTTTTTGATCTCCAAATTAACATTTTTCAAGTCCTGATGATGCAGGCTATCATCATCCCAACTAAAGTTCCCATCTTTAACTTCCATTGCTGTTTCTCCACCACACCCTTCTTCTCTCTCAACTGAATCATTAGACAATTCTGAGCTCAACATGAACCTATCTAACCTCTCCAGTGATATCATTGCTTGAGAAAGAGATATCATAGACTGTGGGAATGTCCTAATAGGTTCCTGCAAGATCTTGAACACAGTTGTTGTGGTGAAGACTGTGGCTGCATCAAGCTGAACTCCAAGCAAAATAGCCGTAGCAAAAGTTAGAGTTGCTATCAATAAAGGTGTGCTCCACATCACAATAATATTGCCACAGATTGAGAACATCAACTTAGAAAGCCAAGCATATTCTGACCCACGGAAACCCATAATTCTCCCATTGAAATGTTCTTCCCAAGCCTGAAACTTGATCACACGCATGTAATTAAGCATCTCATTCACAGCTTTCATTCTTGAGTCACGGTTCAGCATCACATTAAATTGGAACCTGTTGTTTCTACGGGTACCAATCACAGAATACACAATAATACCAATAAGTCCAAGCAATGCAGTAACTGCTGATGCACCAAGACAATTGTAAAGCAGAAATAAGCCAATTCCAACTTGAAGTGGCATCATCCATATAGAATGTAACTGAAGCATCATATCAGAGAGTTGTTGTGTATCAACCGCCATGTAATTCACAATGGTCCCTACACCATGATCCTGCCTAGCAGAGAAGGAAAGCTTTAACCCTTTCTTATACAAAGAAGGGGTAAGTGTGCACCTGATAAGCATCCCAAGCTTCTGAGCATTGAAGTTGAAATGGTGAGTGGTCATGCTTTCTATGAATTTAGCAATGAGAAGAATCAACACAAGGTAATATCCTTCATACACAGAGCTTCTCTTCCCTGATGTGAAATCAACAAAACTTTGTATGAGAACCGGCCCTACAAACATCACACAAAGCCTAACAATGGCAAGGAATGCAGTGAATGCTAACTCCTTCCAGAAGCACCGAATCAAGGTGATTCTAACTGGGTGCTTATTACTCTCGTTTGTTTTAGGCCATTTTGCTTCAAACAAAATTGACATCTTCTCTGCTCTATGCTCAGGAGAAAGTGTTGGAATCTCATCAATTTTCAATGGTGATTTGTACCCTTTACTCAGTAACGGGTTAATCCAAATCCAAAATGCCTTGGAAACTATAGAAGCTGAAGCAAAGGAAGTAACCTCAGAGTTTCTCAGATGTAGCTTCGTTTCGTCGTCAATAAGTGGTTGTGTTTGTTCTGTCGGTATAACCCCAGTGGCTCCTTTAACCGATACACAAAGAAGAAATAGCGACAGAGGGAGTGAAATGAAAGAAACCACGTCATCCACCTTAAAGATGAAGTCTTTGGTTTCATCCACATCCACAGAAACCAAACGTACAACCCCAGATGCTGTGAACAAGGAAATGATAATGAAATTCACAACCCAATAAACTCTAAGCAACATTGGGTGTGTAACAGCTTCAAATTTTTTCTCATGTATGATTAAGATTGCAAGTGCTACATGAGTTATGGCCTGGACTAACCAAAACACCCCATCAACTTGGTTCCATTGAAGCTTGGCTGAACTGGTGAATACAAGAACGCAAGCAACCGTGTACAGTATGGCCAAAACAATGGTTACAGTTAGAGTTAGCTTAAACCATGTAGTTGTTATGACAGAGTATCTGTTTTTGCTTATGAGGGTCTTGTTGAGTTCATTGGGGGAATCGCCATTGGAGGTGAACCTTTTATAGAGCTTGATGACAGCAAAGATGAAGAGGATGAGAAGGAGTAGGACATCAACCGCAGACAAAAGAGCTCTCTGAGGACAAGGAGAGAAGAAAATGAATCTCAGCCATTGAAATATGGTTGAGATTAACGTATCGGTTTGTTTCATTGGGGATGAACAAGAGAGAGAAGTGATCAGAGTTGCATATGCAGGGGACATGTTTGTGGAGACACTTCAAACGTGTTGCAATTGCAATCAAGTTTCTCTATCTCTACTATTCTATTTAAAAGATGCGTTCGAACGTGATGAATTCAAGATTCCAACACTATAAATAATGAGTTTAATATTATTTAATTCAATAAATGATGTGGCAGCACATCATTGCATGACTGTGTAAAATAAGTTTGTACTATTAATGTATATTTATTAAATCCATAAATAATTGTGTTAAAAGAGGTCTAAATTTGAGTTTATACACCTCTCAATGTAAAGGCAACCAACCAAGCATGGACTGTTACAGCATTATTCTCATGAACATTGCATTGTACATGGACTAATGTGAGAAAAGCAGAGCCATTTATGAAATTATTAAATACACTTATACCCCAATTGACAGCTAAGAAAATGAGAGGAGAAGAACAATTGATACTGCCATACTGGTAGTAGAAATGAAGGAGTAATTATAAAATGTCCTTTTTCGAAAATGAGAGGATGAACCTGAAATATAAATCACATCTCAAAAGGGAAAAAGAGAGAGAGAAAAGTTTGTGAGCGTTGAGGAAATTAAAAGGTATGGAGTTATAGTACGATAAGGAGTATTGTTCAATGTGGAATATCCCTTTTCTTCAATTCGACGCCTATTTTTCTTAGCAATAAATAGTAATTTGTAGACAGATTAGGAAAATCATTAAGGGGAGTGATAAAAAGAAGAAGGAGTGAGTGAAACATAAATAATTTATGTGATAAAAAATGAAGAGAGACATAAAGAAAAAATAAGTGTAGAAAAGAGTGTATAAAATTTTAGTGTAAAAAAAAATCACAATTCACATGATTGATAATGTGATATGAGAATAATAAAAAAAAAGAAACGTGTCTAAATTTTTAGGGAAAGGTGAAGAGTCTTAACTGTGACTAAACCTCAATCAGATTGTCCCGGTAATAGAGGATAGATGTGATTAACACATAAAAAAGAGAGGTGTTTATAAGGACGGACCCATGATTCACTCAAAGGGGACATAAAAAAATTTTAAGGGTCCTATTAACAAGAACATAGGTTAAGAAATCAATATATGAATATTTTTTATTAGAAATCATTATATTGTTTGCATTAAAACATTAAATATTTCATATTTCAATAAAAGTTTTCTATATATGAATGTTTAATCAGTATCCTAAAAACATTCATTAGTATTCTCACAAATATTAAATATAAATTAAATGTGTCATATATATTATCTAAATTATATATTTGGTAAATTTATATTATAAAAGTCATCAATTATTTGTAATAAATATTTTTAAAAAAATTACTTAAAAAGATAATAAATATTAAATAACATTTATATTATAAAAATTAAACTTAACTTAATCCTTATATCTCAATTATTATTTTCTTTTATTACATGTATGTATCTAATAGTATTTTTTGTATGTATATATTATTTGAAAGAGTGGAGAATGATAGAAAGAAAAAAAGGAGACTAACAGAGAGTAAGTGAAATATGTGATAATTAATGTGATAGAAAATGAAGTGAGACATGGAAAGAAAATGTGAGTGTAGAGAAGAGTGTATAAAATTTAAGTGTGAAAAAATCATGATTGACATGATTAAGTGTGTTTGATTTACTACAAAACCACATTTAAATATGGATCTGGACCAACACTACAAAGAGTAACGTTAGAGTGGATCAACGTTTGATTTTGACTCTAACCAAATATGCTATAATAATGTGATGTTCTACATGGACGGAACCAGGATTCACTTAAAGGGGGCCAAAAAACATTTAAGGTTCCTATTAACAAGAACAGGTTAAGAAATCGATATATAGATTTTTTTATTGAAAATATTGATTGTATTATAACATTAAATGCTTCATATTTGAGTATATATATATATATATATATATAAATGTTTAATAAACATCTTAAAGGCATTCATTAACATTCTCATAAATATAAATATAAATTAAATACATTATATATTTTATTTAAGCTATATGTTTAGTAAATTTACTTTATAAAATTCATCAATAATAATTTCTATAAATACTTTTTTGAAAAGAAGTTACTTAAAAAAATAATATATATTAAATAAAAGTTATATTATAAAAATTAAATATAACCTAATCCTTATATCTCAATTATTTTTTTTATTACATGCATATTTGAAAGAGTGGAGTGGGGACCGGGCAAGACCCTTGTATCCGTCTCTGGGTGTCTACGAGTGTAAAAGATTTCTGGAAGGTTATATATAATTAATTATTGTTTCATTCATTTTTTTTGGATGTTTATATATAATTAATTATTCTTTCATTAAATGTGAAAGCAAGGTTTCATAGTGGCAAGTCGTAAGGGATTTGAGAAGTGCAAAGAAACAACAAAAGACTGTTACTGAACTTTTGCAGGGTGCTCTGCGAGCTACGTAAGTTCACAGGTGCCTTAAAAAATTTGTAGCCATTTCATTTGTATTCGTAGCAGAAAAATTGTCAGCCAGTTATTATATTTTTATGTGAAAACAAATAAGGAGTATAGGATAATGTTGAAAAAAAATTAGCCTTTTACAATGGTGCGCAATGCAGTAGAAGTCTTTTAATTAAATTATAGTAAATTTATTTATGATTTATAATATATTTCTTTGAGAACTATCTATATTCTATATATAGTAAAATTTATTTTAAGTAATAATATTAAATCCTACATTTATTAAATATACAAGTTAACTTAAACAATACTATTAAATAATATAAAATTTGTAAAAATGTTACCATAATTCATTCAATATGTATAATTATTATAGTTATTTAATGTTATAAAAGTTAACTATAAAGAATTTTTCATTTTGTTAAGTTTTAAATATGGAATATATATTAAATATAAAATTGAATTAGACAATACAATTAAATATTATGATTGTAAATATAATTTATAGAAATATTTTAAAAAAATATTACAATTAATTCATTAAAATTCACTTGAGCAATGGCATTAAATACTACATCTATTAAATACTTCATTAACAAAATATAATATAAAATTTATATGCAAGACTAATTATTACAATCCATTCAATATGTATAATTATTAAAGTTATTCATTATTATAATTATTAAATACTATAAAAAATTACACTTTGTTAAGTTTTAGATGTCAAATACATATTATATATAAATTTAGTAAAAAAAATATAGCTAACATTTTATTTATGAAATATAATTAATATAATTTCATTTTGAGAGTGCCATTATATGTGTTAATTTTCTGGAGTTTCAAATCAAAATATGCACGTGTTTGGGTTTGCCCAAGATCCTATTTGTCGTTTTGCTCAATTCTAAAAAAGAAATTTGAAATGTGTATGATTTTCTATGTTGGGTTTGAATCGAACCTAGATTCTAAGATCAAGGGGTTATAAAGTGGATTCCTACGTCAAATAGGATCAACAAGGGTAGATGTGAAGTCCGGGTCTGCATTTCCCCTCTTCTTTAAAGAAACGTGGTGAATGGCTTGTGCAGATTAGCTTTTACCCTTTTAGAACCATTTTTTTCAAAAGAAATTTGGTTGCTAGCTATATATATTTTATTTCTCTTGTGGAACTTGTATTAATCTTAGCTTTATATGACACATACTGGTTTGGATGCATCTCGGCCTGCAAATGGGATAGACATGAATGAATATTGGTATTTAAAGTAAGTGAACATTAACGGTTATAATCCATTGAAATGATACCATAATTGTTTTTACTGGATTCCCTATTTCGGTAACATTTAGCGCTTCTTTGTTATAAATTATCTAAAGTGGCAATCGATTATCGCTACCATCAAAAGTATTTCGTAAAACGTGTATCATCCATCTCAATCATTCATTTTCAGAATGAATTCTACTCAACTATATATCAAACCGACTTTATATAGGGAGAGTTTGTTTCAAGGTATAAGATTATATTCCCAGGAATGTTGTTCCCGGGAATCCTATTACTAGGAATGTTATTCCCAGGTAAAAATCATAAGTATGTTTGATATGTTTTTTATATTCCCGGGAATATTTTTAAAAATTTAATTTAAAAATTGAAAAAAAAATAGAAAAAATATTAAAGAATGGAGTAGAAGTGGGAAGTTATTTTAACTTTCTCATGGGAATATAAGATTCCCACCCCTTCACCATGGGAATAAAAAGTGGGTAAAAATGGATAAAATACATTTCCGGGAATCAATAATACCTAGAAATCTTTTTTTAAAACTTGAATCAAACGTGGGAAGATTACATTCCCAAGCTTACTTTCCCGGGAATATTTTACAAACCTTGAAACAAACACACTCATGCTAGTTGTTAATTCAATGGGAAAGTCTGTCTCTTTCTTTGAATTTTACTCGTTTAAAGAGATATCCCTTTGGATAGCAACGTTAATTTATCATAAAATGGGTCATCATATTCATATTTGAGACTTGAGAGTTTGCAATTCATTAGTGGTTTTTTTTTCTTGGTAAAAATTCATTAGTAGTTTAAGTGCCACGTGTCATCTTAAGCCCATTGATCCCGCATTGTTTCTCTTTTTTTTTCGTTTTTTTGTATTAAGTAAAAAAAGGCAAAAAAAAAAAACACTTTAGGTTTAATTATGTTTTTCTAATTTTATTCTCCATTTTATTTTTTTTAAAGTAATCCTATAAGAATGATTTTTTTAAAATGGCCCCTCTATGTTTTTTATAATTACTCTTTCCTAAATTGTCTCTAAAAATATCACGATTTACAAACTAGTCCTCCATAAAATATCATAATTTTTAAACTAGTCCCCCAACATCAACTCGGAAGAGATATTCATAGTATCAACGACAACCAATCTAAGAAAAATAGTGATGCAAAATCAAGCTCTAATGGTGAACGTGTATAAAAGCAACCGATCTGAGTATAACAATGCTAGAAAATACTAAGAGATGTGGCTCCGATAGAATAGTACAAATGAGGAGATGCCAAAGGTTATAAAGGTGCTGGCCAAAAAGAAAAAGGGGATAGTTGGTGGTAGGGTGGAGGAAAGAGAAGAAAGTGGAGAGAAGAAAAATAAAACAAAATAAAAGCTCTCATTAGAGAGATTAACCCACATAGAATAAGTATGAATCCCTCCCATGGAAGGAGAGAGCCCCCCAAGCGGTGGAGCTATGTGATCTTCCTCTACTTTGGGACACACATGGAATGGGGTTCTTAAGAGCATGAGTTTTTTTTCATAACACCATGAGTTTGTGTACTTTTTTTCTTTTGGCCAAAGAGTTTGTGTACCCTTGTTTTGTTTTTGATATGACTGGTAAAATAGTCCATTTGTCCAACATCCATCCAAGTATCCAACCCATCCAAAATAAAATTTAGCCCAATCCATTCATTTAGATGAAAAAATCCTAATGGATAAGATTAGATTGGACTGATTATTATATAGATGATCCATCCATTAATATTTTATGTTAAAAAAAATATCAATTAGACAATTACTAAATTAAAATATTAAATAATTTGTAAATTATGTAGGCGATAAACTCAGTAATATCCATCCTAAAATATATTTTTTTTAAATTGAAAAATGAACTAACAAAGCCCAAACACCAAAATAGGTCAGTAAAAATAAATTACATGAGGTATATGAACCCCAACAAGCATCACACAAACATTTTTTTTGGTACTTAACCAGGGTATCCACCGCCGACAGCAGTGACTAATCCCCTCGCTGGTTTGTAGGCACCTCGATGGGTGGGACAACTGGCCCTGGATTTTAAAGGAGCTGCATGCCCAAGGCGGGATTCGAACCCCCGACCTTGGTTAAGCTTGGATCAGCCCCCTCCGCTGAACCAAACCCCCAGGGTTATCACACAAACATTTTGAATTGGTGTAACTGACTTGCTTGAAAATAAATGTATAAAACTAAGGATGACAAAAAACTGCACCCGTGGATATCCGTGGATATACCTACAGCGGGTACCCGCATATTTATAAAATGGGCGGGGACGAATTTTATACTACCCGTCCCCCAGGTACCTGCATGCTCATTAAAATATATTTTTCTATTAAATATATTTGAATATTATGATTTTTTATTATTTTGAGATGAGATATAATTTACTTTATATTATTTTATAATAGTATTTTTAATATATTATACAAGATGATATTATATAATGTTAATTTATATATATAATATTAATATAATATGATATTATAATATATTATACAACATTTTCTCTCTTTCTTTTTATAAAATTTAAATTCTTAGACATTAATAGATACTCGCCGATACTCGTAGATACCCATTACCCACATAAGTATTCTTTAATTTAGCTGGGTATGAATACGTGTAGTGTTCTACTCGTCTCTCCCCATTGACATCTCCATACAAAACACGTATTTATATGCAGATAAATATTGTCTTAACTTCATAAATAGAAAGAATTAAATTTTACATAAGAAATGAATTAAATTTGTGTGTGAGTCTAGGGGGTTTGGGATGGGTTTGATAGAGAGAGAAGAGAAAAAGAGGGAAGAGATGAGAGAAATTGAGGAGAGTGGTGAGAGAGGGGAGAGATAAATATAAGAGAGATAGGAGAAAGGAGAGAGAAAGGGGGAAATATGATAGAAACTAAGAGGGGGAGAGAGAGAATCCTAAATAAAAAATTTGTACTAAGAGAAATAATTTTAAGTTAAAGGAAAATATTTTAAAAAATATGGATGAAATGGATATTCATTCATAAAATATTTGTTAATAGATATATTAGATTATTTTTATTTGATATGTCATAGATGGATTGAATTTTCATATTATATTTTTAACGGTTGTAAATGGATTAATGAATTGTTTCAATCTATATTTTGTAATCCAAACCCAAATCCATCAATTTGCCACCCCCATTTTTCTCTTTTCTTTTCATCATGTTACAAAAAAAAAGTGCTATTTAGGCCATGGCCTTTTTTTTTTTGCCATGACCATGATGGGTATTTTAATATGGGCCATTACTTGGGGGCCGATTATAGGTAAACGGGCCTAAAAGTGATAGTTGCCTTACAGAGATGTTGGGCCGCATTATGTACAAAGTTAGGCCTTGGTCTCCACCTGAGTGTGGGTTCAACTTCAGCATATTCTAGAAACTATAAACGGATTCATAGCAGGGAAAGTACTAGAAGTGTCGTCCAAGGAACGTTTATTTAAATACGATTCTTCAACAGCCATACTTGATTGAAGGAGTGTCACTTTTGGGGTTTCTCTCTGTCGCTAACGAAGAAGAAACTAGGGTTTTTCAATACTATCTTTTTCTCTTCGGTTTTTGGCAATCAAATCAAAATGAGGTGAAAACTACAAATCCTGCATCTTACTTTGTTTGATATCATTTCAGAATCTTCGCTAATTTTTATTTGTTCTTTTCTCCTATTTCGACAATCTTATTGTCAAACTTATTTCCTCATTCTTCTCTACATGGCGTTCTACTAGTGTGATTTGGGCTTGTAATCGCATTTTTATCGATTAAATTGATTTTTCCTCTTGTTACATTATCTCTGAAATGATTCCAGGAGCTTCGCTGATTTATTGCCGACTTGTGATGTTGAAAAAATGGATAGTTACTCCTAATTTTTAGCTACAATGCGAATATGAAGAGTTGCGTTTTTTTAATGATGGTACAAATATGTAGGTAGCATTTGAAATTACTAGTGTTTAGTGAAACATATCTCTCTAAGCATTAATATAATAGAGGTAGGAAGCGGATTGTGTTTTCAAAAAATGCATTTGGAAAATTAAGTGCCAGTATTTGTTTAACAAGTTTTATCTTGGATGTTTTGCTTCTGATTTCCTATATTCATGAAAGTGGATTGTTATTTGTGACTGTTGCAACTTGCAACCATTGTTATAGTCAGTGATAAGAACTATCAGCAGGTGTACTGCTTTTGCGTTTGATTTTCCTTGCCTTGTATGCATTTCTGAATACTGAACATTATCTTTGTATTGTTGCTCTTGTGATGCAGCCGCCATCCCGAGGTGAAGTGGGCTCAGAGAGTTGACAAGGTCTACATCACGGTGCAATTGGCTGATTCCAAAAATGCAAAAGTTGATCTTACTCCAGATGGTATTTTTACTTTTTCTGGAAGTGCTGGTGCTGAAGACCATCAGTATGAGCTGAAACTGGAGCTCTTTGACAAGGTTAACGTAGAGGTGAGATAATGTTCCCAATTTATGGATAGCATTGACATCTTTAGGAATGTTTGTTTTTTCTTTTTCCTATGGCATGGCCTGATTCATGCCTACTTACACGAGCACTGTCTGTCATCTTGCTTTATATGCATTTTTATAATAGTTATGTTTAAAATTCATGTTATTATCACTTGCAAAGATATGGTCTTCTTTGATTTATTTCTAATGCATTTCCTTGTCATTCTCTTGTTTCAGGAGAGTAAAATTAATGTAGGTGTGCGAAGCATATTCTGTGTAGTGCAGAAGGCAGAGAATGGATGGTGGAAAAGGTTGCTGTGTGGAGAAGGCAAGCCTCCACATTATGTGAAAGTAGATTGGGATAAATGGGTGGACGAGGATGAAGATGATGGCAATAATGGTATGCACATTTGCAACTGTGTTCCTGTACTGAAAATTTTAATATGTTATGAAAGGAAATATAGTTTTATGCATAGTCTGATTGAATTGCCTCATTGTTTGTTGGTTAGGTGAACTGGATTTGGGAGGGATGGATTTCTCGGTATGCAATTTGTTCATTTGATTCTCTGTTCCAACCTGTTTTTCTAGATTTATAATTTCATCCTTATTATTATTTTTATTCAGAAATTTGGTGGGATGGATTTCTATGTATGTAATGTTTTCAGTTGGTTTACTGTTCCCTTATTGATGTTATGTCTTAACTACTTGCGCATGCTGCAGAAATTCGGTGGGATGGGTGGGATGGGTGATGATGCAATGGACGATATTGATGAAAGTGATGATGAAGGTATGCATGCACAATTTTATGATTGGTATTTTTTTCCAGACAGGTTACTTGACTATTAAACCTTGCATGATTTTTGGAATTAAGCAAGTTGTGGTATATGGATTTTCCTTGTTTAGTTATGGCAATGTGCCTGTATGTGCATGCAGGGCGGTTAGCTGGTTTAGGAAATAGGAACTCATGGCTGCAAGGGTAGCTGTTGGGTATATTAGATACTAAAAATGATTCTTGTTGAGGATTTTTGTTTCCATTAGCTGTATGGGTTTTGGTGGACATGAGTATGATTGTGGAGTTGGGGGAGGTGAGGTGAGTGTTGAGTTAATAGGGAAGCAGGCTTAAACTAAGGTAGAGAATTGAAGTTGAGTAGCCGTCAGTGTTATTGGAGTTGGTGGGTTTTTTAAGGATCAGAGGGATAGCTAAGTTAAGGATCTAGCAGTAAAAGCTGAGTTAGCTCAGTGTATACATAGCTAGAAGCCTGGAACCCCTGACTTGACATGTGTGAATAATAGGCTTTCAAAATAGGCTTTCATCATAATTTGAGATGGCACATTTCGTCTGGTGGTGAAGTTCATCATGATTTGAGATTTGAAAATAGGCTTTCAAAAGTTGTCATTTTACTGTCGTTCATAATGCCAGACAGGAGATCCTTAACCTTCTATTTCTTAGAGGCTATGTGTGGCGATTAGGTTTTAATTTATTTTAGTTTTTTTTATTGTCTGCATTACTAATATAGTAACTGGTGGCATAATTTTTTGCCTATTGAGTCAAGGTCATTGCAATCCGGATCAGGAGAATGAAGGAAAGAGGATTTATCTTGAATTCTCTGATTGGTTAAACATCAAATTTTCCGGGTCACTTGAAATTGCCATAGGGTTGTATATGGCTCGTCCGTGTGTTTTATAATTCCTTATTTGTTATATGAACAAAATGCCTCTGAAATTTTGACACGCATGAATACGTGGAATTAGGAGTATCTTCCGGTTATATTAATATGAAGATATATGGTTTAGATTTTTTTATATCATTATTATGTTCAAGTGATAATTTTGTGGGCTAACCAATTTGGTGACTATGCAGAAGAAGTGTCCAAGCCTGCAGAACAAGATGCTGACAAGAGCGCTAGTGAGGCGTCAAAGCCTGGAGAACAAGATGCTGCCAAAGGCGCTAGTGAGGCAACAACAGAGAAAGCCGAAGCTGCTCCAAGCACATAATGCCCTTGCAGTTCAAGATGCTTATAAAAGTTGTGGAGTGAAAATTTTCTTCTCTGTACCATTGATTGGTGGCAGTTGTTTAAATGGAGACATTTGTGTTCTCTCTCCTGTGATGGCTTAACATTTAGAGCGTATTATTTATCACAAAAAAGTAACTTCTAGTTGAAGTAGGATATTGTATAATTGAGATTTTTATTTTTATGCATGTGCGGTATCTGGTTTTCTATATTTTTATGTTCCATGTACATGTTCGGATGATTGGTTCGATAGAAAATGATCCTCTCGTTTAATCATGTTAATTTAAAATTTGGTATTTATATCTTTTTCATCCTGTTTTGTTTAACCATGTTAGTTCAAAGGAAAATAAAATTTACCTAAGTGTGTGGAGAAGGGAGTGATAAAAGAAAAAAAGAAGAGAGATAAAATATAATAATTGATGTGATGAAAAAGGATGTGATGAATAAAAAGAAAAAATGAGGGTATAAGATTTGAGCGAGAAAAATTATAATTGTTAATTTGTAAAGATTTATGAACTATATTTCATATTGAAAAGTTAAATGCAATGTCTGAACTCTGAAGAATCTAGAGCTGGGGAGCGGGCTTAAGCGGTTGAGGCTTTTCAATAGCAGTGTTGAACCATCACGATTAATATTTAATTATTTATTTTCAACCTAATTAATTAGTTTGGGTATGAATTTTACAATTTGTTTTTTATATAAAAAAATAGACTTCTGGTCACATTTATAGTTAGTTTGAGCTGACTTTACTTTTTAACATTTTGAATATTCTACAAAATATAATATTTTGAGGTTAACAATTCTTTCTTGCAATTGAATTTTTTCAAAAGATTTTGTAATTATTTATGTATATTTTATTGTCGAAAATGATTAGATTATAGTCATAATAAGTAATAACAGAAGAGTGATTATACAATCATCTAGCAAATAAATAAAATAGGAAAACTATCAAAGAAAACCTATCTTTTGTTTGGTTTAGCTATATTTTAAACATGGTTTTGATGTGAATCTTATTGAAGTCAAATTACTTATTTCTAATTGATTGAATATTGATTATTTTTTCTCTTTTATTTTTTTTATTGCTAGCCAATTCACTTTATTGTCACTGCAACTGTGTAACCGAAATCAATTATCAAATCAGCAATATTGGTTGAGGTGGTACATGCTTGATTTCCTTTAAACAGAGTCTTGAGTTTGAGTCTTGTGAATGAAAAAAATCATTGCTGGAAGAATTAGCCCCACCACGATGTAAATATTCCTGACTCGAACAGGAAGGGAATGAGTGACAAATATGATAGACCGAGATAATAAAAAAGTGAAATGGAGAAAATAGATACAGTTGTCGAGGAAGAATAGGAAGGTGAAAGTGAACCTAGAGAAAATAAAGAAAAATGAAGAGACAACTTTCATAGTAAACCCCACCTGTAATTGGTAGGAAGTCCTCCAATTGAGAGAGAAATATTAGATCAATTTATATCCAAAATATAAGATATAACATGAAAGTATTGTATACATTGATATTTCTACACTAATTTTACAACTTTTTACGTAAAAAAATTTAAAGAGTATGTTGAAATATATTCTCTTTGGTCCTATTTTTAAAATAATTCAGATTAAATCACACATATTAAGAAAAGTAGGTAATGTATTACTTTTTAAAAAATTATTAACATTACAAGTTTACATTATTTAAAATTAAACTTCACTACCATAGTAATTATATCTATTTAAAACCTCTAATGACCAATGAAAAAAATATTAAATACTTCTAAATTTTTTGTACTTTATCTTATAAATGATACCATAAAAAATTTTAAATGTTGTCTTATAAATAGGATAAAAAAGGGAGTATATCTTTATATTTAAAGAGTATATATATATTAATAGTGTAAATACATACTTTCAATTATATTTTATTATTTTATCATATCAGAATATTATTATTATATGATAAAATTATGAAGTATAATTAAATTTAAAAACAATTATCTTATTTAAAAAGCTAGGAGAATGGAGTAAAATAAATAAATAACGTGTAAAAGATATTATTGAAAAAAATTAACTGGTGAGTTTAATTTTTTTTTTTTTGGTCATGAGGAAGTGGCTTACCTGGACCAGTGGACCTCATCACAGGTGATCGAAGCCCTAAAACCCTCGCTGATATCAAGGATGTGGCGCTCTTCTTCTTCCTCTGCAACTGCAATCTATAGTCACAAAATGGAAACCAGTACGGCCATGGATGTCGAGGAACAACCTTCACCCAACCCCAACAGCGTTAAACGCTTCGGCCTTAAAAATTCTATTCAAACTAACTTCGGCGACGACTATGTTTTCCAAATCGTCCCAAAGTATGTTCTTTTCACTTTCCCTTTAAGCTGTGAATTTATTTTCAAACTCAATGAAAAAAAAGTAGGGAATTTCCTTTTTGGTTCTTATCCGTAACTTGGGTTCCAATTATTTTGTGGTTTATGAATGGAAGGGATGATTGGAGTGCAATGGCGGTGTCATTGTCTACGAATGCAGTGAAACTGTATTCACCTGTGGCAGGTCAATATTATGGTGAGTGCAAAGGTCACTCTTCAACCATCAACCAAATTCTGTTTTCGGGTCCTTCCAATCCCCATGTTTTAAGCTCATGTTCTTCAGATGGCACTATTAGAGCTTGGGACACACGAACGTTTCAGCAGGTATATTTGATTTGTTGCTTTTTTTAACAAAAATAATTATAAATCCTTTTCATAATTATGATCAAATTTCTGCTTTTGCTGAGTGTTGAACTGAATGTTAAACTGCAGGTTTCTACCATAAATGCTGGTTCTTCTCAAGAGGTCTTCAGCTTCTCTCTTGGAGGGCCTAATGGAAATTTAATTGCTGCTGGTTGTAAATCAAAGGTTTGCTTCTGGCTGTGGTTACTTCAGTGATACTGTGTTAAATAATTTAAAATAGTATTAAGCTATACCCTCCTGTATGATTTTGCTCAGATACAATTCTGGGATTGGAGAAATAAGAAGCAAATTGCATGCCTAGAAGATTCTCATGTGGAGGATGTCACTCAGGTTTGTGCTGTTCAAATTGCTTGAATTGAGTTACATGTGACCACAAGCTATATCTTAATCTAAAACTTGATCTACTGAAGTTAATTGAAATTTATTGCCCTGTGGGAAAAGGATGTTGTGCTCGGTGATGCTCAGCAAGAAAAACTTTGACATGAGAAATGCAGCAACTAGTCCATTTTCTTATGAAAACTGTAGGATAGTTAACCCTGGGAACAAATAGGCTTTAGAATATTTCTGTAAGAGAAAGTGGTGGAAATCTTATTATAATTGAAGAAAATAATGGAGGATGTTCCTCACAGATTTATGAAACAGTATAATTTCATATTCTGGCTCAGACAGATTGGAAGTTTTGCAGTTCAGGCTGTAGCCATTTTCATCAGCTTAAGATGGCTTTAGGCATCACCTGATCAATTCAATGCAAACTGGTTACTGATGCAGGATTACTAAGGAATAATTCTAGAATTAGACTTCGCTTCTTAACTTTGGCCTTCTGAAGGCCTTCTACAAGTAGACGTCTTCTCATAGGATGGGCGTGATATTCAGGATATGAAGGCCTCACATGTATTTAATGGCCTTGTTTGGCTTCTGTATTAATATTTTCAACCTGTTTCTTGCCACTTATCCCCCTCCCCCTTGTTCTTTGTCAGAATTAATGCATTTACATTCTTGGTAGTTGGTACCCGTTACAGAATGAGGTGATGGAAATATTTGTTACCCGGTTTGTTGTATACATAAAAATGAAAATGACAATGTCAATCTTTTTTCGTACCCAAGATAAAGCTTTAGGAAGTTCTTATACTAGCTTTTATTCTTTTACTAAATAAAATGTTGTAATTAAATAGTTATTCAACGCGAGGTATGGATTTATGTCTGATTGGTTGAAAATGTGTCATTGATGCTAGGTTCATTTTGTACCTGATGAACAAGGTAAGCTTATTTCTGCTTCAGAAGACGGGTTGATCTGCACATTTGATACCACTGGAGATATCAATGATGATGATCATCTTGAGTCAGTAAGTTGGGGACTCATAATTAATAATTCAATTTCCATCAGTTGATAATTTTGCAAGTTGCAACCATCTTCAATGACCAAAAATATCAAAGTAAAGCTAAGCAATAATTGGGATAGGGCTTCTCCCCTTTTATTTTAAAAAGTTTTATCTATATATAGCTCGCATGAATGAAGTTGCAGAATGCACTCTTTAAATTTCTTTTTCCCCCCTTGGTTTCTTTGTTATTTTTTTAGTTTCCTTCCATAGCTATGGAAATTAATGGTGAAATTGATATTAATAATCCTATCTATTACTATGATGCTTAAATATGCAGAGCTCAAGCTTTACATTTGAAAAATAGAAGGTTTCTTTGAGTCTGTTGTGTTTTTGAACCACAGTAAGTTTCTCATACAGAATTAATAAATTTTTTGTTCACAAAAATGCAGGTGATTAATGTGGGAACTTCAATTGCAAAGGTGGGGTTTTTTGGAGAGAGTTATAGGAAGCTTTGGTGTTTGACACATATTGAAACCTTGGGGTACAGTTTATTTCCATTAGTTTTTTTTCCTCAACAGTTAATGCATATTATGATGGTGTGCTTTTCCCTTCATTCAATGTCGTTATAAACTTATAGTTGCTAAAGAAAAGTGAATTCATGGAGACAAGAAACAGCTATCATACATATTATTACTGTGTATTCAGACAGTACTTACAACAATACTGTTTATGCTAACAATTACATTCCTTTGCTTTGATGTGGGTTCTATGGATTTGCATATGTATACTAACTATTCCCTTCTTTTTTGCAATATTTGATTCTAATATTTCATTCTATTCTGTTTCCTAGTATCTGGGACTGGAAAGATTGTAGAAATGAAGTAAACTTCTCAGATGCTCGTACTTTAGCTTCTGAAAGTTGGAATTTGGATCATGTGAGTTCCTCCCTATTTGATGGAAATGCTTAGTTTTTTGAACTGGAAAAGCATTATGCTTTATATGAACATGCATGAAAACTATAGTTTATTTATCTCAAAAGAAAAAAGTGATGTAGTGTAGGCATCTTATGCAGATGATCTTCTGTAGCTTTTCTTGCAAGAGGCTTTGCTTCTTGTGCTTTTGAGCCATGTAGAATAACATAACCTACTTTTTGTTTAAGTTGCTAAATTGGAATGACAGCCCAGCTTTGAGGAAGATTCCAGAAGCAAAAGCTATTATTTTTCTTCTAAGTTTAGTTTCAAATGCCTCTGAAAACAAAACTTGTACACTGGAGCAGTGTACAATGTTATATTACTGTTACAGTGTTCTCCAATAGTTAGCCCACAAAGTGACATTTATTTTCTTTTGGCAGGTTGACTATTTCGTTGACTGTCACTACTCAAGAGAAGCTGAAAAACTATGGGTGATTGGTGGCACCAATGCCGGTGCTTTGGGCTACTTTCCTGTAAATTACAGTGGAGTGGCAACAATTGGAGCTGCAGAAGCAATTCTTGAGGGTGGCCATACAAGTGTCATTAGGAGTGTTCTACCCATGTCCAGAATTCATAGTGGATCTGCTAATAGTCCTAACCACGGCCATTTTGGATGGACTGGTGGGGAAGATGGTCGGTTATGTTGTTGGCTATCTGATGATTCCACTCAAATAAATCAATCTTGGATTTCAAGCACATTGATTATGAAGCAAGAACGAACTCGCAAGAAAAATCGTCATCACCCCTATTAGTAGTAGCACATGCTAATGCCATTGATTACAATGGTTCAATTTGTTCTCTTTCCTTTTATCAAGTTTTATTTTTCATTACAGTTGAGTTGGGTTGGATTATGATAACATTATTTCTAGTTAGATATGTACCTACTGCGTGTAATATTTATAGTGGGGCATTTTGTATAAGCCCCCTTCTTTTAAAAAAGAATGCAGATCACTTGATTCATTATGAAACATTGTATTGGATTTCAAAATTGTATGTCATTCTTTTGTAAGTAACCACTAACTTGTTTCTCAATTCTCATTACCGAGACTGCATTGATGATTATGCAAGCCGTTATTATTATTGTTGTTGCTACTAGGATGACCATGTAAAACAAATAAGGATTTGCAGAAAATGTATATGGATTGTATATGAAAACGTTGATGACAACCTGGATATTGGTACGCTCTCCTTTTCGTGGTAGAACTCAAGGCCAGGGTTATAGCCCCACTTGGGCAGCACGGAGAAATTACCATCGAAACCCAATCAGAAAAATGAAACTACATGATCAACTATGCCAAATACAGGCAGGAATATATAATTGACCCCAGAAAAGGTAAAATACATTTTATGCAGGGAAAACGTTAATCAGTTCTGCAAATCAATCAAACGTGAGGGCATAGGTATAAACAAGAAAACTAAATTGCATAATACACAGCTAAGCTCTGCTAGCTGGGTTACTCCTGCCTTCAATAGTGGCGAGAATCAGCGTTCAACATGAGAGGACAAAAGGTAAAACTAGGTAATCACATACTGCCTTCGAGACAAATAGAATGAGTTCAAGGACCCTCCACCCCAACAAAAAAAAAATCATGTACAAGTGTCAAAGGAACATCCCTAAATATACCAAGGTATCAAATCTCCATCATTACTTCTCACTGCGGAGAAAGAAAGAGAAAAGCAAGTTTTGCCATTGGGAAGATATTAGAAAATGATGCAAGCATAGAACCCTTCCTCGAGTAATTTAATAGCACCAACATTTTTGTGGCCATAAACACAATAAAATCTGGAAAGTTAAAATCCAAGGATGCAGAGAAAACATGGAAGTGAAGTCTGCTTCTGGTACACAAAAGCACTCCATGTATTGTTGGCCATAAGCACTCCATGTCTTGTTGGAATCAACCTCTACCTCGCCCTGCACCTACCAAAAGAACCAAAAGGCATTGGCTGATATACATTAACTAACTTAAGCTGCTATTTTAAAAAAGAGTATGTACTTTTTATGCAAGACATTTCCAACCATCAAATTTTATACTAAAACCAACAAAATAAAGAATTAATAATTAATCATGCATTCTTCCAATAATAATATACTTTCACAGAGGAGAATTTTCTTGTTCATCTAGTCTAGGTGAAAATTAAAGCACAATAATAGGAAACTATTTGAACTGACAGGGTGAGTTTGAGGGATAGCAGGCAATACATAAAGTGAGTGCATTTATGATTTACCTCTGTTTCCACCAGGCTTTCCACCTGAGCCACCCCTGCCTCGGCCTCCTCCAGCTCCCCTAGCACCACCATCATCAAGACCACGTCCAATTCCTTTTGCTTGGCGTCCACCAGCACCCTCCTCCCTACCTCTTCCCCTCCCACGTCCTACACCAGGTGGTTTGCGATCTGAAAAAGGTAAAAATCGTGACATTGATCAGAGAACTATTTTTTGTAACTGCAAGGTGCATGAACAGCAGTTTGTAGTATATAGATAAATTATCTCGCTCAAAATGGCAATACACAATTATTATTTGCTGATTTATAAAAGAAATAAATGTGACCCTGAAACTGTTAGAATCCATTGCTATTCATTATTCAATGTAGGATTTCTTCCACACATCCACATGACACTCACACTTGAATTCTCAAAACCAACTCAATGTCAAAACAACTCTTACCTTGCTGGCTCTTGGTTTCTTCCTGAACTTTGTCAATAACCTAAAACAACAGGCAATAAAGCAAGATTAGTGGATAAATGTCTGTACAGCTCACACATTACTCAACAGATTCTCAACCAATTCACTAAAATAGGGGTAGCCCCAATGCACAAGGCTCCCACCATTGTGGAGTTAGAGGAGAGCTGGATGTGCACATCCTTAAACCCTCAAGCACAAGGCTTTTTCCACAACTTTAACCTGTGACCACCAGATCACATGGCAGCAACTCTACTATTGTGCCAAGGCACACTTTTTTCACAAATCACAACATATTAACCAAAAGTATCATTTCTTAAATAAAAATAAAAGGTCACCACCACTTCATACCTCATCAGGAACTCTTAGATACTTAATTGTATTGCCTCGTATGTAGCACTCAGGCATCCTCCAAAATCTATCTCCGTCCTGTATTGCCAATTCCAATCAAAACTTCTGTCAACAAACCTTGCCATAATCATAACAATCAAGCAGCCAACAAATACGAAAGAAAGAAACAAGAACAGTGAAAAAAATTACTTTAGAGGTACAAATGACTTCTCGGAGATGGATGTTCATCCATGTATCGCAATTAACCAAATGGCCGTTATAAGTTTCCCCATTCTTCAGTTCCACCAACTGTTACAGCATGTAAAAATGTATAAACAAAATTCACAAGTTACAAATCAAACAGAATAACATAAGTCAATATATGATCGGCAAGGTAAAACAGAAAAGGCATGAGTTAATTTAATACCATAGGGTGGCCTTGCGCAGTCTTGAGAAGAGAAAGAGGAAGCTGCAAATGCAAACGAGTAAATGGTGAAGCTTCGTAAAAAATTAACAACAGAATACAGAATGCAAACGTAACAGTAACGGTAACCCTACTGCTTCGAATTTCACTCGAAGAGTTAAGGATATCGACACAACATCGTATGATCAGTTGGGGGGAAGTTGAATCTCGTTAGGGATTCCGCATAAAAAATTATACGTTGTAAAAAGAAGGAACAGAGAATGCGAGGGTAGGGATACCATTACTTCCCCGGGGGATTTAGGTATTCGTTGTTACTGTTAGGGTTTGAGATTGGAGAAGGAGAGTTACATACCATGTTGCTTGCGATCAGTGGTTGAAGACCAGTGCCGGGAGTGTGGAAGAGAAGAACAAGTTTATTCCTCTCTGTCTCTGATTGCCTTATAATTCGAAACTCACTGCACAAGCACAAGGGTTTTCAAACGGCTGAGTTTCGAATTATAAAATTAAAATGCTACCTCCTTGTATTTCAAGAAAAGTTTATGTTGCATTTGCAGCCACTCATTTAAAAAAATAAGTTATATCAGACTAGATTTTCTAAAGTTTAAGTGTAATCCTTTTTTAAAATTTATTATCTGAGTTTAATTTAATAACTTAATTTAAATTTTCTTCTTAAGATTTGATCTTTTTAAAAAAACAAAATCTGATTTAAAATATAAGACCTTTAAATATTTCAATACATTAATAAGTAAATGATTTTAAAATCTTATAATAAAAATATTTTGCATCATTTATTTATATTCGCTTAATTATTATACCAATCTGTCAAGTCCAAGACTTCTTAAATAGCCTAAAACTTCACCTTATAACCAACGGGTTCTAAAACAATTTTACCTATTTTATTTACTAAATAAATCCAGTATGACCTAGGTCATAAGAACCAGTAGATTGTTTATCTTATTTTCACCCATAAATTCATAGTGTCACCTTGGCTGTAATATAAAAAATTCAATTTGATCAAAATTAGATACGTTTAGAATCGAATTTTCTTTTACATATAAATGATGGAGAGAGGAATTGGGTCCCTTTTACTAAGTTTATGCATCTTACATCCAATCCATTAATTCTACAAAAAGAAAGAAATTTGGGTAAAAATTAAGTACAAAATAATAAAAGACATGGTAAAAATAACCCAAAGTGGTGTAAATAAACAAAAAGGAATTTGGGTAAAAATTAAGTACAAAATAATAAAAGTTATATTAAAAATAGGATTTAATGTATATATACTGACAATTTAAAAGAGTTTTACACTGTCATTCAATAATAATAATGTGTTGACACATCTAACATATCATTTCATGAGTTAATAATACATAAGGTGACATATTCATTAAATAATATGATAATCATTTCATTAGCTAATAATACATGAAATGTCTTGTTCATTAAATAATATGGTAACACATTATTGAATAAGTAAAACTTTTACATTAATAGTGTATACTAATTAAACTCATAAAAATAACCCAAATTCGTGTAAGTAAACGGACAGAAAGACAATTTATCGTGTAAGGATCCTCTGTTGTCTTTCTAGCCTCTCCAGCAAAAGTTAGCTACAGAATAACTACGGATTAGCTACGGCTTTTGTTTCCTAGTTGTTCCGTAGTTATTCCGTAGCTAATTTTGCTGGAGAGGGCTGGAGATAATACGGGCCGGAGAGGATCCAAATCCCAGTTTATCACATGTCCCTAGTCCCTAAGACTTTGCTTCTTAAACCAAAACTCACATTTCGAGAATTTGTCATACAGTTGTTTCTCCATTCTTCTTCAATACCTTTAGAATAATCTTAATGTATTCTTCACTCTCTTCTTGGTTTTGATAATAGAAGAGTATATAATCTATAAAGACCACTACAAACCTTTATATGTATCTTGATCTTAAATCTAGCTTTGAGAAAACACTAACACCTTTCAATTGATCCAATATATCATCTATTCTAGGGAGTGTATATTTATTCTTAATTATCAGTCTGTTTAATTGAAGATAGTCTATGCAGTATGCACAAACTCTCATCCTTTTTTCTTGACAAAGAATACCGATGCTCCTCATATTAAGACACTAGGGCGTGATTAACTGCTTACATAGTAGTTTCTCTGCCTGTTTCTTAAATTCACTTTAAGTTCTAGAGGAAACATTATATCAGTTGTTATAGGCACTAGCATATTTTTTTCTCGTTCAAAGATCATTTATTGAAAAATGTCCAACTAAGGATGCTAAATAAAGACTTGAATAATACTACAGCAGTGCACTGACAATAGAATAATTTCTCTCTTTCTTGATCTGAGGTTCATTTTCCTTTCCCAAATTTTTAAGTCAGAGTAACCATTTTCAGAGTGTCATGCTATAGCAGTTAGCTACGGTTCAGGAGGAAAAAAATTAATAAAATACGTATTTAAGGAAGGCATAAAAATATCACAATCTCTCACACCTCCTCAGTCCTATCCATGATGAGATAAATTACATCCGCTTCCAAAATATATCACGAAGTAAGCAGCATTTCAATCCATTCATTGTCTTGTATGGCTAAGGGCAAGAAGAAGTCCAGTCTATTCCATATCGCAAGACAAATTTTTCTACTGTTCTTAATTTTTGTTTTTTGCCATCTTGTTCTGCCTATTTCATTTGTGGATAACAATAACATACAACGGAGTCAAGGAATATAGGTAATTCCCTTGAAAACTAAACTTCCAAGGCTTATTAGTTATTAGGAATAGAACTTCCCACATTAATGAATAATTCCCCTCTACCTTCCCATAATTCATACACTAAATGAAAAGAATGAAACATAGAGAAAGGTCAGCAGAAAATCTGGCCTTTAAACGGAACATGTAAAACCTAGAGCTTCTTGATAGAAATAGTCCATCTGTATAGACTTGCAGATCTGAAAAATCAGTGCAGTATGGAACATGTAAAACCTAGAGCTTCTTGATAGAAATAGTCCAAAGTAGATCTGAATCAGACTGTACTGTTACTATATCTCCTTTTACAATATTTGATGTGCTTATTAGACCTCCAAATCTCATCTCCGTGTCATCTGAAATAGTCAAAATAAAATGTTAATCATCAGACTCATGTACTGATGTTGATGTTCTAATAGACCGCTAATTAGCACATTTATTTATTCATTAGGAACAATTGCAGAGTATTCCATCCTATATACAGATTAACGACAGCCACACAAGAATCAATTTTTTGTGATAGCATATCATGGCAATTATTGCCATCCTAGTCAATTAAAGCCTCACAAAGCACATCTTCCTTCAGTTACAGACTTACAGGTTTAGGATTAAATTAATCACCTAGCATTATTATTAAACAACTATAAATAAACAATACTTACTGAGGTCCCACTTGAGTCCCGTGGTAGTAGAACTTCCAGATGGCATCCCGATGGGAATGAGTCCACAATGCGGACCCTCAACAGAAGATTGAATAAAGATCTTATGAGAATGGTTTTTTGGAAGAAGATGAATGAGACAATCATCAGACAGAAGGATAATTCGTGTATTGGAGAATCGGCACAGCACATTAATATTTCCAATCTCATGGTCAAATCTCCCACCAAGTGCTCCAGCAACAAGAATGCATAGCTGCCATTATGTTAAAAGCAGGGGGGGGGGAGCTGAGATTAATTCCAAAAGTACAACTAAATGCATATAGCACTGTAATTCTTTACTATCAAAAAGGGATAAGGGCTGATACTACACCAGACTCAATTTATTTCAATTGTCCCACAACTATCTAAGCACAAAGTTAAAAAATTAATATCAGTTCACTCCCCTGTCTCCTCCCTGGAAAAGAAAACTAAAATAAACAAGTATGACCAGATATTCAACTTACTCTTGATTTATCACTACTTGGTGTGAGGTCACGTAAGTATGCTACACATTTGTGTAAATCTGTGGTGTCCTGATCCTGAGACTCATCAATTATCTTAGTTCCCTGCAGAAAGCAGAAAGCAAACAAACACAAGACCATTGTCAATATTTATGCAAGAGCGAGATTGTATGTATAGCAGTAACATAGGAACAAGATAATGATGATTTGGTGCGATCCAGAAAGTTGAGTTTTGAACTAATTTTCTCTATTACATGCACATTGACACAAACCATAAACGTAGATAGAGAGATACCAGCTTTGTATAGAAATCAAGTACTTCTGCCCTGATTGAATCCATATCACCTTTGATTGCATCAGGCTTGTACCTGATAGAAACCTAGCAAGTTAGATAATAGGAAATCTGCAACTGTAGACTCAAGATGGCAAACCATGCTCTCAGTCACAAACAAAAGCAAAAGAAGTATCACCAGTAGCACGGAAAACAATCAATGTTCCAGAGTTTTTAGTCTAACCCAGTCCTCCAACAATTAAACTCCAAAGACTAGAGCTGAAAATATAGTTCATTTGGAGAGCACATGCCATTGACATCAATTCCAAAAGCAATAATGTATAAGAAAGCAAGTTATGAGAAAAGTTAAACCAATTCATCGAAATATATGGTTGAGTACACTTATAGATGACATATATATTTTTTTCCAAACATACCCATGAATGAAATAGTAACCACTATTACATGCAATATATGAAAAAAAAAAAGTAAATGGAAATATAACATGGTTGAATATCTTTAATATGATAATATCCAAATCCAACACTTTACATAGGAATGCCACATCAGCATAAATAAACAAGCATTAAGCACTATTTGACACCAAGTACCAGAGGTAAGCGTAATAATATCATTATATCTATCGAGCAGATTCTTCATGATCAATCGTATTGATGATGATAAGATGAATTGATTTCTTTAGTACAATATTTGGCAAAAATGATTGACAGAATCCAAATGGGTAACACATACGAACTCACGGTATTACTATTTTTACATCGAATCCCATTTGGCCATTTCCTTTTTCCAATTGTATCACTTTAAGAAACCTACCCCCACAAGAAATACGTAATAAATATACAAATTTCGAAAAATAGCAGCTTTGTAACCTTCAAGAAGTCAGCAATCACAAACGTTACTTTAACATTTCTGATCTTGTACCTAATTGTTTTGCAAAAAAGGAAAAAACAAACAAGTCTAGACACCGTTACTTTAACACTTAGCCATTTGTGAATTTGTCCCGGACCACCAAATACGAGAGTCCAGAATGGTAAGAAAGACAGAAATCAAAACTTGGTGTTCAGCACCCAATTCGGCTTATGCGTGAAGCAATTAAACACAAACATAAAGCCAAGGAGCGGAACTACGCTAAAGAGAGGGAAAAAACCCTTTGGATACGGAAAATAGAGAAGGAAGTAGGAACCTGTTGCGAACATTGGAAGGAGGTTGATGAGGGAAGAAAAGAGGCATTTCATCATACACGCGATTGGCACCTCCATCAGCGCATATTCGTATCTGTGCTGTAGCAATGCATGAAGAAGAATCAATGGTGAATGAAAATAAGAGAAAGAAAAAAGAGGGAAGGGTGCAGAAAGAAATACCGTGGTCCCAAAGCAGAGGAGCAAATCTGGGAAGGCTTTGATTGAGAACAACAAGAGAGTAGGTTAGAGAAAGAGAAGAAGAAGCGGCGTTGGCGTTGGCGTTGGGATTCTCCGGCGGAAGAAGGAAACTTGAACAATGACACATCGACTCCATACCCTTCGTTCGATCCTCTCTGCTTCTCCCAACCAAACCTGATTTTCCTTCCTTATTTATTTCCTCTGTCACGTTCACCTTTTAAGAACTTACTATTCGATTATATTCTATGCTTTTTTATATATAATATAATATGTCATTCGTCATAAAGTTGAATTTACATTAAATAAAAGAAAAAGTTGAATGTAGACTCTTCTGTGTTACTTATAAAGTTTCACAAGCAACCTAAGTAGCTACCCCCAACAGCCCAAAATTCTTATTCGTGGTCAGTGCTGTTAACGGTAGGGATTTGACCGAATTCCATGCTGATGATTTAAATTTCTTTTGAATTTTTTTATAATTTTTTTTATTTCTCTTTTCTTTTATATCATTTATTTATCACATTTTTTCTTTTTTTTTTTCTTTCAACTTCCCTCTACTTTCTATTAATCATTTCAATGTTGTTATTATCCTCTCAAATAGAAATTTCACATAATCATTTCACGTGAAAATTTTGTGTTTATTTCTATACTTATAAATATCTATTTCTCTTTTCATAAATAAATATTTATAGAAAAAAAATAAACATAAATTTTTCATATAAGATAGTCATACTTGAGAGGATCTAAATCTAGTTGTGAGTTATGAGTTTAGTTTGCTCTTACTTTATTTTTTGTCTGTCCAAAGAACACCCTCACAGACACACTCTTAGAACGAGTGGTGGATAAGTTGTTTGTATTGTTTTATTTTATTTAGATAATTATTCTTTATAAAAATAGATGATTTATTTTAGCATAAAAGTGTTGGAGTACTGACGTAGTGCAATGTAATATGTTTTACTACTTAATCTTATCCATCCAATTTGAATTTAAATTTAAATTATCTATCCAATTTAAATTTAAATTCTTATGTTGTACTACTTTATCTTATCTATCTAATTTGAATTTAAATTGAAAATATCTATCCAGTTTAAATTTAAATTCTTTTGCTGTACTGCTTTATCTTATCCATCCAATTTGAATTTAAATTAGAATTATCCATCCAATTTAAATTTAATTTGAAATATGATTTTCGAATTTCAAATTCATTTGTAACTCTCAAATGTGAATAATTACTATGATTGTACTCAGTTAATTTTTAATGAAATATCATTCATTCAAATTCTCTTTAAAAAGGAGATGAGTTATATTTTTACAATTTATAATGTTATTGCCTTTTTTTCAAGTAACTCTTTCAAAAATTATTTAAGTTAAAAAATATTGATCTATTAAGTTTAAGAATCTATTATTTCTTTATAGAAATAATGTTTAATAATCCAAAAAAATTCTAGAGTAAGGTGAGAAAATATTATATTATAAGAGAGCAATGCATTAATGCAATCTATAATATATACTATACAATTTTTTGGTTTAACCATAAGTATACTCCACATGAAGCAATCCTATTCGAGCCGGGAACATCCACATCATGGTGGGGTTAGCTCTCCCAGCGGGGATTTTTTCCTATATACTATACAATTAGAATCATAATAATTACAAGAAAGTAAGGGTGACCAACAAGTGTTGACACCTCACTGAATCTTTCCATTACACTCCTTTTCAAAGTATCCAAAAATAGAAGAAATTATATTAAAGAAGAACTCTTAATTATTAAAAAAAAAAAAGAGGAGTTGATTTGAAGTGATTATTAGAGTTATTGCTAGCATGCAACATTTTTTTTTCTATATTTTGTTTTCTTCAACTTTATGTTATGAGTGTATTTGGTAAAACATTTTTGCTAGATGAAAGCTTAAATTACTGGCTTAAATCATTTTATCAGTGTTTGATAAATTAGTTTTTTTATATAGTTACCAGTTTTTCTTGAAAAACTACTTGATATAGTTTAAAAAAAACTCTCATTTTTAATTACTAGTTGAAAATTTGTTACAAATTTCAGACAAGAAACGATGAGGAACAACGCAGTGGCAAGGCGGGTTTGATTGCTTGGCATACGCCGGTGACTGAGGGTTCAAAGGTGGTGATCGATTTGGTGATTCATAATAGTGAGTGACGATGAATGGGTCTCTTTTCATGGTGGTTAGAAGCAGGAGAAAGTCATTTGTGGTGACAGTGACGATGAAAGATTGTTGATGAAAAATTTATTAATTTTTAATACTTTTTTAAAATAAAAAGTTTTTCTTTAATTAATCCAAGTCAGCATCTAAATGAACTAAAAAGCATGGATAAGTAAGCTAATTATGTCCATGTGTCAGCACTGACATGGTGTTTTGTTAGACACGTCAGCACTATTTAAACGACAAGGACTAAAATATGCATTTTTTATTTTTTAGGGATGAAAAGTCCAAGAAAAATTTTAGAGAGACTACAAACAAAACTCGCTATATTTAGAGAGACTACAAACATATTTAAGTCTTTATGTATTATAAAGATATCGATACTAATACTAGGATTTTTGAATTGTCAATTCTCAATAGTAGTAATTTGTAAGATAGTAGTATTGATTATATCAAAAAATTATGGTTCAGCTGATAACACAATTCTAAAATAATAGTATTAATTATACAAAACTTTTGAAAGATTGAAATTTGGTTAGTTAATAATAATTTAACTTGATATCAATGAATGACCTATTACATCAGTGATTATAAAAGTTTAAAAAATTAGGTGTGATAAATCAAAATATATTTTATTGGATATTAACCACATATATCCTCTAATATCCTAATCAAGCTTAGTCATAATTAAGATTGCTTAGTTATCTTTATTATTAGATAAAATTTTATATTTTATGTAAAAAAAAAAGATAAAATCAAATGTAACTTAAATTCTATCTTGGATACACACATAATTAATTGATTTTTTAAAATCAAATATTTTTTCCGGTAGAAAAATATCGTAATTTGATCACATTTTATAAATCAAATCAAATTCACAGGATCTAGATATTTATACAGCATTTTTTTAAAGATATGAATACTAATACTGGGATTTGTGAATTGTCAATAATCAATGGTATATTGATTACATCTTTTAGCATGAATATTGGAAATTAATAATGAAATCAGATTAGTTAATCACATCATAACAACTTCCCAATCTCATTTATTTGCTCCGTTCCATCAAGAGAATCTGCTGTCTTTAGAAACTTTGTCTGGTTTTGTTTTCTCTTGTTGTGGGCAACAAAAGGGTCGCGTTCCTGGATTCGCCGACAAAACATTCAAACAATTACGCTAATCATCTCCAAAATTAATGTTGTCTGTTTCTGAGTTTTCAAATCGCATCCCTTTTCCGTTTTCAAATTTTCTCGTATGAAATCCATTGGGGTTACAAAAAAATGTTAGAGAAGTGTTTGGGAGCTCAAAGGGCAAGAAGATTCCAGAGAACTCTCAGACATTGCAAGGTTACCATCCTCTGCCTCGTCCTCACCGTTGTTGTCCTACGTGGCACCATCGGTGCCGGAAAGTTCGGCACGCCGGAGCAGGATTTCGTCGACATTCGCAACCGCTTCTACTCACGCAAGCTACCTGAGTCTCATCGCCTTCTTGGGGGAGTTTCATTCTACGACGTCGTCTTCCTCTTCCTCTGGTTCTGTAAGTTCCACTTCCACCACCAATTACAATGCCTTTGATATCAACACCATATTGGTCGATGAAGCAGCAGAAGAAGAAAGGGACCGTGAGAAACGCAACCCAAACGAGCCTTATCGTCTTGGACCTAAAATCTCTAATTGGGATGAACGGAGATCGACGTGGCTTCATGAAAACCCCTATTTCTCGAATTTCATTCGACCCAACAAGCCTCGGGTGCTTTTGGTAACTGGGTCGTCGCCGAAACCTTGTGAAAACCCCGTTGGGGATCATTACTTGTTGAAGTCTATTAAGAACAAGATTGATTATTGTCGCTTGCATGGTATTGAGGTGTTTTACAATATGGCCCTTCTTGATGCTGAAATGGCTGGGTTTTGGGCTAAGCTTCCTTTGATAAGGAAGCTTCTTTTGTCCCACCCTGAGGTGGAATTCTTGTGGTGGATGGATAGTGATGCCATGTTCACGGACATGGCATTTGAAGTACCTTGGGAGAGGTATAAAGATTACAATCTGGTGATGCATGGGTGGAATGGGATGGTGTATGACCAGAAGAATTGGATTGGGTTGAACACTGGGAGCTTTTTGTTGAGGAATTGTCAGTGGTCATTGGATATTCTTGATGCCTGGGCGCCAATGGGACCAAAAGGGAAAGTTAGGGATGAAGCTGGGAAAGTACTCACACGTGAACTCAAGGATAGGCCAGTTTTTGAAGCTGATGATCAATCAGCAATGGTTTATTTGTTGGCAAAACAGAAGGACATGTGGGGTGATAAGGTTTATCTTGAGAATGCTTATTACTTGCATGGTTATTGGGGTATTTTGGTTGATAGATATGAGGAGATGATTGAGAATTACCATCCTGGTCTTGGTGACCATCGGTGGCCATTGGTGACTCATTTTGTTGGTTGCAAGCCTTGTGGGAAGTTTGGGGATTACCCTGTTGAGAGATGCTTGAAGCAGATGGATAGAGCTTTCAATTTTGGAGATAACCAGATACTGCAGATTTATGGCTTCAGGCACAAGTCATTGGCTAGTAGGAGAGTTAAGAGAATAAGAAGTGAGACTAGCAATCCTCTTGAGGTCAAACATGAACTTGGCTTGCTTCATCCAGCATTTAAGGCAGTGGAGGTATCATCATCTAGCTGAGCTCCTCTCTTCTTCTTATGTGGTTAAATAGTCAGAAAACTCAACCAACTCTGTGTATGTTGTTGGAATGTGTCATGTATTTAGTTGCAGAAATAGAATTTTTGGCTACTTATAATTGTTTGTGATAGAAGGTATATTGTGAGAAACAGGAAAGCAGAGTATATATGTTTTTGTAGATTATTCCTATCCATGGATTATAACACGAATTCTTATGAAGTAATGGAAAAGTTGCACGGTGAATTTGCATATAATTACTATCATTGTCTATGATTCATTGTATGGTAACTTTCAGCTTGGTTTCTGTTTTTAGTTATGTAAGCTGGTCTCAACCATTGAATTTTATACCATACAATATTCCAAGCATTTTGGAAATCTGGAAGTGGTTTTTAACAACATATGCTAGCCAAACTCTGGAATATTGTAAAAGGTGGACTTAAAAATCAAAACAAACTTTAGTGAGGATGATAATAGTGACTATTGTACTCCACAATGATTATTGATTACCTGTTCGTGTCCATGTAACATATCAGCATACATGCAGTGGTATAGAAAGTTGGCATCAGCTCGCAGTCTTGCATCCACTCATTCTGGCATTGGATTTTAATCTTTTTTGTTTGAAAATTCTGTCTAACAACAATTTTCTCATAACAACTGAGCCGCAGTATAAAATGGTCCATGTGAAGTAGATGAGATGGCCGGATATATCTCTCAGAAATAAATAATAAAGCAATAGATATCTACACAACATATAAGGACAATGGAAAAGTTGAGATTGTCACACTACACGTTTACAAGGTTGCATGTGGTTGAAGATAAACTCTAGATAGGGAGGCAGAAAATACCATCTTTTGTCTGCATTCTTACTGTTTTCTGTCTGTATCTGAATTTATTTTTGGTTGGTACTGCTTCTTGTCAAGTTGATCTTCATTGGGCTACATTGTGCTTCATTATTATCTGCTCTTTCTGTGAGTGCCAATAATATATTTTTAACAGTTTATAACATTTAATTATGAAAAGAATGTTTCATTTATTTGTGAAGTTAATATATCATAGAATAATACGCGTAGCTTAGAAATATACAAGATCATCAGTATCCTACATAAAGTAGGCGGTGTATAAGCAATTAAGCATAGCTGTTTGAAAGCATGTCAAGAGGTTGACTTTCGTGGAAAGGTCCAACATGATCATTTCTTTTTTATTATTAGCATTAGTATTTACCTGATGACAGGGTCAAGAGGTTATGTTTTACCATGAAATCATGTCCAACTGTTTAATTAATCAACCTCCTATGCCAAATTACAATTAGCTGCATCATTGATTTTCTGTAAAATATAATACACTTTGCTCCTATGCTTCCTCTCTTCAAGGCCTTGATCTCATATTCTCATCTTCATGTGTCTCTCTTTCTGGTTCTCAGTTCTTTTTTGGCTTTCCCAATGGATACATCTGAAATAGAGGAGAAATAAATGTTATTTAGTGTAAGTGAAATAGATGAGAAATAGAAGAGAAATGTGAGAGTAGGTTATTTGATGTAATAGATGGAATAGAAGAGAAATAGATTTTTTTTACCAAAAATCGATTTCTTTGGGTCAGTAGCAGCTATTTCTCTCCTTTTCTCTAGGAAAGAGGAGAGAAATGTTTTTTTGTATGGAACCCACCAATTTTTGCTATCTCTCTATTTCCACATACTCACCAAACAGGACTAGGAGGTACACTTCAACCCACCACCTCCATTTCCCCCATTTCTATAAGGACCAAACACGGGGTTAAGTTTAGACTTAACTATTTTAGAATGCTTTGTTGTTGACTGAACAGAAAACTAATCTTCATGTAGACACTTGAGAGCGTGAAATGTTCATGTCATGTACTGTTTTACCTTTGAATTGTAAAAGATGTGTGATGGTGACAAATCCGGTTAAGTTGACAAACCTGGTTTAGTGCATATCATGTACTAAACCTAAGGCATAATCATCATATCATAGCAAGGGAATTAATTATGAAAAGAATTTAATGGTTGGGTTGGCCATTCACATTTATCTGCACACTGGTTTGGTATTCATTTCATGGATCAAATCTTACAGTCTTACTCATCAGTGGAGAAGCTAATTCTAGTAGGGGGAGGAGAAAATAAGACTTACTCATCAGGGTATATTTTAGTACATATCATGAAAATTATAGCTTTTAATTTATATACAAATTCAGTTTATATTATAAATAAATGCAAATATTTTCTTTCATTCAGATCTCTATCCCAAAGGAAATAATGATAAAATCAGAAAAAGACAGATCTATATCCTCTTCACTCGAATCATATTTAGACCAGAAAAGTACAAAGCGTCTCATCAAAAAGAAAGAAAACAGATAATTAACAAGATACTGAGAATATATTATTTACATCAGGTGTCTCTATTAAGCCTAATCCTCGTGTCTAATATCTGATTAAGCTAACTTTTATTTACAAAGCACTTTAGTTTCACTCCACTCCACCATAATATTGCTAAGCAATTTCATGCCAAACAAGACTTAAGATTTACAATAGAGAAATAAGGAGCTTAAGATCGATTTATAGTTTCAGACAAAAAGTAGCTTAAGATTTACAATAGATAGAAAAGCAATCCATGCCAAACAAGGCTTTATCAAATCACGTGCGATGGGATTGACCCTCTCAAAGACACGCATGGACGCAAGCAGGCTCGCAAACAACCCAAATAACACAAAGAATCCGAGCCTAGGTGCCTCTGCCCCGAACACAATAGGGTCCCAAAGCACAGTGAAGAAGAGCTGAAGCAAGTAAAGCAAGAGAGCAGTGGGGTTTCTATGGAACCCTCCATCTGCCCACACCATCCAAGCAGAGAGACCCGTCAATAAGCTTGTAGCAGGGCACGTGAGGTGTAGGGCCCACAAAGGTGGAAACCAGAAAGGCTTTCTCGAAGTTACAGCATCATGGGCACGTGACTGTTGGTTATGCATGGAGGACCCTATGTAAACAGATAACACAGTAAGCGAAAGAGGGAGAAAAACAGCTATAGCCAGTGATTTAAGACCGCGTTTGGCCATGACCATTCTCTTGTCCCGTTTGATCCCTCCTCCACCTTCGATCTTCTTCTTGTCTTCGTTCATGGGAGTGGTGTTACTGTTTGGATCGTGTGTGACTCGTTGTTTGAGGTCTCCGGAGGCCATGGGAGAAAGAGAGAGTTTGGAAGTGGAAAAGCAAGAAACAAACAGAGAAAAAAAGGAAATGTTGAATAGATCAAAAGGGAGTGTTGGGGAGGAAGTGAAGGAGTTCTGTTTTGGTTTTGAAGTTTAAAAGGAAGAGCGTGGATTTCTCGCGTGAAAACCATGTTGGAGTGACACGTGGAGGAGATAGAAAGGCCTTACCGCGAAGCATTACGCGTGTGCAAGAGACAACAGTGTGTCGTGACAGAGGCGCACGTAGATAGGAATAGAATTGACTTGTCTGTATCTCAGATGAAGGTGTGGAAACTGGTCCAAACTGCACGTGGCGATTTCATTCTTGGCAATGTCGACCCTCTCCACACCATAGGATTAGGAAATTATTCCATTATTGTAGTGTTACAAATTACGAGTACATGCCATGGCCGACTACACCTGTTCAGCTCAAACTCACTCACTTGCCTTTGCCGACACAGCGTGAGAATATTAAGAAATAAAACAAAACAAAAGTTCCAGTACTTTCTTGCTGCTGTAATTATATGGTGGACCCTTCTAGTTTGGGTCTATAATAGACCAGTGGACCTACATATAAGTGAGGGTGTGCAGATGCACCCCTCACTTTGATAAAAATGTAAATAAATATCTTGAGTTTTTATATTTTACCCCCTCTATTTTTACATATTTAAATCTAGTATCTCTTAATTTTTCATTTGCCCCCACTAACTCAGGGTCTTGGATCCGCTACTGTCATAAACCATTAACATTTTTTATTATAAAATATAATTTTAATTTTATAATATATATTATTAATTTTTTAATATTAAATTTGATAAAAATTAACCGTTGACCTAAACTAAAAGAGTTCATCCTATAATTACCCTTATTTACGGTATTAGAACATTTGTTTCACCAAATGGTTTTTTTTGGTCAACCATTCAAATGGTTTTTATAAATTATTATTTTTTAAATTAATTGAATGGGCTTGGGCTTGTGACTTGTGAGGGTGTATGTCAATCCATCTACCATTTTGTTTGTATATAGAAGAATAATAAGCCAGTCAATTGGTCTGAAATAAACTTGAGAGGCCCATGTGATTGAGCCCAAAAATGAAAAACGAAGTTAGTGAGGACAGAACAGGAATTTGGATTTGAAGTTTGAAGCAAAGAATAAGGGCATGTTTGTTTTGCGAAAATATTTCCTGTTTCCATTTTCTGTTTCCACTCTGTTTCCTATTTTCTGAAATTTTACAAAGGAAAAATAAAAAATACTGGAAATAGCAAATTTTTATTTCCAGCATTTCCAATTTTTTTTTTGTAAAATTTCAGGAAACAAAAAATGGAAACAAAAAACGAAAAATCAAACCGCTCCCTCAAGTTGTAACTAACCGAGATTGTTGATCGTGGACTCAACTCGACGATACTTCTAAAATGGAGATGGGAAGCAGGAAATTGAAAACCACCGAAACGATGGCCGTCCAATCGGTGACGCAATCGGCACCTCCGCCGCGATTAAAAGCATCAAACGCCTTTTTAGAAAATCCCAAAATACCCTTCGCAGTTGCTCTGCTCTTTGCCGATGCCCTCCTCGTCTTTCTCATAATCGCATTTGTCCCCTGTAAGTCTAATTCTAACTTTGATTCATCGATTCATGTATCCATTCCTATATATCTTTCAATTCATCCATGCATGGAGATGCTGATGTGATGTGATCTGTGTTTGTTAAATTTCAGACACAAAGATAGATTGGGATGCTTACATGTCACAGGTTAAGGGGTTTCTGGAAGGGGAAAGAGATTACCAGAACCTCAAGGGTGATACTGGTCCTCTTGTATACCCTGCTGGCTTTCTATATGTTTACTCTGCATTCCTCTATCTTACTGGAGGACAAGTTTACCCTGCTCAGGTAATGTTTCAATCACTAACAAATGCATGGATACAATAATTTCCATTACTTGACGATTACTTGTTAATTTATGTTATTGTAGATTTTGTTCGGACTGTTGTATATCATTAATTTGGCACTAGTTCTCTTCATCTATGTCAAAACTGATGTGGTAAGAAAATCTCTCTAATGCTGGACTTGACTTTGGAATAATCTTCTTTCTCTTGATTTGTTAATATTGATGTTATGTTATTCTTGATCAGGTTCCGTGGTGGGCCCTTTGCTTACTTTCTCTGTCAAAACGAGTGCATTCTATCTTTGTGCTTCGTCTTTTTAATGATTGTGTGGCTACGACACTTCTTCATGCTGCATTGCTCTTGCTCATGCACCGAAGGTGGAATCTAGGTTTGATTGTGTTCAGGTAAAGTCTCTCTTCCTAAACTCATCTCTCTATATAAGGTTAAAATGTTTACATGGATTTTCATAATTATTTGTTAGTGGGGCTGTTTCGGTAAAGATGAATGTGCTTCTTTTTGCTCCACCTTTATTGCTCCTCATGCTAAAGGTACATACAATATTTACAGTTGAGTATGTTGCATTTAATGTCTCTTGGTGATCATCATGACAGTTCTCATGTAGCCTCTTCTTCTTCACGCATGCAGGCCATGGATATCGGAGGCGTGTTATTGGCATTAGCTGGTGCAGCATTGGTTCAGGTCCTCTAACTTTCTGTTTCCTTTATATATCTGTGATGTTATGATTGGAAAAAAATGATGTGTGGCATTACATTTTCTTTCTATATTCTGCATGCTGTTGTTGTTTTCCTCATACAAAATACAAAAATGCTTTAGATGCCTCATGGTTGGTGTATGTTTTTTATTCTTAAATATTCTTCTTATATCGTCAGGTGAGTTTCTCTTCTTGGGCTTCAAGATTGGTTGGATCTCAAGGGTGAGCAGTGTCCAATCTTGGTGACATTCATTAAACTCCTATATGGTGAACTGCTGCTGCAGATATTACTGGGGCTCCCTTTCCTGGTTTCACACCCAGTTGCATACATATCAAGAGCCTTCAATCTTGGTCGTGTATTCATCCATTTCTGGTACTTATTTTTTTAAGTTTGTATTTTGATTTATGTTTGATAACTGTGAACTCTGCAAACAAACTTAGCCTTTTAAAATAATCTGAAAGCCATTTTTTCTGTGATGAAATAACGTTGAATGGGAGAAAGGAAGTAACTCAAACAGTGGGGGATTAAAATGTTTTTTACCCTTTTCTTACAAGGTCTAGTTAGTTGTTTCTAATATATTATATTATTTGGATTCTTTGCTACCAGGTCTGTTAACTTCAAATTCATCCCTGAACCAGTATTTGTATCCAAGGGATTTGCAATCTTTTTGTTGGCTGGTCACCTCATATTGCTTGCCTCATTTGCACATTATAGATGGTGCAAGTAGGTATAAAAGTACTATTTTATTTTATTTTTTTTATGCAGAATTGGGTTGTTTTTAAATGTTTTTGATAAAACTCAAGGAACTCCTAAATATACATATTCAGGGTGTATCCTCCAAAAACATGTCTGGAACCTTCTTGTAAAGCCTTGTTCTTCATCATGTTGTGAGAAATTGGAGTGCACACTCCTTTATTCATTCGTTTCATTCATTAAAGAGGAACAAATTGGATTCAAAAAGACAGATGATTTGGTTTTTGTGCAATCTAACCTTTGACTTTTGTCTAGGAAAGATAAAGGATATACTAAAGTAGAGACATAGAGACAAGGTTGTGGGACATTAGTGGAGAGATGATGATGGTTGACATCTTGAATTTGGCAGAGTTTTATCAATATCTTTTTACAAATATTATGCATGTTTAAAAAGTTTGTATATATATAAACTTAATATAAATTTGTGTGAATGTATCTAGGAATAGGATTGTATCTTGATTTTTAAGAATTTTCTGTATTGACATATGCATATATCATACCCATGTTTTATTAAGTATCTTTGCTCTACTCTGCACAATTTACTAAGTTTAAGGAGTCTGAGTTACTGAAAATTTGAATCATGTGGCAGTTTTCTGTAACTGACCTATAGTAGAAGGGGTTTATGTGCATTTTAGCCAAGAAACTTCTTAATTTTCTTTTCAAGTCATACATTTGATAAGTTCTTTATATTCTGTTTTGATGTAATAAATAATGTGAATCAGGCAACCAGCATTGCTTTATGGTATTGAATGTTGGGCAGCATAGTGTCAACAAAAGCACCAACTAAGTGAGTAGAATTGTGAAAAAGATTGTAGTAGTAGCAATTGAGAAAAAGACTGTAGAATTGCGTCTATGATGGAGTAGTAGTACTACCTATTGAGGAAAAGATTGTAGAATTGTGTCTAAGATGGTTTGGCCATGTGAGAAGAAGACCAATAAAAACCCTATTGATAAGAGTTCATTAGACGGAGGATAGCCCAAGAATAACTCTTAAGGGTATGTTTGTGAGTTAGATTTTGGTGGGAAAGGGAGGGAAGAGAAGGGTTTATTGGAAGCCCTTCCCCCCTTTTTGTTTGTGAGTTGGAGTATTTTACAAAGTATTTTTCTCCTCTTCTCCCCCTCCCTTCTCCCTCCAATCCTTTCCTTTCCCTCCTCTCTAAACTCACAAACACACCCTAAGTGAACATTAGAAAGGACTATGTCTAAATGGTTTCTCCAAAGACCTGGTTTCTGACAGAATACAACGACGTTATTTAATCCATGTAGCTGACCTCATTAAATGAGAAATGGGTTTTGTTGTTGTTGCATGACTAATGTTTAGCACTGGTCATGCCACATACCTGTATTCTGAAATTTTCTATTGTAATTAGGATATGTAGGATTCTGGTTTGCCTTAGATTAAAATATTGATGCAGCTGGATTATATATATTTACGTATTTAGTTGCTCTCAGACATGAAGGAGGGCTTCTCAACTTTCTGCATTCAAGATATGTCTATATGAGACTGAGGCTTGCGCTTTTCTTCTCCTCCTCTTCTAAGAAGTTCAGCAAAAGCAGCTCATCACCCATCAAGAACCTTACTAAAGAACGTAAGTAACCAGTCTCATGTAGGATTTAAGAGTATAACATCACTACCACTTTTCATGATAAGTGATCCTAATTTTGCCTTTCTTTCAGATATTGTGACAACTATGTTTGTTGGAAACTTCATTGGCATTGTATGTGCTCGGTCATTGCATTATCAGTTCTATTCATGGTAAGGCTGCTGGGAATGACCCGTTTCTATGCATGAGTTGCTTGGATTAATTTTACTTATCAAAATAATTAAAAACAACAAAAAGGTAAAATAAAAATAAAGCAGACTCTTGTAACAGAATCTGCTGGGCTATATACATTGTAATAAGATGGTGGAATATTCTAAGGCCTAGCCTTTCTGTTTATAAAATAATGATGTTCTTCATGGAAATATTTTTCCAGTCTTTGCCATCTACTAGACGATTGCCTATATTTTGGATAATTTTTTTTGGGTGAATAGAAATTGGTTTTTAAAATAATTTTATCAACCTGCCTTTATCCTCTCAGAGTTTCCATTAATACACTAGTATTTCAATTAGTGTTGTCCTACTCCTTGCAGATGTGTCTTGTGTGAACCAATTTTTTTCGTTGACAACCAATTACTAATCTCTTATAGATTGGATCATATGTTCTCGTAAATTATTTACCTTTTATGCTGAGCATTCTTTAACTTGTTCTGATAGACATACATTGTGCATATAATCAAGTACAGTGGTGCCAACTTTGTAATTTGGCTTATGGTACAGGTACTTCTATAGCTTACCATACTTGTTGTGGAGAACGAGTTACCCAACTTTGCTGCGGTAAGTTAACCCACATCCCTTGCCTTTATTATTGGTATTATTTTATCTTCAAATTGAATTCATAAATGATCATTTTCTTTGTATGATCAAGCAGTTTGAGTTTGTTCATGGGAGTGGAAATTTGCTGGAATATCTATCCTTCAAACAACATTTCATCAGCGCTACTTCTCTGCCTTCACTTAATTATTCTCTGGGGTTTGTGGTCTGCTCCACCTCGGTATCCTTTCCCAGGAAATAAACCATCTTCTCACAAAGACAAATAGAAGTTCATATTCTCCTTATCGTGCCTTCCCCTTTAATGTAAATGTTTGTGATGTACTATCTTGGAGCAAGCCTAAGGATTACTAACTGGGATGTAAAACAGAATATAGGAACAACTATCACTTTTGATCTCGGTGCCCATATTTCGTCAAGGTTTTTTGTTTTATTTTCAATTAGATTGATTTTTCGAAAATTTTGCACTTAGTATTTAAGTTTTAAGTGCTGGATGTATCCTAAGAGGAAGTATTAACATTCATCAGCATAAATGAACTAATACTAAGGATTTTAAGGTATATGATCATATTTTTGACGTTCAATTGGGGCAATGTAGGTTAAGATAATGGGAAGAATTCTCGATTTTAAAAAGGCTCGAGACCAGCAACAGATACATGGGCCAGGCCCAGAAGTACAACCAGAGACTCGTTTGTAAACACCATTTCCTTTTTGTTTGGGTGGTTACTGAGTTTTGTTTTTAAAAATTTTCAATTAAGTTTTTTATAACTCAAAATTAAAAAATGAATGTTTGTTTTGAAAATCATAAAAATAAATTTTCAATTATTAATTGAGCTGTAAAAGTTTGATTTAAAATTTTTAAAAATAAAAAACTTAAAAATTTTAAAAATCAAAAACTTAAAATTCACAACCACCTAAATGTGTACCACATCTACAAACCTAAATGTGTACCACATCTACAAACGCCATTGCCCACCTTTTTTTTTACACCAAGATTATATAATATAAGTTCAACCAAAATAAAAAAGACTTTTTTTAATTATCTTTTTCCAAGTAATGGTCATTCCATATTGATACTTGATCTCACCATTATCAAACTCACATTGGACTAATTGGTTTAATTAGTAAAGCGGTCAAGTAAATATAGTTCAGAAAATATGTTAGATTAACTATGCTTAAGAATCACTCATAACTTGAGTTGACTCTAATGGTTTTCATAAAAATTAGTGACTCGATTAGGTTAATTCGATTAAAAAATCAATTGAGTCATGTATTAAAAAACTTTTGAAATTGTCATTTTGTATAACAAATCTTGATGGTTTAATTATGTATTTTGAAATTGTGACTGTGACTCACTGACTTGTATTATTTATTTTTGTTTTAAACTATATAAAGTATATTAAGTACTTATAATTTTTAACTAGTTAAGTGTGGACTTGTGTGTGCGTGTGATTGATTTACTTGTTGAATCAATGACCAATAATTTGACATGGGTCGATTTTAATGATACTGCTTGATCTAAAAATATAAGATATATTTAATCTTGTTTATTTTCAAATTCTTGAAAGAAGAGTTAAGCTATAGATATCATACCTTAAACTACTATTTTTGGCACATGAGCTTCAGTAAGTAGCTGTTAAAGCATGGAAAGTTCCAGACTATCAGTTTAATATGGATTGACAAAGTTAACATGAACAATTCATTTAATTTGACAACTATTGACTTACAGTTCCCGATAATTGCCTAGTGTGTATACACATAAAAAAATTAGATTTTGAGATTTGCAAATATGTATTTAAAACTCAGTACCATCTGAATTGGTCACTTTTTTTTACCCATTAAACTCTTTATATAAAATTATATAATATATGATATGATTGCAAATATTATGTATGAACATATTCATATCTCCATCACTCTTTCTGCATTTCCCTCCCTTTATTATGTTCAAGGTGGAATACACAATAGAAAGATCACAAACATTTTACTAGAGCAACATGAGTTGAGCTTAATTTACATATAAAATCACGAAAATGAAAGGGGAAACGTCACCATTAAAAGTAAAACATAACCATAACTATAGAGCAGAGGAGTAATGGTAGAAAGAAATTAAATTTGATCTTCAATTATTCTAAGTATTACGGCAACGAGTGATGGTGGTGCAGCCACGATTGTAAGGATTAGCATCCGCACCTGGCTTGCAGTTATAGTAAGAAGCACCCCTCCTTGAACATGGCACAGTGTTTCTCTGCAGTGCTTTATAGCTTATATACTGTGAGGTTGCTAAGATGCGCCTGTGGGACTCTGAGTCCATCCCAAACTCACCATCTGCTATGCACTCTTCTATGGAGCCTTCACAAGGTGGTGTTGTCATAGGTACCCACCTTAGACGGTGCTCCATTATTGCACTTGTTTTGTGGGGAAAGATGGACATAGCCACCATCAACAAGTACAAGGCTAAGAGAAAAGAAGTGCTTGACATTGTTATTGTTTTGTTTTGTGGTGCTCTTATTCTTCTCTCAACTCTTTCATTCTTTCTATTTCTACCATTTTATAGAAGAACCTTAGGGGCGGGTAATTAAACAACTTGTTTATCAAGTATTTCAGTTTTATAACAAGGGTCAATTTTACAAAAATGTCACTCTTTTTTTATGACATTAAAAAAATTTATTCAATCACAGGGCACGTGAATCATCCAATAAGGACTGTTCTAGTTTAATCAATCATCTCGAATTCGAGTATGAAGTTGTGTTAAATATTTGAAGGGAGAATTTTATTGTCCGTAGAGATCATACCAGACTTGAGTAGTATACATGTGGTCTTCAAAAAAAATCAATATTCAATTATTTGGTTCTGTCAACAATTACAATAAATGTTGTTAATGACAAAAAACAACAACCGAATACTCACAAATGGAGAAAGTTGAACTCAATGGGTATTTAGTTTATACCCTTGTCTAGTAATTTTCAGGTTCAAAGGGGTTGCAATTGCTGAGAAGAAAGTTGGGTACACGATGAATAAAAGCATTCAAAACCTACCGAGAAAATGATATAAAGAATGAAAGGCATCAATGATACTAGGTTCGGATTCAAAGCATTAACTACTTAACGGTTGAAGTATAATTATGGGCCTGAAATGTATGGGTTACGCAGGCGTCTAATTCAACAATGCGATGTGTCTGAGCCCTAAAGAATTGATTTTGGGTTTGAAATCATGTTGGCCACTACAAGTCTTTTTATCCACAAAATTCTGTTTGCTAATTGACATTGAGGACTAGCTTCTGGAAGGAACCGCTTATGCTTATCCAAGTCAAGTTTCTTCAGCATCAATATTTTGAGACCAAATCAAGATAAACTACCACAACAAAAAAGACCAACTTCAATATTATGGCTCAAATGTTCGACGCAGCTGCCATTAATGTTAAAGGCTTTACCACTTGTTTATAAACACACTAAGCCAAGTACAAAGAGTTATGGCTGACAATGCAAATTGAGATTGTGAGAAGAGTTTTTAGGTTTCATCCCCCACTAAACACACTCTTAGGAGGAGGAGTCTTAACTGTGACTATGCCCCAAAAAAATTGTTATTGATAACATGACATACCATTTTTTTGGTCAATGCATACCTTTGGTTAACATTAAAAACACATTAAACCAAGTGATCCTTAAAACTGCTAAGGGACCCCTTTTTCCCATATTTTGTAAAAGCTGGCTAGACTAACCTAGTTACCTCCCCCCCCCCCCCCCGAAAAAAAACACAATTAAAGTTAAGTAATGTATTTAGCTTCCTTCAAAACCACGATATATACGTGAATCCGATCCAACACTATTACGCTATACGCTATTAAGAGTAACGTTAGTTTAAATCCATTTATAACGTGATTTTAATGAAAACCAAAATAAATTAAATTAAAAGAATATTTAATAAAGCCAAAATAAACCTTATTAGCTGACAATAATACTCTCATACTAGGTCATTATAACCAAGTTTAACTCGCTATATCAAAATTGAATTTAAATAGGATTAGTTCAACTATGCATTCTCTCGTCAATTTGTTTAGTATGTGGTTGATTTGACATTGAAACTAGCCAAACTCAAGTTTGGATTAGCCAACACAACTATTTCTAGCATTGAAAACGTGAGTTTATCACGTTTCAACGTTGAACCAAACATGCCCTTAGTATAAAAACATACAACTCAGTGTAAGTACAATATTGATTTGTTGCCGAACTATTTTATCAATGTTAATATTCCTTCCTTTAAATTTTCAGGTGTAAAATTTATTTTGCAATTGTCTGGAGTGATCGTAGAGGACTGAATATACAGTGTTTAGTTTAATGGTCCAGATAAATATTGCTGTGGTGTGGAACATTACCAAGGAGGCAAGGACTATGATGACACTTGGATGGGGAAAAAATATATAAATAAATATATGAAAACTTGCTCCATCTGACTCAGAAAAATAGGAAACACCAATATTTCTCATCTTTCCAGCTTGCTTAAAATTGCTTCCATTGGTGGCAGCTCATTCACTATTTGCTGCCAGTCTGGCATACCCTGCAAATGCATTAGCATTTTATTAGTATGTCAATATTACTGAGAGTGGCAGAGTATGAGAAATAGTATTGCAATCAGGGTAGTGAATTTCTTTAAAAACTTAAGAACTTGTCACACAAGATCATCAAGCTTTACAAATAAGTCATCACATCTAGAAAGGCATCCCAAATGCTGAGTTGGTTTCCATAGTGTTCTTAAACTCCAATCCCTTTCATCTTATGTTTGTTTTTTTAGACCTTACTCCCTCCGGTCCTATTTATAAGATAATGTTTGAAGTTTTTCCATGGTCCTATTTATAAGACAAAGTACATAAATGTAGAAGCATTTATTGTTTTTTTCTCATATTTGTCCTTGTTGACCATTAATGGTTTTAAAGTGACACAATTACCATGATAGTGGAGTAATTTCTTAAAAATCAATGCATTAATTACTTTTCTTCTTAATGTGTGTGTTTTTGTCTGAATTGTCTTATAAATAGGACCAGAGGAAGTATTAAAGAGCAAATTAGCCTTATAATTCAAGTCTTATGATGCTCATAGTTTATTGTTGAATCCAGCAAGCTAATAAATGACAATTTTACATCAATGGGAAGCAAATCAAAGTGAGTTTTCTCTGAAATGACACTTACTTTCCCTGATCTTCGAACCCGCCCATCTAAGCGCAGTATTATGTAGACGTCTTCACCAGGTGAAACTCCTTCCGCCTTCTGCTGATCTCTTATCCACCTAGTTAAGTTAGCACCACATGTTAGCATGCAACTATTAGCAACTCTTCTCTCAATCCACCATGTTGATCCTAATTTCCCCTCTCATTTAATGAAGAAATAGGTTAACAAAGTAGGCAATTCAATCATATAGACAAGATATTAGAGCATAGTACCTTTCCCATTCTGCTGGTGATATAACCTCAGCCTTGAACCTAATTTCAGCTTTCAACTTTGATTTTGCAGTTATGGACTGTGTTCGCTTCTCAAAATCTTCCTAGTTAAGTTTTATGGGTTAGTATCATCTCATCAAAGGAGCTCACAAAGGCACATGGTTGTATCAAGTCTTACCCCAATGGATGGAAGAGCCTCAGCAGCCTTTGGTTGACTACCAAAACCTTTCTTTTCAATTTTGGTTTCTCTACCTTCTCCCCATATGACAGGAACTAACAGAACACCGCGTCTAAGGAGCTCAGTGCGAAATCTCTCTGCTCTTTGCAAAGCCACAGATACTGTTTCTCTATTCCCTGCTAATATAACCTGAAACCCAAACTTCAGTTAAAGCATGGCACATTCATGAGGAAAGGGAAAGGAAAGAAGGGAAGAAATAAAGAGAACAGAAAAGGAATTTTGTAACAAACAGCCACAACTTGATAATTATATTTAGTCTATCATTATATAATAATTATTAGTATATGACAATCAGAGAAAGGAGATACTTGGGAAGACCAGAAGAGTGAAATCAACCCATTTAATGCCACAAATATGTCAAATGTTTTGAACATTTTACAAATAAACTTCAAGTTACCAGTACCACTCATTTATCTATGAATTTGTGGATGAAAGTACCATTGCAGAAGCCCTTAAAAACCCACAGACAATGCTAACTAATCAGAATTATAAAGAAATGAGATAATGCTGTGAATGAACGGTAGCAGTTTTTGATATTATTGTCACTTGAGATAAAATGAACTCCCAACCAGATAAACAGCAGAAGAAGAAACGCTGACAACTTTTGTTTGTTCAACAAATTCCATTCAGAACATAGGCCCAGTTTGGATACACTTCTGCAGAAGAACTTCTAGAAAATAAAAATAGAATGAATCAAAGAGGTCAAATGAATTTAATTTCTCCATAAGTTGAAATTAGTTACTTGTGGAGAAGTTAAATGGGAGAGCTTTTGGAGTAGGTGGTCTACAAAGACTAATTACAACTTATGGAGAAGTTAAATATATTTGACCTCTTTGATTTATTCTGTTTTTTTTTTCACCTAGAAGTACTTCTGAAGAAGTTTCATCTAAACTGGCCCATAAAGTAGTGATAATAACTTTTTACTGAGAAAGCTACTAGAAGTATTTGAATTTTGAATTGTTTGCATTTATCTCAAGTAGCCCCCCCACCCCCCAAAAAAATGTTGGCAACCCTAAATACTGGGCAAACATTTAAGTTACTACAAGAACTCCCTCCTCCCAGAAATAGAAAAATAAAACAGAAGAAAAAGCAGAAAAAATAAACAAGTAAATAAATACTACAGCAATAAAAAAAAGTATTGTAGACACACAGAGAGAGAGAGAGAGAGTAGAGGAAAAATAGAACACAGATACTGACTGGCCGAACTGTGTCCCTTAGCTGCACAAGTTCAACTATGCGATTAGTTGAAAGGCGCAAAGGCAACCTTGATAGTGTCTCATTTCGGGATATCTGTTCAAGTTGTTCCTCCTCTTTTTTATTGTCCCAAAGGAATAATGCCACAAAAACAACAATACCTGCACATTGCTGATTCCAGTGCTTAGTCATTTAATGAAGCAATATAAAAGGTATTTTCTCAGGTGTTACACACTGCAATTATCTTAAAAGGATAGACACACACACATAAATATACAAACACACCAAATTTAGTAAGTATAAACAGAACCTGAATTGTTTTATCAGGAAGTTAAATAGGTCTTAATTCACCTCCAATGTTAATGGCAGCATTCCCAGCAGTTTCCAAAAGATCAGGAGCACTGTCGCCACCGTTAATTGCACGAAATAGCCTCGGTATGGTAAAAAAGAATGATATTCCAGCAGCTGCCGTCAGTGCTACATAAAAAAATCTCCTAACCCCACGAAATGGTGCTTGCACTTCACTGATAAGTTTTAGATCTCTCCGAAAACTGGAGCCAATATCCTCCCCGCCCAGCCTGGCCTGATCACATGGCAGAAATGTATTAAGAATTGATGTTAAAAAATTCCATCCTCAATTAGACAGCATTATAATGAGGGCCATAAGTTCCTTTCAAATGACTTTTTCCTCAGATTGTCACTCTATCCCTCTTGTATTTTGGGCTATCTCCATAGAGGCAACATGGGCAAGGTCAGGGAAAAAATGAGGGAAAGAGTGAAAGACACTTCTTTAAAGTCATCTAAAGTTACTACTCTTAGAGATACATATATAAAATCATTCATGAACCTTCATTTATCAGTTTAAGCTTTTAGGAGAATTGGTCATTGATAACTACAATAAAGCACATAAAGATCAGACAACATAGCATTACAAAGTCCATGAAAACTAATCAGAAAACCTCTTCCTGTAGTTCTTTGAATTCAGGCAATGCTCTGAAGGAGGCCAAGTCTGGATCATTGAGAATTGTACCAAATTTTAGGTTGTATTCCCTTAAAGCAGTACGGAGACAATCAGCAGCTTTCTTTCCTTCTCCTCTTCATAAAGATAATAACAAACAACATCCAGATTAGAATGAAAAGATAAAAATAGGAGCATAAGCTAAACAGTGCCTTGTGTAAATCAACCGAATTTCTTTAAATCATTTATTATGGGCCAGTTTGAATAAACTTCTCTAGAAGTACTTATGGGAGAAAAAAATAGAATGAATCAAGAAGATAAAATGAATTTAACTTCTCCATGAGTTGAAATCAGTCTTTGCAACTCAACTTTTTCAAAAGCTCTCTCATTTAACTTCTCCATAAGTAATTAATTTTAACATACGGGAGAAGTTAAATTTATTTTACCTTTTTTATTCATTCTATTTTCTTCTCCCATAAGTTCTTCAGAAGAAGTTTATCCAAACTAACCCTATATCTAGAGAGTGCAAGGAGCTGAAGGAACTCAATATTTTAGAGATGCCCACTTGCTTAAAGCCCGTTTGATTTATAGTCTGGTAGAATTGATTTTGCTAAAATTACATAATCAAAGGTGCATGATTTATGAAGCACATTGGACTAAAGTGGTTTAAAATCAATTCTATAAAATAAAGGGACCTTGGTCTTTTGGTTGCTAAAAATCTACTAACTCCACAGAACTAGGAATGAAAACTCACCGAGGACATCTAGAGATAGCAAGTAGATACCTTGCCTTACCATCTCACAATATACAAGTCCGAAAACTCAAGTAGTGGGTTCAATCTGAATGAATAAGAACAACTACCATATAGTAGCAAATTTGATTGACTAAACGCCGTGCCCACGGACATAATTTCTACTCATGAACTCAGAGGCCATAATTTGCAGGGTGGTCTAAGAGCAGTTTCAAGAAATTTATAAAACCAGTAGAATTAACAATTACCTAATGAAAGCTGTGAAGTCCACATTCATTCATTGTAAAAAAGATATTATATTATACCTGTATGCATGACAGCAAGCTTTGTTATAGAGAGCAGCTTGGGCTTCTACAGGGTTAGGATTCAAGGAAAGCGCTGTTTCAAACTGGATTAAAGCATCTTTAACCTGAAGAGTCCATAAAAAAGAGAACTTTGAAGGCCCCACTTAAACATCATGGTTCGAACACATTGAGTGAAAAGTTGAAGGCAATACCCGTCCTTTGGAGAAGAGCTGAAGACCCAAATTGACGCAAGATTCAGGAGTTTGAGTCTCAGCTTCTGGGGTCTGTGATGAAGAGCATGAAATGAGTGAAAATTGAATCTTTTTGCGGGAAGGTAGAAGAATGGCGCTGTAACGGGGAAGGCATGGCCTTGTTCTAATCCTCCAATTTGATTCTGAGAAGCACAGGAATTGCTGCGCTGCAACCACAGCCATTGCCAAGTTTCATATCTTGTGTGTTTTCTACAGTAACTGTTATTATTATTGCTGCTATTAATGTGTTATCCAAACAAGTCACGATCTGAACCTTCGGTCTTTGCCACTTGTGAAAACGGATGGTGAGGAAGGTGCAACGCTACCGAATACCGATGACAATTAGATTCGCAACCAAGGACTAATCATAAAAGTTAGAGTAATGCTACGATTATAGAATTAATAAATACGATATCCAAAACATTGATAAATGTTATATTTTTTTAAGAAAAAATATTTTTAATGTTAACCAGTATCATTAGTATTTGCAGGAATCCAGCTCCTCTCCTGTGGTGTAGTTATTTTTAGCAATTTTACTTATTTTTACTACTGACATCCGTAGCTAAGTACTACAGCTGTTCCTAGCTATTCCGAAGCTAATATTAATCGACAAAAGAGAATCAATACAAAATTTGCAGAGACGATCCACGGGCAAGTGTGGATCCTAGATCTCACCCTTCAAATTATACGTATATTATATAAATTTTTTTATCTAAGTTATTTTTTATTACGTATTTGTTTAATATATTTTATATAATAGTATTTAAAAGTCACACACACATATATATAACTTTAATAGTATTGGTTTTATTAAAATTCGAGTGCAGTTCATCACGGCAATATGAATTAAGGATTAAAATTCTTTTAAATGTCTTTTTTTTTTCATACGTGAGATTTCAATTCAAAATTTTAAAAGAAAATCAAGCCTCTCGCTACATACAAACACTGGTAGGCTTGATTTTGATATGAAATGTACTGAGTGGAATTGCTAATTAGTAACTAAGGAATGTTATTTAGTATTTACAAGCTATTTTTATTATATTATTTTGCACCCATAAAATGCATAAATAATGTGAAGACAACATAATAACAATAACAATTAACAAACAGCTGGAAGGTATCTGAATTCTGAAGGGTTAAGCTCCCCAGCAATCTTCCCTTGCCTATTGATTAATATTCTTAGTAACCCATTGCTCTTGATTCATAATCTGCAAGAGCTCCTTAAAAAAACTATCATGCTTGCTACGACTAATTTTTCCTCTTCCTTTCTACTTGATTCATTTCAACCTACCATACATATAACTTCATGTAGTTTTTCCTGTTTTTTTAATGACGATTCCAATTAGTCTATCTATAATATAGAAGAAAATTACAAACAACATATTTTGATACAATAGTTATTATTAGATTATAAATATCTAAGTCTAATTTGACAGTGTAATTTTTTTTACACTATCTATTAAATCCAAAATAAAAAATATCTAGAAAAGCTTGTCAGAGAATGATAAAAATCTTGCAAGATCATTGATTGCATTAATCGACTAAAAGGCAAAAGCATCTGCCTTTCCTGCTAACTGTGGCTACTAAATAAGAGATTCAAATAGCGATCTAAAACACATGGAGGACAGGAGGGGAAAAGATAAAGAGCAGTGAAGGATTCGAAAGATGGTGAACGAGCAGAAATATAATTTCATTGGACCAGATAAACTTCTCTAGTTTCAACGCCGATCCTTGTGGTTTTACAAAATACATTCATCTACCTTAGTTGAAAGCAAACTGTGGATATAGCGGATTCTCAAAGATCTTTCACCTAATAGTAAATACCTTTTTATTAAAATTTAAGGAAGATCAGTTATTCTGTTCAATGCAGCGCTTGGCACCCTCCAAAGTATTCTTCAGCAACATTGTGACTGTCATTGGACCCACGCCACCAGGAACAGGAGTAATCCAACCAGCAACTTTAGAAGCTTCCTCAAAATCTACATCTCCAACAAGCCTGTAACCTGACTTCCTAGTTGGGTCATCAACAGCATTTGTGCCAACATCTATGACTGCAGCTCCAGGTTTGATCCAGCTGCCCTTGATCTAAAGAGGGTGGGGGGGGGGGGATCAAATCATTATGCTACTTGATGGGGTACAAGGACCTGTACCACAAAAATTTCTGCTTTTTTTGTGCAGACAGATATTGTGTATAGCAATGTCATGAAAGGAAGGTCAATTTTAATTTAAAAGATGGTACTAAACAGTGCCAGTTTCAATTGAGAGCTATTTTACTTCAAACAGAATTGCATATGTATCAAGGATGGGAGGTTGCATGAGAGAAACTTCCAGTAGGCTAATTCTTAATGGATCCCATATGTGATTTTTGTTATCCACGACATTCTAGACTAACCACCACCCAAATTCCAAGTGCTAAAATTTAAACTTGACAAGAACTGCAAAGGACAAATTTGGATAAACTTCTCTAGAAGAAGAATTTATTTCATTAGTTGAAATTAATCTTTGCAACTCAACTTTTTCATAAGTTAAATAGGAGAGCTTCCGGAAAAGTTGAGTTGTAAAAACTACTTTCAGCTTATAAAAGAAGTTGGATTCATTTTACCTTAATTCATTTTATTTTCTTCTTCTATAAATTCTTCTAAAGAAGTTAATCCAAACTGGGTCACAGTCTCACAATAGAGATGCAGAAAAAGTTTGATATGTTTTGCTAGTTACCATCATTGGCTGTCCTGCTGCTGCAATAACAATATCTGCTTCACGTATGATACTTTCTGGTTGACTTGTGCGAGAATGGACAATGGTCACTGTAGCATCTGCTTTCAAAAGCAGCAATGAAGCTGGTAATCCAACTATGTTGCTTCTACCAACCACAACTGCTTTCTTTCCCTTTATAGCTACACCACTTCGTGATAATAGTTCAAGACATGCCTGCATACAAGTAGCATTTGTAAGTAAGCTATTCATGATTCCAATAAAGTAGTTCAAAAGCTAACTTGTAAATGTACGTTCTTGATCGGTAAGAGCTGTTTAAATCAAAACTAAAGCCTAAATTGCAACAAACCTCCCATAGGTTTCAATGGGATCACAAGGGGGTTTAGTAACAAGTAAAAAAACCATTGTTCTAAATGATTGTATCTTATTATTGCTTTCTGTGAAGCTTTTTCTCAACTCTTATATTTGATAGAGTTCAAATATTTATTATTTAAAACGCTCTTAGCATGAGTTTATCACCTCTTCAAAACAATATATGATAAATACGTTACGTTGAACACTGATGTCTCAGCTGAAGTTACCTCACAAGGAAAAATTTATGCTTTAGACCAAAAAAATGCCAGTACCAATAAAGTTCACACCAAATTTCAGACAATAGAAGGAACACCTTGAAGAAAACTATACATCAATGACAGGTTAGTTTATCTAAAAATATGACAGATTATTTTGATGGATTTGTTGCTTTTTTATCCCCTTCTAAGTCCAAACACCGAAATCATGTTTGTCAATAGGGAAATTCATTCAACCGTTGACATAATAGAGTTTACTCTAAAATTTTTCAGATTCAAGAGCATTTGCCTTGGGAGTGCAGGGAAGGAATAGAGGATCTCTGCCTTTCATCGCAAGCTTGCCAATGTTCAAAGGATGGAATCCATCTACATCCTTCTCAAGGCTGATTTCAGTCAGAACTTTCTCTTCATTTATGTGCTTAGGCAATGGAAGTTGAACCAATATACCTGTGAAAACAACAAAACATGCCTTTAAATAAATAAAAAAATGACTCAAACAAAATGTGGATTTCATATAGGCCATGCATGAAAAAGTATGTGTGAAAGGGCTCATTTTTGTTTAATGAATAGAATAGCTATACACCCAACCAAACATCATTGACACTTGAGATTTTCACTTGGAAAATCTCCCTCAAACATGAATAAATTCAGCTACAAAAATTGTTCAGCAGAGTCATAAAACATTTTAAAAGCGTCGTTTATTTTTATTCAAACGGTTTTCAATATAAACCGAAAGGTGAATCTCGCATCAGTAGGATCGAAATCGAAAGCTACAATAACGAATTGAATGAAAGAGAGGTAGAAACAGCGTAGTAATAACTGACAAACCATGTACATCAGAGTTAGCATTCAACTCGTGAACCTGCTTTATCACTTCAGCTTCGGATACTTGCTCTGGAAGGTCGATATCGAAGGACTTGATTCCCAATTCAGCGCATGCTTTTCTCTTCATTCCTACATAGCTTTGCGAGTCCTTTCTGTTCCCTACTATCACCACTGCCAGTCCCGGAACCTAAAACCGTTACGAACACTCAGAATCTCGCGAATATTTGTTTATTTATATTAGAAAATCACGATTTTCATTCTCGAGAAACGAAAATAAGGGAAGGTCTTGCTTACCTTGCCGTATTTTTGAGAGAGGAGACGCACCTCCTCGGCGATTTCAGATCGGATGGTTTGTGCAACGGCTTTGCCGTCGATTACGGTGGCCATTTGATCGGTGACGTTGCGATCGTAACTCGTGTCGTGTGGAAGTAACAGAGTCCTGTGCTCTTATCACTTGTGTGGTGCAATTGCCTCTGAATGATAAAGACGACTTGTCGTTTGATGCAGAGTATGGTTTAGGCTTATTCAACTCTTTCCTTTTAGTTTTTAAATATTACTAGTACATTTTACTGTTGTGTATTTGAAAAAAAAAATCAACTGTACTTTTAACTATTTTTATTTTATTATTATTATAATGTTATGTTTAAAAAATTATTAAATAAAATCACGGGTTACAAATCAACAAAAGCATAGATGTGATTATTTGGTTTACAATTGAGTATAATTGATTTTAGAGATTAATGATTAAGAAAAGTGATGCACGTTGTACGAAGCATATCGAAGTGGTTTAAAATCAATTCTGCAAAATCATGATTTTGCACTATAACAACGTTAAAACAAACTGGATAACTTGCAATGTGAATAATTAGATTTGTTTAAAGGTTTATTTAGTTTTTTTATTTATTGAATTTTAGTAATTTGTTCTCAAATAAGCACCATAGGAATTAGGAACCCAGTTAATATGAAGAAATCCATTACTACTTAGCTAGTAGTATTTCAGATTGCACAAGCTTATGAAAGAACATATCAAAGAGAATATTCTAATTGCAATTAAAACATTATATATTATTAGTTTCAGCATAGGCCATGGTTCAATCCAATATCTCTCATTAGTCATGAGTTCATAAATAACTATCTATGTGTGGCTCGAAGATCCCAAGAACATTAAGGTTCTGATTGGGTCTTCTGCATGGTGGCTGCTCCACCTTTGATTGAGAAACATGCTTTGCTTGGAGGCATCATTAGTGATTGCCACCATGTCCATGGCTGCCTTATAGACGTGGTGAAGCTTCTCTCCGATGGATCTTTTGGACTCATCGGCCAAAGAGCTTTCACCGGAGATGTGAGGTTTCATTGCTAAGCTTATAATTATTATGTAAGGGAGGATATATTAATTTTAGTAGAACTTAAGGGTGAAGAAAGGGAGATATATATAGAAATTAAGCTAAGGCATCAAACTTTGTGGTGCTTGTATGGTTGTGCCACCACTACTGTTCATGTGGGTCTCGCAAGATTCCTTTGAGTTGGATGACAGATCGGCTTTAGATGGTTTGTGGTCACTTAACTTACAACTAGTGCCATATTGTGAGATGTGAACAATACTAATAAACACTTTATAGTAATATTCTTCTTTAATTAATACCATTTTTTATGTAACATGCTTAAAATGCTGTACAAATTATGATATATAAGCAAATATCATATATTTTGTAAATAACTAAATCATAATTTACATTTTAAAAATTAAATAACTACTACCTTTGTTCCTATTTAACTGTCCATTTTCAAAGAAAAAATTTGTTTCTATTTAACTGTCCACTTACAAACCCAATGCACTAATAAATACACTTTTTTTCATTTTACCCCTATGTTAATAAATGGTCCACTAATAAAAACTAATGAGAGCCGATAATAGTAAGAGAGATAAAATGATAAAATGAAAAATTTAAAATTTATTTTCATGAAAATGAGAATAATAATTGCAATTTCTTAACATGTGTATTTTTGTCAAAGTGGACAATTAATTAGGCACGAGTTAGTATATCATAATGTATTCATTTTTTATATCAATGTGCATATGTATTATTTTTATATATATAATATAATATGTCACAGCTATTTTTTGTCTTTTAGTTTATTAATACAATTCAAGTTTTTCTTTGAAGCCATCATTGTTCTGCTTAATTTATGACTTTTTGTGCTTTTTCAAAAAGTAAAAAGAGCTCCTGTATTAGATTCTTGTGAGTTTGTCTCTTATGTCTTTCTCGTTTTCAATTCTATGCCTCTTTTTTTACGTTTTATATTTCATTTTTTACTATTTTTATGAGATGAATATAATGAATGTGTGACAAGAGAAGAGATTAATTATAGGCATAGTATGATATTAGACTCAGGGCGTAGGTTTTGCCCCTATCGAGTGGGAAGGGTGGATTTGAGAAGGACAGGAATGAAAAAAATAACACTCCAATGCCATCCCAATTAAAAGTCGAAAAAATTCACAAGAAACCTACTGAGTACTGAGTATCGACTCTTCTTTAATCAATAAAACAATTAAATTCCGTCTTCCGATAGTAATTTAACCAATAATAATTTAATTTTTCTAGTTCATCTAAAAAAGTTTTAAATTTCACAACTTTGCCGTGAAAATTCTTGATTAAAAATTATATAAAAAAAGAAAGAAAATTTTAGGTACAAAAGGCTATTGTCAAAATGGGTTACCCGACCCGAATCAGCTCGACCCGAAGCGGGGTAGTGGATTTTATGAGTCGGGCTAAAATACCCGATTAAAATTCGATCCTATAAAATAAAAATTTGAGCCCGGCCTGGATCGGATAGTGGGCTTGTGCGACCCGACCCGTTAAAGCCTGATTTATTTAAAAATGTAGCTCATTAAAAGTTATAAAGAATTATTATTTTACAAAACTAAAAAAATTACAATATAATTATAAAAAATATTAAAAAAAAGAGTTCATATACCCTAATAAAACTCATTCAAATAAATATAAAATACATTATGAATTCTCAAACGCATTATCCATCAATCCTATTAAACTAAGATACACGTAGCACAATCAAATAAATTTAAAATATATTCCAAAGTTCTCAATCCATTCCAAAACACATTAAAAGATTTTTCTTAACTTTTCAATATTACTTTTCTAAAATTATCCTTTACTGATAAAAAAATAGACAATTTATATCACAAAAAATATTCAACGACGAATATTCAAAATAAAAGAAAGAAGTGAAAGTTACATTCGATATATTATAAAATGTAATTTATATAAGTATTTCATTTATTTATATTTTACAAGTGTTGTTAGTATTTTTTATGATTATGAAAAAAAAAATCAATATTTTCAATTAAAGTTTCTTATGTGATACTTATATATTATAATTTATGCTTTGAAAATAAGTGTTATATTATACTTTAAAAATAAGTCCCTTTGGCTGGATCAAAACATAAGGAAAACGTGAAGTGAATATGATTTTCGTGACCATGCACAAAAACATGTGTTTATTAATTGATTGATATAAAAACTTATATTTTATTAGAAAAAAATATATATCCTGCAGCATTTTTTATTTTTAATATATATATACAGGTAGCCCGAAAGCTCGTTAGGCTACTCGGCTCGAACCCGGATTTATTGTGGGCTTTATTTATTGCTGACTAAAAAAGGATAAAATTTCAGGCTTTAAATTTCAATATCTAAACCCAATAAAATTGCGGATTCGGGACTGACCCATACCTACTCTACTACAAAGGTACGTCCAACATAACATAATGTTTTTTGTTTATATATAGAAACATAACATAACGGTTTGCGTTTAGTCCGGCTTACGAAAAAGGGCCAAGGCCCACTCGATCTTCATTATCAGCTTCATTTTTTTTTTCAAAGGCCCTTTCTGACAAAAAAAAAACCCTTTCTCCCCTCTTTAATGGACATAAAATGAAGGGGATGACGTAAAAGAATGATTTATTTCTGGGTTAAATATATTTTTATTTTTTGAAATATAATTAAGATTTGGCTTTTCAAAAATTAAAAATACACTAAATCAATCAATCAATCAATATCAATATATTATATAAAACACAGTTGCTGACAGGTCCTATTATGTGACGTGTCACCCTCTCGTGATGCCAATTTCCATCCAAAACAGTATTATATGAAAGTAAACAATGAATAAAATCTTATTTGGAACGTGTACAATCCCATTTTATTATTATAGAATTTTTATTTTTTAAATATTTTGTATTAATGTTTTAAATAATCAGGATATTGCCTAAAATATTTTCATAATAAATCACTTTATTAAATAAAGATTCACGTTGATTATTAATAAAAATAAAAATCTGATCAGTAAATTGAAATGGTTTATTTAGTTTAAATATTTAAATATTAATTTATTTTAATGGTTTATTTAGTTTTCTGATGCCATTAAGATTTCTAATGCAATCAATGTTATACTTTATGTTGTTAAATTTTAAATTTGAAATTTGAAATATTTAGTGGGATTGGAAACTGTAGCCTATAATAATATTAAGAATCTCATAATTCACGTTTTATTAATGCATGAAGAATGATCTGTAAAGATTTAAGAATCAGATTTTATAATTTTGGAACGTGTACAATCCCATTTTATTATTATAAAAATTTTATTTTTTAAATATTTTGTATTAATGTTTTAAATAATCAGGATATTGCCTAAAATATTTTAATAATAAATCACTTTATTAAATAAAGATTCACGTTGATTATTAATAAAAATAAAAATCTGTATAGTAAATTGAAATGGTTTATTTAGTTTAAATATTTAAATATAAGACTAATAGATGGTTAAATATTCACGTTGTGCTTATGCTTTTTGAGTTATAAGTATCCTATTTAGTATGGCTTCCCGTTATGATTTAATCTGTAATGTGAATGGAGGCTCTGAGCATAAGATATGGAGAATTAAAGTCAGAGTCATTAGGCTATGGAGGTCTTCATATTTTAAGGATAACAATAATAAACCAATGATTGAATTGGTTGTTTTGGACGAACAGGTTCAACAATTCCTCATCTTTGATAACAATTTTTCTTTATTTTTTGTTATAAATTTTTTGATAGTTTATTGCTTTACATGTTTTAGGGAAGTCGTATCCAATGCACGGTGAAGAGCATTCATGTGTATCTGTTTGAGAATAGTATCAACGAAGGTAATGTGTACATGCTAGAAAACCTCAGCGTTGCACTTAACAGTGGAAAGTACAAACCTACAATGCATGAATTTAGAATGTTCTTCAAGAGAGAGACACGAGTTACTCTGGTAGAAGATTCTTCCATTCCCCTCTATGGTTTTTCATTTGTCCCATTCGTTGAAATATTGAATGAAACTAAGGACGACAGTCGTTTGGTTGGTAAGTTTTATTTACACTATGTTTAATGATTTTTTTTATTTCATAATGATTTCATAGTTATTAAAATTCTAACACAATTTTTATTTTAAATATCCTACTTTGCAGATGTACTAGGTGTTGTTACTGAGAAAGGTAATCTGATTGAGTTCAAGAAAGAGGGAAATCCATGCAACTATGTTGTCATAGAGTTGGAAAATATTGAGTGATTTTTATCTATTAATACAATGCATTATCTCTTCAAATCACACATTATTAAATGATAAACTTGAAACCTTTTTTTTATTATTTTTATTTCAGGGGAGGTCTTAAACTTAGGTGTACTTTATGGGAGGACTATGCTTTTATGTTTTTGAAACATTTGGAAGACCATCCATCTGAGTCCTATGTTGTTGTTCTTCAATTTGCAAAAATGAAAAATTTTAAAGGTATTAATACAAACTTATTACCAAAAGGTTATTTTAAACAATATATTTATCATTTTGGAAGACTGAGCATTTCATTATTTGCAACAGGGTCAGTAGGTGTTTCAAACACAACTTACAACTCTAAGTTGTTTATCAATGCCAATATTCCTGAAATTGAAGACTTTCAAATGAGGTTTTTGGGTTTAAACTTTGTTTTTTGTAGGGTTTTAATGTTTAATTTTTACTTAGTATGAATTGTGACAAATTGAAATTACATCTTAAATCATGCAAGGTTGAAATCTTCTGATTCTCAACAAGGTATTCAGTTTAGTCAGTTAAGTGATCATGCTTCTTTGACCCTTGAGGAAGAATTTCTTGAAAGAGGAGTGTACAAATCAATTGCTGATTTGAAAGAAGTAACACAGGTATATTAAGTATACTTGAATTTTTTCAATTTCAAATTTGCATTTTTATGATTGATTGATTTTTTTTGTGAATTTTGTTTTGCATCAGAATTCTGTTTTTGTAACAATTGGGACTGTTAAGGACATTGAGTCTGAATATAACTGGTGCTATCGTGCCTGTAAGAAATGTTCTCTTGGTTTGAAGTTGGATGGGTCTATGTTCTATTGTAAAAAATGTGTCACTCATTATTCAACTTTTGTGACAATGTATGTTCTTAATAGTTTCATTTGTTAATATTAAAGTGAAATGATAGGAGTGTACATTACTAAAATAAGACTTTCATTATGTAGATATTCTATTCAGCATCGTGTAGTGGATGAGACAGATTCTGCATCTTTTATCTTATTTGATAAAGAAGCCTCAAATTTCCTGAAAATTCCTGCATATGAACTTCGCACTTCATATATTGCCAAGGTATTCACTTAAACTCTTGACTAATAAACATTTTAAACAATCACACGTTTGCTCTTCAATCCAATCGTATGCAATTTTTCTATTATAGGGTGGAGATAAGAATAGGCATCCCGAAGAGATTGATTCCTTTAAAGATAAGAAATTCCTTTTTAAAGTGCAAGTTAAGATTCAAGATATGGAGTCAATTGTTCCTTATGTCATTAGTATTTCAAGGCTTTGTTTTGAAGATAACATTATAGCTTCCTTTGAAAAGAAATACCAAATTGAAGAGGTATGTAATTAGCATTCTCAGTACAACATGTTTTCATTGTCTTACATATTATCTATAATATGATGTTGTTTTGTTTATTTGACATAGGTAGCATTAATTCAAGACAACTTTGAACTTTTGAGTCAGTTTACTGAGTCCTCAGATCTGTTGAAGGTATTTTTCTAATCTCATTTGTTATGGAAATTAGGTAGTTTATTATTTAAGTATTTCAGATTGCTTTCTTATTTAAATTTCAATTTTGGTTTCAGGACAATTTATCTGTGTCATGTGATAATGGAGTAGATACTCCAAGTCCCCTTTTACCGACTGGAAAAACGACATCGAATATGGATTCAAGTGTTATAAAGGTTCTTGATGTGGATCTTGCTGAGTACTGTGGAAATGCAAGTTTTGATACTCCCTCAAAATGCAAGGGTGAGATGCATTCTGAACAGACCATAGTTCGCGTTGTTGTTCATGGTGATGAACAATCTGCTAAGAAGCTGAGGAAAATTATCAAGGAAGAGAAGAATTAGTCTCATTTCTTTTTTATTGTTAATTATGTTCATCACAGTTTTGTTAAGACTATTGTTACATGTCTTTTTTACGAGTTAGTCCTGGCTTTTTTTTTTTGAAAGAACAGTTGTTAAACATTATTTGTTGGTTTTCAACAATTTGCACTTTATTATTTCCGATTATTCATCGCTTTTTTGTTTCTATTATCTGGTGTTATAATCATCCTGTGAAAATGATTTGGAAAGGCATTGAATAGAAGTGCCATTAATTCCAATTTTTTATTTGATTTTTAACAAAAATTTAAAGCTAAAATAAAATTTTAATACATTTTTTACCTGTTCCAAAAACCTTTTTTGTAGGTGCATAAATAATTTAGAGAGTAAGCCTGGGTTTAGTTACTTTAGTAAGTAATTAACCCATGTTCTATTTTTTTATTTAAATATTGATTTATTTTAATGGTTTATTTAGTTTTCTGATGCCATTAAGATTTCTAATACAATCAATGTTATACTTTATGAGGTTAAATTTTAAATTTGAATTTTGAAATATTTAGTGGGATTGGAAACTGTAGCCTATGATAATATTAAGAATCCCATAATTCACGTTTTATTAATGATTGAAGGATGATCTGTAAAGATTTAAGAATCAGATTTTATAATTTTGGAACGTGTACAATCCCATTTTATTATTATAAAAATTTCATTTTTTAAATATTTTGTATTCATGTTTTAAATAATCAGGATATTGCCTAAAATATTTTAATAATAAATCACTTTATTAAATAAAGATTCACGTTGATTATTAATAAAAATAAAAATCTGTATAGTAAATTGAAATGGTTTATTTAGTTTAAATATTTAAATATTGATTTATTTTAATGGTTTATTTAGTTTTCTGATGCCATTAAGATTTCTAATGCAATCAATGTTATACTTTATGAGGTTAAATTTTAAATTTGAATTTTGAAATATTTAGTGGGATTGGAAACTGTAGCCTATGATAATATTAAGAATCCCATAATTCACGTTTTATTAATGATTGAAGGATGATCTGTAAAGATTTAAGAATCAGATTTTATAATTTTGGAACATGTACAATCCCATTTTATTATTATAAAAATTTTATTTTTTAAATATTTTGTATTCATGTTTTAAATAATCATGATATTGCCTAAAATATTTTAATAATAAATCACTTTATTAAATAAAGATTCACGTTGATTATTAATAAAAATAAAAATCTGATCAGTAAATTGAAATGGTTTATTTAGTTTAAATATTTAAATATTAATTTATTTTAATGGTTTATTTAGTTTTCTGATGCCATTAAGATTTCTAATGCAATCAATGTTATACTTTATGTTGTTAAATTTTAAATTTGAATTTTGAAATATTTAGTGGGATTGGAAACTGTAGCCTATAATAATATTAAGAATCCCATAATTCACGTTTTATTAATGCATGAAGAATGATCTGTAAAGATTTAAGAATCAGATTTTATAATTTTGTAACGTGTACAATCCCATTTTATTATTATAAAAATTTTATTTTTTAAATATTTTGTATTAATGATTTAAATAATCAGGATATTGCCTAAAATATTTTAATAATAAATCACTTTATTAAATAAAGATTCACGTTGATTATTAATAAAAATAAAAATCTGATCAGTAAATTGAAATGGTTTATTTAGTTTAAATATTTAAATATAAGACTAATAGATGGTTAAATTGTTCCTTACAACTCAAAATTACTTTTGAAGTGTCTCATTGACAACACATTCATTGTTCCTTACAACTCAAAATTACTTTTGAAGTTTGGATGTCATATTAATGTTGAATACACATGTCAAACAAGTTCTATTAAGTACTTATTCAAGTATGTGCACAAGGGCAATGACAGAGTGACAGCTTCATTGTTAAATCATGATTCTGTGGATGAGATCCAAAGTTATTATGACTGTAGGTATATATCAGCATGTGAAGCTACATGGAGGCTATTTACCTTTGATATTCAGGTCAAATATCCTCCTGTCATCAGGTTACCTTTTCATTTGAATGATCAGCAGTCTGTTGTTTTTAGAGATAATGAAGATGTTGAGAATGTTTTGGAAAGAGCTGAAATCAAGACCACAATGTTTCAAGGCTGGATGCAGGCTAATAAAGAGTATACAGATGCTAGGGGGTTGACCTATACTGAACTTCCAACAAAATTTGTGTGGAATAAAAAGTATTTAAAATGGGTGCCTCGACAACAAGGTTTTGCTATTGGAAGAGTTTCTCATGTTCCTACCGGAAATGGAGAGGATTATTATCTTCGATTGTTGCTAAATATCCAAAAGGGATGCATGAGTTTTAGAGACATAAGAACTGTAAATGGTTTTATTTACCCAACTTTTAAAGATGCATGTTATGCACTTGGTCTGCTTCAAGATGACAAAGAATTCATTGATGCAATTAAGGAATCATTCACATGGGCTTCTGGTCATTATATCAGAAAATTATTTACTATCATGTTAATTTCAAATAACATTTCAAGACCAGAGTATGTATGGGAAAGTTGTTGGCAAGAACTATTTGATAGTATTCTTTATAACCAAAGGCAACTGCTACAGATGGAAGGTGAATGTTTACTTTTATTACTAAATAATTTTATTTACGATTTTGTAAATCATTCTTACTTTATTACTTTTAATATTGTAGATTTGCAATTAAGTGAAGAAGAGATTAAAAACATTTGTCTTGGGGAGATAGAAAAAATGATGCAGGGGAATGGAAGAAGCTTAAGAGATTATCCTCCAATTCCTTTGCCATCAGCAGATACAGTTCAGAATCTGTCATCAAGATTGGTTGCAGAAGAGTTGAATTTTGATCGTGGAGTTCTAACTGATTTTTTAGGTAATTCTTTACAGAAACTTACTGATGAACAAAAAATAACATTTAACAAAATAATGCAAGCTGTTGAAGGTGACAATGGTGGATTTTTTTTCCTATATGGTTATGGAGGCACAGGAAAAACCTTTGTGTGGAATACACTATCTGCTGCAGTTCGATGTAAGGGTCAAATCTGTTTGAATGTTGCTTCAAGTGGAATTGCTTCACTTTTACTTCCAAATAGAAGAACTGCACATTCAAGATTTAAAATTCCATTGAATATTAATGAGGACTCATGCTGCAACATTAAGCAAGGATCTCCCCATGCTAAATTGATTCAAAAAGCAAAGTTGATTATATGGGATGAAGCTCCCATGGTCAGTAAGTTGTGCTTTGAGGCATTGGATAGATGTTTTAGAGATATCTTGAGGTTTTGTGATAACTATAAACCTGATTTGCCATTTGGGGGAAAAGTAGTTGTTTTGGGTGGAGATTTTAGACAGATATTACCAGTTATTCCAAGAGGATCAAGGCAAGACATAGCTAATTCAGTAATCAATTCTTCATACCTGTGGTCTTTCTGTGAAGTACTAACACTTACAAAAAACATGAGACTTAATGATCAAAGCAGTAAGTGCACAACTGCTGAGTTGAAAAGCTTTAGTGAATGGTTGTTAAAAGTCGGAGATGGCCTTGCAGGGGACACTACTGATGGTGAAGCTGAAATTCAAATACCTGAATAGATGTTAATTAAGAATTCTGAAAATGGATTGGATGATTTAATTGATTTTGTATATCCTGATATGTTATCAAACATGAACAGTCCAGGATTCTTTAAGGAAAGAAGCATATTGGCTCCAACTTTGGATGTGGTTTCCCAAGTAAACAATCATATCATGGACATAATCACAGGAGAGGAAAGAACTTATTTGAGTTCAGATTTTGTTTGTAGAGAAGAAGGTAATTCCCAGTGTGAATTAGAAACTTTTTCACCTGAAGTTTTAAATGGTTTGAATTGTTCAGGTCTGCCACCACATAAATTGGTTCTGAAAGTTGGTGTTCCCATCATGTTGTTGAGAAATATAGACCAATCTAATGGGTTGTGCAATGGCACCAGAATGCAGATAAGAAGGTTGGGTAATCATGTTATAGAATGTGAAATTCTTACTGGAAATCGAGCTGGTGGAATTGCACTTATTCCCCGGATGAACATGATTCCAAATAATCAAACTCTTCCAGTGAAATTTCAAAGAAGACAGTTTCCTATTGTTGTCTCATTTGCAATGACAATCAATAAATCTCAGGGACAAACATTGTCATGTGTTGGATTATTTCTTCCAAGACCAGTATTTACACATGGTCAGTTGTATGTTGCTTTGTCAAGAGTGAAATCTATCCATGGATTAAAGATTTTATTGAAAAATCATGATAATGTTTCTGAGAATTGCACAATTAACGTTGTCTATAGAGAAGTATTCCAGAAACTTTCATGAACATGTATTTATTTCAATACATCTGATCATTTCAAAGTATTCTGAGCAGGTATTTATTCAACACTTTTTTCTATATTTCATTCCATTATTAATTTTTTTATTTACATTTATACAACATTTTATCTATTTTTAAATTAACCAACTCCCTTTATTTTTTTTGCAGGATTTCTGTCATAAGTCTCCTATTATTGAATTTTGAAGATTACCTTTATTAAATTGTTTATTTAGAAACATATTATCATTTTTTTAGTATTTTCAGTTATTATAATTGCTCTTTTCAATGATTTCGTGCAACGCACAGGTTCTACACTAGTTAATTTTTATAGTATAGTTTCACTACAAATTTTATTATAGATCAGCTGCGATTTTTTATCGATAAGGATTTAATTGGTGTATTTTCAATTTTTAAAGGGTTGAAACTACGAATTTTAAATTACATAGACTAAAACTAGATCTTAACAATATTTAAGAGATTAAAAACACATTTAATCTTTTTTTTTGTTAAACCCATAAATTTCCTTTGATTTAATAATTTTCATAACGAAATTGGCTCAAAAGCTTTTGCGCGGGTTGATTTTAAAAAGCTTTTTTACTTTTATGTTTATTTCCTATTTTAAAATATTTATATAAAAATGATGAAAACAATGAAAAACATTTTTTTACCATTTTTAAAAATTCTCCAAATATGAGGCAAAGTAAAACTAAAATGACTTTTATATAATTCTTGATTAAAATAAAAGAATATAAAAAGATCAAACTAAACAGATTCTTTATAGTTTATATAAAATTGGACTATAAACTACTAAGTGAGTAGTCATTGACCCATAGATCATTTATTGACCCACATAAAAAATTTAATTTGGGATAGAATTTTTTTTTACATAGAGACCCTAAGGCCAAAAAACTAAGCCAACATATAGCGATTAAAACTAACACCAATATAATCTTGCCATAATAATTGAACACAACCCTGAGAAGGGTCCTGTAAAATATGAGTCCCACTCCCAACGTCTAAAGAGTGTGTAAAATTTGCAAGCCAATCCGCTACAATGTTCATAAAATGGAACGATTAGAAGTATGCGATATAGGATTGGGATATGAATAAAATCGTGACTTACATAGGCTCTGTTTGTGAGTTATGGTTCCACGGGGAAGGAAGGGAGGCATGGGTTTTTGTAATACCTTCCATGTTTTATAGTCATTGAAAATGTGGGGAAGATTTGGGGAAATTAAAAACCATCCAAAACTCACGTAAGGCATCATTTTTCAGCGCCCCCAGGTTAGGGTGTTTTGTGGGGAAAACTTATTGTAATGAAATTTTTGCCCTTCCCAATTGTAAAAAAATTACATCATTATTTTTCTTCTCTTTCTCACTTTTTGAGCGACTAAGCCACTCTCTGGATCAACTGTGAGGACTAATCTCTACATAAAAAATTTCAAATCCTAGTTTCTTTCATCAATGATTCTGACTTGGTTCATTCCCGATTTCACTTTCCCTTAGTTTGTTTCTTTAATTTCATCTTCGTTTTTTATCGTGTCTTTTCTTATTTGTTGCAGATTTCTATTTTCCAGATCCTCCATGGCCGTTGGGTATTTGAAGCACATTTATTGAAAAGGTTAAGTTTCAGGTATGTTTACTTTTTAGAGAAAGTGCATTTGTTTGTTTTCTTTTATTTGTTTATTTCATTTTTTTTTCTAAAGATGTGTTGGTTTGTTTTTTGTGATTTGGATATAAATCAAACGTACAATCTTGTTTAGGCATATAATATCCTTTGTGATTTGTGATTGCAGTGTGGCCCTTAATTTTACATTGGAAGAACTGTTCCGGTCTTTCAGATAAAGCAATGGTTACTGTAATATGTAAAGTTGTATAGAAATATATGTTAATAACAAGCATCCAAATAGGTTGATTCTTGATGAGTCAATTTCCTTTCACTCCCAATCCCAATTTTGAAATAAAAGGCGTAGGCATAAAAATAAAGTTCATAATTATCGACCTTCTGTTTTTTAGTATAGTGGGTAGTTCAGTTTTTGGTTGGGTGGTGGTAATAGGGACTTGTGATTCTCGAGTGATTTTTCGATGGTGTAACATAAGCTTCAAATATCGTGGAATGATACTTATGCGTTGCTGATTAAAAAAAAGTTCATGACTACCGAGATTCTCAAAATCCATTCATTTAGGGGGAAATGGAACAACTAGTATGGATATTGGGTAAGTCGGTTTGCTCATGCTAGGATGTAGATCTGGGTCTTAAAAACTTTTTTTATATAATGGCTAGAATATTAAAAACCAGTGCCACATACATAAACAAAATATTTAATTAATCTTATAAAGAAACAATAATAATTAATCTTGTGTTTAACTATGAAATAGAAAATTTGTTGATTGAAAAATTATGAGATAGCCCTGCAATAAAATCTATCCATAACTGGAATGAAGTGATTTACAATAATGTCACGATTTATCTAACCAAATAATAAGTTTAAACCTAATATATATAATATATAGTAGAGTGAAAGACCAACAAGGATTGATTTTAGTGGTACACGATTGCTTCCATGGATGATACTGATTTTTAAACAAAATAATGTATATAATAAAGTAAACGAGTCTAAGGTATGGGCTTAAAGACATTTATGTGTATGGATCATCTCTTCCTTTCCAGTAGAGTTAGCTAAGGAATAATTAGGAAACAACTATTGCCAAATATTTTTGTAGTTATTTCGTAGCTATATTTGTTGGAAAGAGATTAACAATTGAAGAGGATTCGGATCCGGCTTTTATGAATTATAATGTTGTCTCTAACCTTATTTATGAAACAAGTATATATATATATTGTCGTTAGTAATCTTCACAAATTCTCATAACCAATTTCATTTTTGGAGGGGTTCTTTTATGCCAATGTGATTTTTTAATACAATTACTTATTCAGATAATTCGTGGTTAGAGATGTTGATTATGTGAATTTTTTCTTAAATATATTATTTTAAGATTTGAATATCATTAACATTATATGTAAGATATGTCAAACATTAGAGTCTACTATGTAAAAAAAGAGTCTATATATTAACATGTCTTTGAATAATGTTAGTTACAATCATATTAATAATAGTACTGCTATTTATCGTTGTTTTATAATTGTTGAAAAATCCAAATTCATTTTCCTACAAATTAGAATTAAGTGCAATGTCGAAATAATTACCATAATTTAATATAACGATAAATATTTTTGTATGGAAAATGATAGATAGAAAATTACGAGACGTAAATACCTGAAAGGATGTAGGAAGAGACATGATGAGAGATGTAATAAATGATATAACATAGACAAATAGAATTAGTATCAATTATCAAATGAGTGTTTGAATTTTTTTGGTGTCCATATAATATTATCATTTTTGTACGAGTTATGCTAACGAGTATTTTAAGGGGCACGAGTTAAGGAATCCATTTATACTAGGTTTTTACTGGAAATCACGTCATTGATTGCATTTATAGTATTAAATGTTGTAAAATCCAATAAAATCTTTCAAGTTTTAATTACTTAATTAGTTCCCATAGGATGTTCATTCGTTAGCATTTTCCTTTTTTGTATTTATTGATGTTTGTTTGTCTAAATATCCGATAAATTAATTGTTTTCTTTATTAGATTGTCAATATTAAAAAAGTATGTTAGATTCTAATTAATTTAAGTTAAAGTGGGTAAAACTATTAAAGAGAATAAAAAGTAAACTTTTTTCTAATACTTATTTTTCAAACAAACTTAAACTCAAGTTTTTAAGTAAGAGTAATTAAACTTCTTATTACTTAAATCAACATATATGAGTTAGTAAATACTCCATTCATTTCTTTTTATTTCTCATAGTTTTGGGAAGGTTATTTTTCTATTTATCACTTTAAAAGTTTAAAAAAACTTTCAATTATACCCTTACATTCATTTCAAAACAAGTGAAAATAATAATGAAAAATAAATTCGTTAACATAAGAGATATTGTATAATAAGAAATTAGATAATAATGTTAATAAAAATGATAAATTAATTTTTTTTAGTTTATGTACATAAGTAAAATCGTGAAAAATGAAAAAAAACCAGTGAAGTAAATTTTAATTCGTGTAAATATAAAAACTTTAGAAATAGTTAATGTGTGTGATTTAACATGTTTAAGAAGTTAAAATATAAATTCTAAACCATATAGTAATTTTTACAGTTAACTTATAATTGAGGGATTTCTTATAATATTCCCTGTTCTTTTTCTTTGATTAATGTTCAATATGAACATTTGGAACAGAGGAACCTATTGAAGAATGTTATCATTATAATTATATCGTGTACCCAATGTTGGTAGCTATTTATCTTTATCTTTCGTGTAACACAGTAACAGTGTCTTACTTTCCCCGGCTGTTATTGGTGATCTGGTTGGACTGTCATTATCTCGAGCTCTTTACCATCCACCAAGTTAGGCCATTATTGCATTTAAGACATTTCTTTGGCTTGTTCTTTTCACTTTAAGGGGATTTAATTTAGTGTTTTTTTTTCATTAATTTTCAAGAAAAGTTGTATATAATTTAACCTTTTTTTTAAAAGACCAAGTAGCTATTTTCATTAACAGTATTTTTTTTAACTTCTGGATACATGTAGTTTTTTAATATTTTGACGAAACAAGAGAAAGAAAAAAGTACAACCCTGCATACCATTAGATAATACACATGCATTAAAAAAAGGAATTCCTCTATACACATTTCTCTTTCTACTATTCTTATCTTTTATGTTGTACAAAATATTATACAAAATAATTATACGACTATAATTTCTCCTTAAAGAAACTGCATTGTACCTAGGGGTAAGCGGGTTCGACCCAATCCGTGAACCCGACGGATCCATCCCAACCCAAAGATATTTAACGGTTCGATTTAGGTATTCGATTCAGTTCGGACGTTTTCTTTTGAACCCAATCTGGTTCGATTCGGGTCTCGGGTTTGCCTATGATAAACCCGAACCGAACCAAAAAAAGAAGTTCTAACCTTATTTTATTTTCCTACAAGGAAAAAACAAAAATAGGCGCAGCGGCAACACAAGTAGAGATGGTTCCCCAAATCCTATTTCATTTGCTCCCTCAATTTATTTTTCTCTATTTCTTTTCTTTTTTTTCATTTTATATTTTAATTTCATTTCATTTTCCACATTTTTTTTTGAAAAAAAAGGGAAAACACTCATGACCCGATGACCCAACACAACCCAATCCGAACATAGTCGAGTTGGTTCGGGTCGGGTTATTCGCCCAAAAAATACAAACCTGAACCAACCCAACCCACCACCATTCTGACGGTTCGGACTTGATGTCAACCCAGACTCGATCCAACCCAACCCGATTACACCCCTAATTGTAAAACTTGTCTTGATCTGCTTGAAGAATGAATCAGTCAAATGGTCGATTAAAAAAGGGCTTATTTTAGAATTATCTCAACGAGTTTTTTTAGCTTAAAAGTCTAATGTCAAATTATAAAGTTTATATATATATTGTTATTATTTTTATCTAACAAGAAATATAATATAATTATTTTATTTTAATTAAAAACTCAGCTTGATTAAATTTTTAATATTTACATCAGTTTATTATTTAATAATACCTCAGTTCCACTTTATTTATCCAAAGTAGAGAAATCTTTTTAGCTCGTTTTATTTGTTATTCTACAATTTTAAAAAGCATTTAAATTTTTTACCAAATATATAATAAAAAATTAGTTAACATCTTTTATAAAATCTATAGAATTTAAACCATAAATTAGTATATTCATCAATTCAATAATCAATCTAGTTTGTAAAACATTGAACACACATAAATTTACAAAGATTTTATTTATAAAATATCAAATGTTAAATGAGGAAATATTAATTCAATGGATGATTTAAAAAGAAGGCAAAGTGCGAATATTCACTCTATCACTAGCTACATATAAGCTTGTAACATATACTACTATAGACTCGAATATCAGTAAAAAAACTAACTCATGCTAACTAAGAATGTTAGTAAACTTCATTAAATTTTCTTAATGTCATTTAAAAATATATTGTATTATCTAAATTGCCCTTCATGAAAGACTTCAATTGTATTGAAACTTGTTCCAAGTGGAAATACTCTCTCTACATGGCTCATTAAATCAATAGGGTCATTGGAAATATATAATATGAATTTAAATAAAGGATATTTTGGTAAGAGGTCATTAAATATGATAAAATTTATCAAGATTTACTTATATTTTGTACCACCATATGTAAATTTTTTATTGCTTATATTCGAGTCCAGAGGATGTACTAATTTACTTAATTAGAGAAAATATAACTTTTAAATCCACATACATATAATATTTAATATTATTTATATTAAGGAAAAACGTATACAAGTACTTTTTAGGACGGTATATATAAGTATATGGTTGTGTGTAAATAAATGACTTTGTAGGGGTAGCAAAGCGGGCCTCGGCTCAATCCACTATTGACCTAAAAAAAAAATGGAGCAGGTTGACCTAGCAAACAAAGTGAGTCAAATCAGTATCTTACCCACCTAGTTTTAATTAAGGTAGATTGAATGCCTAACCACCTAAAAATAAAATAAAAAATTTACTTTACATAATATTTATTCTCAATTTTCATTAAATAGTTTTTATTAAATATAAATAATAATAATAATAAAATAATTTTTTAAAAATATTAAATATGGAGGGGTGTGTTTAGTGGGGATCGAACCCGAGACTCTTCCTAAAATCTCAGGTTGCGTTGCCAACTGAGCCAGAACTCTTTGGTTTATCCATAGACTTTGATGCAATATATATATATATATATATATATATGTATTCGCACTTGATGATTTTATATAGTATTACTTAGGTGTGAGACTTTTATAAAGTTATATATTTTAATAAATTTTTTAATATAAAATTGATTAAAGAATCATATCATATTACATTTATGTATATATATCAAATTTGATAAATTTTGAGGATTTATATGTGTGTTATCTATTAATAGATTCTTTTTTTTGTATTTTAAATATAATATATTATACATTGAGATATGAAGAATGCGATGAAGTATCAATGTATTCTTTAGTTTTTTATTTACAACAGAATTTATAAACTTATTTTACTTTATAAAAATTTTCAATCTAATGATTGATTTGTCTAATTTTATATTTTATAAAAAGTTATTAAATCAACTAAGTCTAAAAATTTGATATCTCGTGTCAATGATTTTATCGGCTATACATTACTGTTAATATTTCTTATCCATAAACCATGATGGACCACTAAAAAAGTGATTTTATGAAAATAACAGGAAACAATAGGAATTCTATAGCAAATCAATAGTTAAAATATCAACTACAGATTTACTTTAATTAGTTTCATTCATAGTAAATTCTGACTAATTTTTAGTTATAAATTTGCTATAGAATTGTTACTTATTTAGATACATCTATGTAAATCATTTTTTAATAGTCCACATGTACAAAAAGTGATATATATATATATATATATATATATATATATAGTTCATGTAACTTTTTCGTTTGAGTTTTTATTATTGCAATTCTTTTTTTCTTTCTTTGTCCTTTCAACTATTTAATAAGTATGTGCCTAAATATAAAGCACATACACATTTCAATGATTTATTTTTAGTGATGATTTTTCCATCCACAAAAATCGAACCTGAGACCTTGATTTAACATAAAATAAGTCTTTTGATTTATCGTATGTTTATCTGACTCACCTTATTTTCAAACACATTTTACAAATAGTATTAATTTTCTCACATTTTAAATTTTACATTCAATTTACATTTTTCTACTTTTTTCATCATATTTTCTATTATATTTATTATTTATTTCCCTCTTATTTATCTCCTTTTCATATCAAAGTATATATGAATTTAGTGGCATCTTTGATAGAAACAACTTTGAAATAACTAGAAATTAGCTATGAAATATTTTCTAAGCTAAAATTAATTTATTGCTACTATGTAATTAACATTATTAGAGTGGCAAGATGATCAACTAAAAAATATTTTGGCACATGTACATGCACCTCTTATATGTGTGAAAAATCATTTTTTTTTTTTGAAAACGTTGAACCTAGCTTTCTAATTATAAATTATGAAGTAGGAAAATCCGTAGAAATCAAATAGTAGCAATTAACCACCAATTAAGAAGTCATCATTATCTCAGCATTGCATAATTAATATATAGTCTTATCTTACTTTTGTCATTTTATTATTTCTAAAATTTAAATTAAAAGCAAGGGTGATTATGTCCTTTCATGTTGTTTTCACGAGAGCACATATAGAGAAATAATGTATATAATCCTCCAACAACAGGGATTTTCTTAAACCTTGAAATGAAATGCTACAAAGTAAATCCTCCATGATTAATCAGAAATAACAGGAAATTTCTAGATTCGAAATGAATCATGGCCAGGCATGAGGGACCCGAGAAATCATGTCACTCCATCTTTGCACCTTGGACTTTGGTGTAATAATTCATTCAAACAGGATACACAAAAAATATAATAATAATCCAAACAGAGTGAACCCATTGTAAACAAAAAAACAGAGCGAACCCTCGTACGTTTGCTATTTAATATTCATATTATATGTTAAACTAGTCTTTCTTTGACCTAATAATTAGTCTTACAGTCATAATTATTCCAAGGGGCTTTGAAGAATTTTTTGCTGACAATAAGGAGATAAGTAAAGTTTGGAGGGGATACAACACTTTCATACATACTAGTACACCTCATTATGAAATCTATATTTTTATTTATTTTATCCTCATATGTTTATTTTAATTTTCTCGTTCCTTTTTCATATTTTTAGGTGTATTTATCTTTAAAGATGTCCACCAATCATTTTCCAAAGAAAGATGATCCTTTAACACTTTTATAAAATGCAATACCTCAATAAATAGAAAGGTTAAAGACAAAAAGGGTAAGAGATGTTATGAACGAGTGTAAGGATCTTCTCTAACCTCTCCAACCAATGTTAGCTACAGAATAATTACGAATTTTGATTTTCTAATTATTCCATAGCTAATATTGACTGGAGAGGCAAAAAAGGCTAGAGAGGATCCAGATCCATTTAAAGTCCATTTATTTTCTTGTCTCAACCATCATATATATAACATCAACTTGAATTCCCTTATAATTCCGTTATATGTTGAATTTAAAATCCATTTGTTTTCTCGTCTTAATTGTGTAAAATCATAATTTTATGAAATTAATATTAAATCACTTTCATTCAAAGTCAACTTGAATTCCCTTATAATTCTGCTATATGGTGAATTTAAAGTCCATTTGTTTATCATATTTCTATAACATTAATATTAAATCACTTTCGTTCAACATATTTTATAAAATGTGCATTATTCATATCACATTTACATTTTGGATTTAGCATGTCACGACGGCAATCGAACTAGTTAAAATGAATGGGGCTAACTCAAATGACACTCATAATTTTATTTATTTTTCATTATTTGGGGTAATAACATTACTCATGATAAATTGATGATTGACGGGATCATAATTTTCTTTTTCATTTTTTGGGTCATAGGAGATTAGGCGGTATCATAATTAAGGTTCCACTTTTTGTTACTTTGTTTGTTTCCTCCTTGGTTAACATTAACAATGGCGCCCACTTGAACTATATTGATCAAGCTTTTGTTCAATTGATCCTCATCCTGATCTCTCCAACTACGCAAAGTAAAGGCTGCACAAATAAAATACCAAAAACATGGGTTTTAACCAAAGCTAGCAAAAAAGAGAAATACAAAACAAAAGGCTACAAATTGAAGTCTGTCCTTCTTTTTATTATTGGTCCCAGTGACGACCCATTGTTTAATTAGATTCAGAAAATAAAAAAAGGTAGCTAGCAGCTAGCAACAACTATATATAGAAGCAAGCTTTCAATCACTTGAAAATGCAATGCTACGTAACACATACATCCCCAAAATATGATAAAGCAAATAGCTAGATATATATGTATATACATTTAATTTAAGTATTTAACCAACATGCATGAAAATTAACAAAATCATTTACCAACTTGTAACCACAAAACAAGATGAAAGAGAGAGAAAAAAAAGAAAAGTTACATATGAAAATATACTTTACACATAAGATAGATAGGAAAAGGGGGATTTTTGGTCCTACAAATTGCAAAGCTTTACAAGGCTATTCACCTTTTTTTAGCAAACCCCAAAAGCTGTACTTTTTAACAAGTTCAAAAAAAAGAAAAAAAAAACTAAATAAGGACAAAGCATTGAAGACCCTCCATACCTGCAAACACTATTCTTATTTTTGTCCCCATCATTTTAATTCCAACTAGTTTAATTAATTTCTATTTTCGTAGAGCATATTACAAAATTTAAACCCCCCACTTCCCCTGATCAGTATTAACAGAACAGTACTAATAAGTAATTATAACACCACTAGTACATTTTGTACTTTGTCACATAATGGAGCAAAATCCACCATCATATTCATCTTCATTATCACCTTGGTACTTGATTGGATCAGACGGTGGAGGAGGTGGAGGCAGTCTAGGGTATGTAGTGTAAGCATGCATGGGCATGACAGGGGCTCCAACATAATATGAAGCACTAGAGATAGGATATGCTGTGTTATAGCTTAAACCATATGCTGGAGGAGGAGGTGGTGAATAGTACATAGGTGGTGGATATGGGTATGCATGCTGAACCTGAATTGGAGGCCCAATAAGATCTTTAGAATTGGCCTTGTTTTCAGGGACTGCTGCATCAACTGTACTAATTTCTTTTCCTCCTCCTTTGTTGTCATTAGGAGGAGGAACAGAACCACCATCTTCTCCTTTGTTCTTCTTCTTTTTCTTCTTTTTCTTTTTCTTACCACTACCTTCACCACCACCAGCCACTACCACCCTCACATTCATCACTTTGACCACCTTCTTCTTTGTCTGAATCTTCATCAGCTGCTTCTATGTTACAACCCTCTTTAGAACCACCACCCTCACCAACTGGTTCACTATTATTCTTTTGGTCTTCTTTCTCTTTCTTCTTATTATTATTATTATCACCACCATCACCAACCTTGGATGATTTTGCAGACTTCTTACTATCTTTCTTCTCAGGAGGCTTTTCTGGCCAAAGCTCCACTGATTTCCCTGATCTTGAAAGCCTCTTTATGAGAGTCTCAGCATCCACGTTACCAATGACCGTAACCTTGTGCACCCGAGAATCAACCTCTGTTTTGTAAACCCCTGCATCGGTCACAAACACATAATTAGTATTTTTGTAACAAATTAACCATAGTATATAAGAGCATGTTTGATTTAGTTTGTAACGCTAGAAATAATTGTATAATTTAGCCAATTTTAATCCCAAATCAAACACATACTAAGTTACTTCTATGTTAAGACTTGTATAAAGAATATAACCAAGACATGCATGCTAAAGTTTAAAGTGGAGTCTGTGGAGAAAGATATATCTATATAAAATAGATAACATGAAATGCAACATGAACCGAAAAAAGAAAAAAGAAAACAGAGAGAGATACCATCAATTCCCTGAAGAATTTTCTTAACTCTCTTTTCGCAGCCATCGCAGTGGATCAAGACTCTCAAAACCCAAGTCTGTAGAATGAATAGAGAAATTACTAATTAGAATGAAGTTGATTAGAAGGAATACAGCACAGATCGCGAGAAACTAATTAATTATATATATACATGCAAATGCAAAAAGAGAAATTGGAATTGGAATTGGAATTGAAATTGAAATTGAAAGTGTGTGTGCTTTTGTTGATGACCTGATACTTGAGGGTTTCTCCATGAGGAGGTTCTTCAGCTGCTGGCTTGGCTGCCATTTGGGAATTTGGTTGGTTGGTTACCTTAGTGGAGTGGAAAATAAGGGACGAGGAAAGTTGATCTAAATGTGTGTGTTTGTTGGTTGCCAATGGTTTTAAAAGGGCTAAGGAACACACATAGAGTAAGAGAAATTAAATTAAATAAATAAAATAAAGGTCCAAGTAGAAAAGTAATTGAGAGAAATCAAAGCACTCTTTTGGTGTGGATGCCACATCACCTTTAACATCAATATCCCACAAAGCAAGCTTAATTAATTATGCTTAACTTAATTAGTTATGATACAAGACCAAAGTCACGTGATTCACTCACGTGGCTCCGAAGGAGTATAGTATATTCAGCTGCCTGTTGTCATGTGGTAAAATAAAATAAAAGTAACTACAAATACAAAGTAGCTAGGGATTCCATGCTGCTCTATAAATCTTCAATTAATATTATACTAGTTGGTTTGAAATAAGTGATTCGTTTTTACGTTCCGTAGAATGTGAAAAACATAAGTGGGGTATAGGTGGTCCTTTGCATCAACTTTTGTGGCATCTTATCTGTCATATCAATCAGACGGTTTTGAGGCATTCATCACTTTTAGTACCACTCATTTTCTGACTCTGATACCAGACCTCCCCATATGATGATGGGTCCACCGCCCATGAGATCTATCCTCTGCCTCTGGAGGTTACAAGATTCATATTCCTAACCTAACTCAAGATTATGCTTCAACTAATTAACAGAGGTTTAGAAGAGGTAAGAAAGAACTACCACAGGGGATATATATATATTAAGTGCATGTTTAGATTGACTGACCAAAAGCTTCTCTCTTATACTTTTGTCTAAATTTAAATTTTAACATCCGTAATTAATTTGTATACATATATCTTTTTATCGACTTCTTATATAAAGTCTTATTAAAGAATAAAGCGTAATCATGATGACCATAAGCAAATCTCTTGATTTTAAACTTTTTATACACAGACATCACATGTAATGTAATAATAATGAAAAACCGTCAAAACATTGAAGAAGGCAAGGCAATCAGCAAGGTTGTACATAGCATGCCCATTCTTTCTTGCTTTTACAGTGGTACTTGCCTGGTGAGTGGTTAGCTAGTTGGCTTGATTACTGATAACCATCTGAACTAGTACCTATCCCCACAGGACTGAAGGTGCAGCAGCCTTACACTGTCCGAAATGAAGTGTTTTTCCGATCATATTAACCCATCTGCATCCAATAATTTCTCCCACTCCAACTCATGCACATTTCCATCAGGTACCATTTATCACACGACCAATCTATGCTCCGATGCTCTTTACTCTTTACTTTATACGTTCCGTCAAATAAATGCATATTTACTCCCCAATCGACTCACAATGAATTGATTCTTTCATAAAAACAATTTTAACCAAGCAGGCAAAAATTGTCAATACACAGCAAAGGATAAACCACAGAGCACAACACAACAGATATGGCTCCCTTCAGGCTCATGCAGGCCGCGGCCTAAAGAGGAACTGAGAAAATACATCCCCCGAGAAACTATTATGCAGATAAAATTAGTAAACAATAAGCATGTAACATTTTCATCAGGTAATAGCCAAAACTTCTGTGCCAAACAGTTACTTATATTCTAAATGATAATATGTCAATTTCTTATTAACTTAACTCACACTGCTTGTATAAACTCACAAATCTTCCTCACAGGTGTAGACACGTGTGAATAAAAAACAAAAATGATAAGAATACAATATTCAATACATTGAGAATTTAAAAAATTATATTTTTTCATTCAATTCCTTGTCTTTTTAATTCTTCAACAGGTAATTAAAAACTCCAGTCTCCATGGCAGATTCCACTAAAAGGAAATCAACTTCCCAAGCAAGACAAGAGATACCAAAGACCATAAAATGACTTAGGCCTATGGTGTGCCTTGCAACTTCTTTTCCCATGGAAGGCAATATTAATTGTAAATTGGAGTATGTAGGTCCTAAACTACTATTACTTTAAAGGTAAAGAATTTATATATTACAATTAATGAACACTCTCATTAAACGAGACCTTAACCAGCATATAACTTGTGTATACAAGCATGTCAGAGACCTTATCTTAGACATAAAAAGCCAAAGCAAATTGCAAAATGCGATAGTGGTTCCTCAAGCAAAAAAAGAATAATTAATAAAACTGGATTATCACTGAAGTGTAGGAGTTCCACTTCAAACTATTAATCATTAGAAATAGAATATTAGATGTTACGCAGTCTTTTGGCAAATAATATAACCGTCACATTCAATATTAGAGCATAAACATCCATCTCAATGCAGCACAATGTCATAATGCATACCAGGTTATATTCCACTTTCCGTAAGCCAATGGTTTTTGACAGACTTTTGGAAAAATGACCTGTGACTACCATTATCAATTTTCCATATCCCATCTACGATCTAACGACCAATGAGAAGACAGTGGTCATCCTTATCAAAATTATACAGTTGTCAAACAGTAATGGAGGTGTGCAACATAACCCTGGCTTACCACGCAGCAAAGCTTTAAACATTTCTGCAGGCTATAGAAGGTTCAAAACTCCAAGTCAAATTGGTAAGAATCAAAATGGAAGTTTTATTCACATAAGCTTTCCATATCATTGGAAGACATTTTCATCCATTCCTCTCTTATCTTCATCTTCTTTGGACTCATCAAGCCTGATCAGTCAGAGCACAAAAGCTAGAAACTAGCAACCATATCTCCTCCAAAAGGATGCAATTTATATGTTATATAACAATACCAATAACCAAAGTCTTTTCCTAATAGGTATAGTAGGTTACATGGATCAAATAATACCATAATGTTCTATCATGTCTTATGTCTTATGAAACTGTCATTTATATGTAATACTGATACAACATTTTCCCTACTAGGTTAATACCTATATGCGTGAAGGACAATAAATTGATAAAGAAAACAAATGAAAGATGCTTTGAGAATACCCTATTCAAGGTGTCACCAAATCGAAGCAAAATCTGTTAAAAGAGGCAGAACAGTAGCAAGTTTCCAATCTCTATTTCGACCCACTATATAGGGTAACCACATACTGGCTTATGTCAGCCACGTAATGAGATTATGCTTCTTCTCCTATACTCATTTAAAAATATGAAGTTGCAAATTAAAACTTAATCTTGAAGCTTGAACAGTATCATTTGATGGGGAATTTGTAAAAGAGATACATTCACAAATCAAAAGAAGGCAGGTGGCTATGAACTAAATGCCTTAATACATACAACAACACCTGAGGTGAGTGAAGCAAGAATGGTCAAGGCTCCATTCCTGGAAAGCAAAAACTCACGCCATGTCAAAGGTCTTGTGACATCAACCAAAACCTTCTGAAATTGCTGATTTAAGTCATCCAGTGAACCATTGTTGTCTATTACTATATCTGCTTTACTCCTTTTAACATCCAGTGGCATCTGAGCATTAATCCTGTTCCTACCATCCTCCTCACTGGACTTGTCTCTTGACAAGAGTCTCTGAATCTGTGTTTCAGGATCAACCCACACAACAATAATAGGCTTTGTAAACCTGTCGATCTTGGCTTCAAATAACAAAGGGACATCAAGAACAATAACCTTGTAACCTTTCAACCACAGCTTCAACACTTCCCAAAAGATCCCAGAGGATATATAAGGAGCCAGCAATCTAAACCAACATCACAAATTCACAACCAAGACTTAAAATAAGTAAATAAATAAATACAATTCCTGCAACAAAATCTCTTAATATCATATCATAACAAACAATTTTGAATACCGATTGAGAAATTGACGCTTATCGGGATCGGAGAAAACAATTTGGCCAAGTCTAGGTCTGTTGACTTCTCCATTGTCAAGTAGGATTTCCTCACCAAATGCTGCAACAACTTTCTTCCATCCACCGCTCCCTTTCTTCAAAGCATTCTGTAAATTCGAATAATCACTGAATTTGAGAGAGTTTTTCCCTAATCGAAAGCAAAACCTAAAAAACACAGAGAAGAAGAAGGAACGTACGCGAGCGACGACGTCAGCATCGACAACGGGGATGTCTTGAGACTTGAATAGATTGGAAACAGTGCTCTTACCAGAAGCTATTCCACCTGTTAGCCCAACGATCCTCATTGCTTTGATCAGTCTCTGAACCTTCTTTGACCTTCCGTTTTGCCAACTCTGAACGCCGAGCTTTCTTTCTCTCACCCAGCGGCTACTGTATAACAAATTTTCAAGCTTCAGGTAACTGTCGTTGACAGTGAAGCGCATCTGGTGTAGTGGTATCATAGTACCCTCCCACGGTACTGACCGGGGTTCGATTCCCCGGATGCGCATTTTATTTCTTTTGTCACCCTCAAGTCCTCAACCAAACGACACAGTAACGCGAGCGTTTAAAAAAAAAAAAAGGGAAATTTTAGGGTACCCTCTAATGAGAAAGAATTTTGGTACCTTCTTTGATTATTTAACCATTTTATCTCCACTTTCTTAAATGGTCTTAGTATTTTTATAGTTATAAGATAATATTTAACTATTAGAATTTATATTTTTAATTTTTGAAAAGACTTTTTGACCCCTATAACCGTTATCATGTATTTTTTATTGTATTCCCCCATTTTTCATATTTTCATTTGCAATACATATGAGTCTCATTTAAAATCTACTTTATGTCTTCGAAATAATTTAGGATGGAATACACAACTTACTTCTATGAAGTTTTGACCTATTCAATAAAAAAAAGGGTCGTTCTCCAACACCCCTTGTGGAGAAGGGGTTTTGGTACGTGTCCACTTTGGACCAATAGAAGCATTTTCCATTACTTAACTAGATCAGGTCTCCAATTTCCTAATTTTGCAACGTAGTCCCCCTTCCTTTTTTTTTCCTTTTCAATTAATCTTATTCTCAATTTAATTAAATGTCATGTAATTAAAATCCCTAGAACCGTTAACCCTTATCATTTCAACAAATCTGGAAATCAAATTGGGGTTCTCTTCCTCACAATAAACCCAGGAACAACAACGCCATTTATCTCCTGCTCGCGATAAAACCATAGCAGCTTCTGATTTCCTTCATCGATCTTCTGATTTTCTTCGCTGCCTCTTCATCGTCCTCGTCCCCTTTTTTGTTCGCAGCTTCTACCTCGTCCTCGTTTGCTCTACCTCACCCATTCTTTCCCATGAACCCTAACCCATAGAAACGAGTGATTCCTTCCCCCTTCGTACCAAATCCTTTATTTTTTGCACGGTGCGATTGCTCGTGGTGGATTGAACGTGCTTTGCGGTGCGATTGGTCGATTGCTTCTAGTTGGCTGGTGGCGGATTGAACGTGCGGCGGGGTAGCCGTGTTTTTGGTTGATTGCTTCTCCCCTTCCAAACACCATTCGTTTTCTCTCACATTGAAGGTTCGCTTGCTGTGTTTTTGCTCGAATGGCTTCAATTTTCTCTTGTTTTCCCAATCTGTTTGGTTCAGTCTTGCCCTATTGGGGAGTTTTTACTGTATCCAAAATCTGTTTGGCTAACTAGCTGGTGGTGGATCACAGGCGGTGGATTTTCCTTGCGGCGCGGGTTGGTGTGCTTTGACTCGATTAAAGGCTTGTACCCAGTGGTGAAAATTATAATAGCTGGAGCAAATATAAGGTATTAATTATGTTTCCAATTTCAATTGTTCAATGGAATTTTTTGTGCTGGGCCTGGGTGGTATGATTATTTATGGTATGATTATTTAGCAATTTTTGTGGTTAAACTTAAGTTCTAATTCACAAAACTGTCAGTGAAAAATGCTAGATCAAAAAATTCAAAAAGATGCTAATAACAACTTATCTGTGCTAATAATCCTAATAGATAATATTCAACTAAGTTTTGTGGGATATCACAAATCTGCTGCATAATCATTGGTAAAGCAGAATATCATTTTAGTTAACTTTTAAAGCTAGCTTTCTTGAGTCATATTGTCATTCTAATAGCAAATCACTAATGGTAGTAATCCTAAATGGTTAGGATGAAGTAATATATGTGGGATATTATAAACACCTTAGAATCGTATATGTCATTTATTGATGCTAGTGATCCTGCGTCATCAATATTTGCCATAAGTTGTTCAACATGTAAACTATTTTAAATTATTTGTTGTTGGTGGATTCTGAAGTTTGGTAGTTGCTTGGAATTTTTAGAAGCTGGGATGAGTGCATTTTTCTGTTATTGAAAGATTGTCCCTTTTTGTCTATCTTAGATTTTGTTTAGCATTTTCCAATCAATCTTTTGGAATATTGGGATACTAAAGTAAGTCTATTTTGGAATATTGATTTTAGCAAGAGCAGTTATTTACCTCACTTTTCATAGCAACTTTTCTCACAATTAATGCAAGTTTCCATAACTTGTTAACTTAATGCTATTAGACCAAGATCTAGCTAAATTAGTTGCTAGAGTGGTTCTCTCTTTTTCTCTACACACCGTCGTGGCCCCGAACCCGAAAATGATTTAAAATTGAAAACCAGTCTGCGAACAAGAGATCCAAATTCGGGAGTCAATTATGTGTAGGGAAGGTGTTAGCACCCTACAACATCCGTTAAAAACGGTTACCTTTAATTAATTGTGCAAAATTTATTAACTCTTGAAAATGTTTATTTTACCCCTCAAAAAGAAAATTTATTTACATTCTTTAAATTATAGGATGATGAGAAAAAAAATTAATTTGAAACCGATGGGACAAAAATGTTAAAAATTTTATTTTGGCTCGACGGGGAAATCCCGCTCCTACGTATCCCCAGGTGCAATGGAGAAATCAAAGCCACGTAGTTCTAAAAATGTGTTTGAAAAAGATTGGTTTTAAGTTTAAAAAGAGATTGATTGATTATTTTTATTTTTTTTTTGAAAAAAAGGAAAGAAAAATGGGGAAATTGATTTTGAAAATGTTTTCAATTTAAGGAAAAAGAATTTGGGTTCAAGTTAGTAAATGACTATACTATGAACCCCAAAAAACGTCATTGATAGAAATGTTATTAAATAGACGTCATTTATTTCGAGAAAATTTATTTTGAAAAAGATTTGATTTTAAGCGCATTATTGAGTTAGTAAATGACTATACTCAATATTTTCTGATAACGTTATTGATAGAAATGCTATTCAAATAACATCATTCATTATTGTGCAAATTTGATTTAATTTTGAAAATAATTTTTGCAATTGCACACGTTACTGAGTTAGCAAAAGGCTATACTCAATAAATTAATTCAAATTACGTTAAACGATAGAAATGTTATTCGATTAACGTAATGGATTTGTGAACAAATTCATTTTGAAAGAAATTTTCTTTATTTTCAAAAACGCAGGCTATCGAGTTAGCAAGTGACTATACTCAATAGTTTTATAATTTAAATGACGTTAAAGGATAGAAATGCTATTCCATTAACGTAATTGATTTGATAAATGATTTTAATTTTCCAAGAATATTTTTCTTATTTACAAAATGATCCGAATACCGAGTTAGTAAATGACTATACTCGATAATTCTTTTTTGAACGACGTTAAAGGATAGAAATGCTATTCCGTTAACGTAATGGGTTTGATGAACCAATTTATTTAAAAATGTTTTCTTATTTACAAACGGGCAAACTATTGAGCTAGTAAATGACTATGCTCAATTATTTATTAATCTGAATGACGTTAAAAGATAGAAATGCTATTCTATTAACGTCAAAGACAAAAGGGATAAATTGAATCAATTAATATTTACAAGAATACATAATTAAAATTACAAATAATCAATTATTTACAAAGGAAGAGAATTAAACAAATATTTACAAATAAAATAAATGAATGTAAATATTTATAGAAGATACAAGATAGTGGGTCAAAATATCAAATTAAAAGAAAGTAACAAAAATGAAATTAGAACGATTAACACACATAAAAATAAAAGGGTTGGGCCTCAGCTCACATCATTGGCCCAACAACAACAAAAACGGAGAGACATAGTGGAGCCAAAAAAACGCACCAGACTTGGAGAAAAACAAATGGGCCAACTCATTGTAATATTAGCAAAAAAGGGTCAAAAATAGAAAAACAAAACACAATAGAGTGGAAACTGGACAAGAATGGGTCAGCAAAATTATTTCTCCAAATCACACTTCACCCTCCTCACTTAGGGTTTCAAGGGGAACATGAAAGGGGAGGTTGCCCTTTAGGCTACAGCAGCGGCGGCACGGCCACTGCAGGGGGTGACCAGCGCGAGCACGACGACGACCGAGATGTGGTGGTGATGGAGAGGCCGCGCAACAGCGGCGGCCAAAGGGGACGCGCTGCTGCGCGCGGCGTGGCTGCGAGATGGAGGGGAAAGAGTTGCAGCGGAGGTGTGGCCAACAGCGGGGGAGAGGGAGACGGCGGCGATCTCAGCCGCGGAGGAGGGAGGTTTTCTCTGTCTTCCTTTCGTTTTCCAATTTATTCTCCCTGTTGCTGATTTCTCTATTTTTCCCTCTCTGTTTATGGTTCTAGACACTGAAATTGGGGTTTTTGGCTAATTGATAGAGGTGATGATGGTAAGGAGCAGCCAGCTATGGAGGGAAAGGAGATGGGAGAGGGATGATCTCTTTCTGTATTTATTTTTTTTAATGATTCCTTTTACCTCCTTTGTATTGGGACTGTATGTGTATTGGGATGGTGTATTGATTACACAGGACTTTCTTTTTCTTCTTCTCTTTTAATCAGACTTTTATCAGTGGTTGTGTTATTTGGGATTCATCACTACTGAACATAACAAGTATAAAAACAAAGGGAAAAATAGAACAGTATGGTTCAAAGCCAAAGAAAAGAAATGATACCAAACTGTTTTAGAACCTCTGGTTGTAATTACAAATCCTTGGCTCTAATCCTCTCTTCTCAAGTGCCTTCTGTATTATGATGAACTCCCCTCTTTTCCGTGTTTGAATCCCCCTGTAATTTCCTCTGTTATAGTTTTCTCTGGTTTCTTGGCCATCCCCTTTAATTCTCTGTGTATTTTTCTGAAAAAAAAACTCCCCCCTGAATTGGTTTTTTGATGTTAAAACCAACTCTCCTTTCTGAATTTTCCTTTTTCTTTTTCCCACGCCCTCTCTTTCTTTCATGTATATAATAAAGGGAGATACCGCCTCAGTCATTTCCACCGCCCACGCCATGATGAATCTGAGCTGCTGTGAATTGCTACTTGCCCTGCTGCAGTCTGCATCGTCTGAATTGCCGCCCAAATTGTCGCCCAAGTTGCGCAAGTGTTCAACCAGTTTCACCCTTTTTTTCTTGCAATTCCCCTTTTTTGAATTAGTAGGATGATGGGCCAAGTAGGCCCAATTGATTTTTTTATCTAATATTCAGATTTTTTTTAAATTAAAACTTATTTTTTTAAAATGTTTAATTAATTAATGAATTGATTAACCATTCAATAATTAATCAATTAACAAATTAACTAATCCATTTTTTTGTATTTTTTTTGGATTTTTTAATTAAGGTAAGGATTAAATATCACAAATATATACATACACGAAAATAAAAGGAAAAGTAAGTGAAACTCCTGGACAAAATTGGGTGCTAACACACACATTGGGAAAGACATGCTTATGTTTAAGTGTTCATAAGGGATGTGTAGCCGGAGATCTTGCCATTTTAGTTCAGATAAGGTATTCAAATTGTATAGTGTATTGTTGTTACTGGTTTTGGTTTTGCTACTGGTTTATGTAATTTTGCCTGGTTTATGTATAAAATTTGTCACTGAGTCATGTGTCACGTTTAGTGGATTGAACGTGTGGCGCGGGTTTGGCGCGATTGACTTCCATTTTTTGAATTGGTATTGTGTCTGAAATCTATTCGGCTCACTGGTGGTAGATGTTCGGTTCAGGAAATGCTCAGACTTATTGAATTTCTTTAGTGAGTATTTTTTTTATAAAAAAAAGCAAAGATTTCTTTAGTGAATAGTGTTTGATGAAATTAAATCCATACATATAGGTGATAATTTGCGAGTAATCAATTGTGACGACCATTCCTTTGGGAACCGAAGAAGCATGAAGACGGGGGTGGAATCGAAGCGTTTTCTGAATGTGAGTTGTGTGTCGTGAAAGAGAACGAGGCCTCGCGCCGTCTATAGGGAGGTAGGTTGGGGGTTGGAAGCACAATAAGTGAGGGGAAGTTTGCCCTAATGTTATTTTATTTTAATGATAATAAAATTTGACAAATCCAAGTTGTTACTTAACTAGTGCAGCACCCAGGGCTGGAATGCGCATGATGAAGGACTAGAGTCGAAGCGTTTGTGAACTAATATGTGTGCTAGGGAATACACTTAGGCGGCCGCTATACAGAGGTAGGTGGAAGTTGAAAGGATTTTGGGCACAATGTTGCCCTAACGTTGGTTTCAAGTTTAAAAATCATCTTTTTATAATGTTAATAAATGTGCAAAACCATAGGTTATATGGGTTATATATAAATGAGGTCATAAAACCATAGGTTATATGGGTTATATATAAATGAGAATATAAAACCATAGGTATATATGAGTTATATATAAATGAGGTCCTAAAACCATAGGTTATATGGGTTATATATAAATGAGGTCCTAAAACCATAGGTTATATGAGTTATATAAAAATGAGAATATAAAATCATAGGTTATATGGGTTGTATATAAATGAGGTCCTAAAACCATAGGTTATATGGGTTATATATAAATGAGGTCCTAAAATCATAGGTTATATGAGTTATATAAAAATGAGGTCCTAAAACCATAGGTTATATGGGTTATATATAAATGAGAATATAAAACCATAGGTTATATGAGTTATATATAAATGAGGTCCTAAAATCATAGGTTATATGGGTTATATAAAAATGAGGTCCTAAAACCATAGGTTATATGGGTTATATATAAATGAGAATATAAAACCATAGGTTATATGGGTTATATATAAATGAGGTCCTAAAACCATAGGTTATATGGGTTATATATAAATGAGGTCCTAAAACCATAGGTTATATGGGTTATATATAAATGAGAATATAAAACCATAGGTTATATGGGTTATATAAAAATGAGGTCCTAAAACCATAGGTTATATGGGTTATATATAAATGAGAATATAAAACCATAGGTTATATGAGTTATATATAAATGAGAATATAAAACCATAGGTTAAATGGGTTATATATAAATGAGGTCCTAAAACCATAGGTTTTATGAGTTATATATAAATGAGAATATAAAACCATAGGTTATATGGGTTATATATAAATGAGGTCCTAAAACCATAGGTTATATGGGTTATATATAAATGAGGTCCTAAAACCATAGGTTATATGAGTTATATATAAATGAGAATATAAAACCATAGGTTATATGAGTTATATATAAATGAGGTCCTAAAACAATAGGTTATATGGGTTATATAAAAATGAGAATATAAAACCATAGGTTATATGGGTTATATATAAATGAGGTCCTAAAACCATAGGTTATATGAGTTATATATAAATGAGAATATAAAACCATAGGTTAATTAATGGTTGGAAAAACAAAAGGTGATGCTTGATGAGATTTGAACATAGGACTTGATGTTCCTTTAAGTCATAGGCGACCACTGCACCACAATATGCTTGTTTGTTAAATGAACGTTTTTTTAATTTATTTACTAAAAGAGAAGGAATCAATAACCATGACTGACTGCTAACTCTACAAGACTTTGCTTCTCATTACTTAAGTGCAAAATGCACCACGGAGGGTTCCCCTCCTTCAAGACCGCATTTAATAGGTCCACACTACAAGGATTTCTCCGTACTTCAAGGGTCTTCAATGTGGGAAATTATGAGCTTATTTAAGCATTGTCACTGTTAAAAGGTTTCACGCATCACAATTTTTTGTCGGTAAACTATTATGTTATAAAAATGTTTTTTTATATAAATAATATTAAAATATCCAAACTGATATTTTATTAGTTAACTGGGCCTCATTTTAATACGTTAACTGGGCCTCATTTTTTTGTTGACTGTTAACTGAGCCTCATTTTTTTTGTTGACTATTACTGGGCCTAATTTTTTTGTTTACTGTTAACTGGGACTCATTTTTTTTGTTTACTGTTACCTGGCTCTCATGTTTTGTTTACTGTTAACTGGGCCTCACTAATGCCATGATGGCCCAACCTTAGGTACCTAAAATAAAAGAAATTGGATGGAACATCAAATACCAGCAACAAAGGGTTGTCGTCCTGGAAAACATTCTGGTCTCAAGTAAGAAACTGGACTTTCATACATAAATTGGAGGAGAAAAATAATGCTACCACATATGCTGTTTGTAAAGCATTAAAAAACAATCTTTCAGACTAAAAGAATTCATGGAACAAATTCATTCAATGGTGCTAAATCCATAATACAATCTAGGAATCTTTCAGACTAGTCAAACAACTGAAATTTAATACAAATGCCTCTACTCATCGATCTTGACAATTCTCCTGCACCTGTGTCTAAAACAATCTTTCACATATCATAATCATAACAATCTGCAGCCACCCTGGTATCAAAAAACATTCTTTGACATCCATACATGCAGCACTGTATTAAGGGGAAATAAGATGAGTATATCACACAAAACACATGGAGTAATAGTTACAATAAAGGACAAGAAGAAAGTTCACTTACATGTTTTAAAAAAAATATTAAAACTCTTCAATCCTTGGATTTCATATTATCATTTGATTTTCCATCTACAATCAAAATAAAAATATCAAAATAAAAAGATTTATACAGAAAATTCATTGAAGTTATAATTATGATCCAAGTAAAAGGGCATAAAGACTATGTAATCCTCATACCCTCTCCTTTTCCATTATTCTTCACTTCACTCCGCAAATGAGGCCAAGAATTACCACCATAACCATATTGCAAGTACCAGTTTCTCCTATTAATCATTAAGTTATTCAACTATATTCCTAACAAGTAAACTTAATAACACTACTAAAAATAATAGGGGAAAACATACCTGTGGGTTCTGCATAACCATATTGGGGTAAACAAATGGATAACCTTGTGGGTAAGCAGGAGCATAACCATAGTGGGGGGCATAGACATTGTTTGGCCTGGCATACCATGACCATATATAGAGTTGCCAAAGTTGGGCAAAATAGGACGATATTTCTGTTACAATCAAAAGTCAGATCTTTAGATTTCATTTTCAGACCAAAATCAACTCTTACAAAATCAATGTAACTTTCTGCAATAAAACAAAAATAGTTCAACAAATGGATAAGGATAAAAAAGAGATTAAAAAGCTAGGTGCAGTTTCATCTACTTGTGTGCTTTCCCTTCCCTTCCCTCCGTGACTACCACTGACTTTCACTTTTACTTGCTGCAAGAACAATAAAATAAAACACAAGGGTCAAATGTAGCCATAAAGAAGAGGGGAAAGAATTCTAGAGAGTGAGGTTCTGTTTCATCTACTTGGGTGCATTCCTTCTCTTTCCCTTCATGAGTACCACTCACTTTCACTTCCAAATTCTGCAAAATAATTTAAAATAATCATATAATAACAAAGCTATACACATATGAAACAAAATAAAGTAAGGCTGTATAGTTCCTACTTGGGTGCATTCCTTTTCCTTCCCGTCATGACTACCACTCACTTTCACTTCCACATCCTGGAATAAATATAGACAATTTTATAATACCAAAGCCATACACAGATGAAAAAACAATAAAGTAAGGTTTTATAATGCCTACTTGGGTGCATTCCTTTTCCTTCCCTTTATGTCTTCCACTAATTTTCACTTCAACTTCCTATAGGAAAAATAATTACAAAACATTAATACACAACAATACATAAGCAATATATAAGATAAGAAACTCAATGACAAATGTTGTCATTACATTATCGTTAATTCTTTGAGTATGGTTACTAAGCTCCATGCCATCATCGTTGACTTCATCTAATGGTGTGCTTCCATTAGCCTACAATGGAATAAAATTTGTAAGTATACACAATTCAAACTTTTCAGAAAATTATAAGGTTAAAAATATGGTATCATTGAAAAAAAAAATTGAGTACCTCATTGTCATCTTCCATTTTTTGCTTACCCCTACCATAAAGCTTAGGACATTTGTTGAGAATATGACCGGTTCTATTGCAATTTGAGCACCTTCTCCTCTTCCTCCCAAACTTTCTTTTAGGTGGTGCTCCTTTAGTTTTCACTACAGGTGGATCTTTCACAATCTTCTCACCTGAGGCTTGTCTGTCACGTGGTTCCCCAATACTATCATATTTTTGAACAAGCTTCAAAACATCATCTATTATATCATTGAAATATTCTTTCTTTTCTTTAGCAATGGAACCCAACCTCTGAATTGCTCCACCTACAGCCCCCAAACGTGCTTCTTTTATGACATCATTATCCACATCCTCTGATTGGTATGAAGAAATAAGATCACTCTTGCATTTCTTAGTCCAACGCTTTACAATCAAACTACTAGGAAATGCTTGCATGTTTTCATTTTTAAGGACACATATAATATGAGAACAAGGGATTCCTCGACTCTCACGCAATCTACACTCACATACAAATCTTGAATTTACAACATCATACTCAACCTGAAATTCAACACCCCGATTACAATAATGGCTCATCTTAAAAATCATTTTGTCTCCATGGTCTACACGTTCATTTACATTCAAAGCACCGGCAACCTCAATCTCAGATTTCACTTCCTTAAAAATCTCTAATGTGAATAATTTTGATGCCTCACTCTCAATTTTATGAAGAGATGTAGTTAACACTGGCTGCGTAAATAAAGACTTGAAATCAGCAATCATCTCATTGTTCCTATATTCTCTCACAACATGCTCAAACCTATTGATGAATTCAAGAATGGTATCCTTCTTATTAACATATGCCTTCACCAGTGAATTAATAGCCTCACATTGTGATGTTGTTCTAATACGCCCAAAAAATTTATCTCGGAAATATGCGCTGGCCCACAACGACCTATTTTCATAGGTTTTTGTCACCCACTTGTTCCCTACAAGACTGTGCTTTGCAACCATTCGCTTCCAAAACAATTCAAATTGATCCACAGTGAAATTAGAATACATGGCTGCCTTGAAATCATCCAAAAAACCAGAATTCTTCACATTTTCACACGCATTTTTGTGTAAATGCCATGCACAAAGGCGATGTGATGCATTGGGGAACACCTGCTTGATAGCTTCTCTCATACTACTATCTCCATCTGTAACCACTGCAGTTGGATGTTTATCTGACATTGCACGGAGAAATTGCTGTAACAACCATTTGTACGTCTCAATCGTCTCGTCAGCAACCAAAGCACAACCAAATAGAACAGTCTGACCATGATGATTACAACCAGAAAAAATTACAAGGGGCTTGTTATATCTGTTTTTCTTATAGGTTGTGTCAAATGCTAGAACATCCCCAAAGCAATAATAATCAACCCTACTACCTCCATCAGCCCAAAACAAATGCTTCAGGGTACCATCCTCTGAAGCAAGGAAACTAGCCCGAAGCGTGGGATCATTGTTTGCCTTTGCTTGTATATAACACAAGGCAACATGTGCATCACCATCTTTTATCTTTTCAAGTTTATGTCGTTCAATATAATTATACAAATCCTTTCTACAAAAGCCAAGGGAAGCATAACCTCCTTTTTGATCTAGCATGTACCCCATTATATGACATGTTCTGACACCATGTGCGTGCAACCTATCTACTTGGGCTTTATCAACATCATTCAACCCTCTATAAGCAGGTAGTAAGTGCACAATACTAGCAGGGGTAAGTTCATGATTGTGAGTCTCCACAAAAGAAACCACTTTCCATTTAGACGTCTTATAATCTAAGCGAATTCGTAGCTTAGCTAGACAATCCACACGTGTTAATGGCCTATGGTCTTTTTTCCTATCCAACCTCATCAAATGCTTTTTGTTCCTACTACCCTCTTTGTTGCACACAAACTGACGCATAATGACATTGCCCTTAAAATCCCGATTTATCTCATCTTTCCTAACAACAAAACCATGACGCTTAGCATAAGAATTATAAAAAATATGACCATGCTCTTCACTAGCAAACTCCATGCTTCGGATGTCATCAGCAGTCATATCTTCCATTCTTTTACCATTATGATCCATTCTACCTAACTCTTCCACCACACTAGGACCACCAAATCAATTTGATCTTCATTATAGTTTACATCAAATTGATCACCATTAACATTAAAATCTTCATTATCATCATCTAGGTTAACACATGAACCATTACAAAATTTATCCATCTGCATAATAGTCAAATTTAGACACCACCAATTTTTTTAGAATAACTATAATGTCAAAAATTTAAAATTCAAAACAAAACAATCACGTTCAGATTATTTTTCAAAAGGCAAAGAAAGCAAAAATTGTACTACCCCCCCGCAACTGTCACTTCTGCTTACTATAGATGTGTTGTTGGTGACCTAATTGTTTATGATATCAGTAGGAGAGGTACCTTTGATAACATCAAGTGGTGGCTTCATGAGCTAACTAGTGAGTTTCCTTTTGCTCAAATCTGTTTTCGTGGTTTTAGAAGGCATAGATAGTTGAAATTAGTATATTGTCATCATATTAGTCCTTTAATTATGAAGATTATGTTTTAAGATTCCGGGATATGCATTTGTCTGGTTAAATTGGTCTTGAATTTTGTAAATTAAATTAATTTCCAAAGTCCTAATATGAGACTAATTTAACCGATAAAATAAACAAAGTCCTAATATGTCTGTCCATTATATCCTTCCTTATTAGTAACTTGCATATGAGCATTTAATATTACTATTCAAACTATTCACCACGTGGTTCATAAGAAGTTTGGTATAGTTTAAGGTTTGATGACCACACGAATTAATTCAACAGTCTTCAACTGATCATATATTAACACATCAAATTTATATAGGGCCTGTTACTTAGCAAGTAGAACCACACGAAACTACAACCAACCAAATCCCCCTACTCCTAGTGAAAATCAACAAGTTCCCTCATACTTGCACCATACTTTTCTCCTAATGCTGCTCTTTTTTCTTAACATAAATGGAGGCAATCGATGTTCCAACACATTACGGAGTGAAATATCACTATTTTACACAATTTAAACATACAGATAGTTTAATAAATTAGCATGATTTAAAATCAAATTCATCATTAATCAAAACAATGTTTTACAGCAAGTGAAGCCTACTTACATTACCGGGAGCAAGCCTTGAACCCAATCTCTTTGTGCTACTGAACCCAACTATCCTTCAAAGCTCTTTGTGCTACTGATTCTGAATCGAACACCTTCACATGCCCACCTTAATTCCACCACAACACAGAAAACCCAATTTCACTTAAGCTATTCGAACAGATAAAAAATAGAACAAATACATAGTAAAGGCAGAGCATAAAAAGGGAATCGAACACACCTGCATTCACACGTTGAACCCAACAAAAAGCAAGGACTGACCAAGAGAACCCTCACTGAGCAGCTTCGACGGCGCACCTTCGCATAGTGCCTATGACGGCCCACCTTCTTGGAACAACTACAACGACGCAATACAACGACACACCTTCAACCGAGAACCTTCAACTGAGCAACTTTGACGACGCACCTTCGCGGAGTGCCTACTATAGCGCGAACCTTCGCGGAACAAATACAACAACGCACTACAATGGCGCACCTTCAATTTCGTAAAGCTTCAATCGAAGAAATTTGGGGGAAGAAGGAAAACTCAGACACAACAGCTTATGGGAGAAGAAAAGTAAGAGCCAAGAACCCTAACTGATCGAACAAATTTGGGGGAGAAAGAAAGAATTGATTTTTCACATTATAATCATATTTTGATAAATAATTATAAGTTTTTTAAAAATAAAAGATAATAAATTGTAAGAAAGAAGGACTAATCTGCAAAGAGATTTCCCTGCAAAACAGAAAAAAATCAAAAAGTTAATGATTTAAATGGGCCAATAAAACACTGCCACATAAGAAGGATACCATTACCCCCTCCTCCCCAGGGGGTACTGGAGAAATCCCCTAAAAAAAATGATAAGAAGGTACCAAACCCTCCCTAGCGGGAGGGTACCAAATTGCGACCCTTAAAAAAAACCATTCATTTTGTGCCTCCGTATAATATAGAAAGATTCTTCACAATTTTTTTACGTATACAGTATACTCTTATGCTTTGTTTGGTGGGAGTAGAGAAATGGAGAGAAAAGAAATGAATAGAAGAGAAGTGGGAAGAAGAGAAATGGAGGTGAAATAGAGGTGAAACAGGGGAGAAATAAGGGTTGTTTGGTGTGAGTGAAATGAGTGAGAAATAGAAGAGAAATGTGAAAGTAGGTTGTTTGGTGTGAGTGAAATAAGTGAGAAATAGAAGAGAAATGTGAAAGGGGTTGGTGTGGGGCCCATAAAGTGCATTTCTCCTCATTTCTCTGTATTTCTCTGCAGTTTTGAAGAGAAATAAAACTCTGGTGGAACCCACCGAAAAAGTGCATTTCTCCACATTTCCACTGCGCCACCAAACAAGGGAAATAGGTCTATTTCCCTCCACTTCCACTCATCTCACTTCTCTTCCACCCTATTTCTATGCAACCAAACAAGGGCTTAATGCTTATTTGTTTATCGTAAAATAAATAAGAAAAAATTCTCATCTGTTCTCACATACTTCACCAATAAAAGAAAATCAATTTAAAAAACTGAAATATAAGTCAATACCAAAATTTATAATTTACTACTATTTTTTAGGGAAATCTTCAAAACTCAGAGAAATGTTGCACTTATTATTGTAACGCTTTAGAGACAAATTTGTAGGAATCTCATTCTCAGTTCAAGTGAAGCAATGCAAAGTCAATAACAGAGAGATCACACTCATCACAAATTCAAGCTAGATGCAAGGAGCAACGATACAGTATACAACAAAAGTGCAGAAGTAGAGAAAGATATACCAAGTGCAAATCCAAAATCCTGAGAAGGTTCTTCCACTCTCTCGCTTGTGGTTGAAGGAATTTTCAATTGATAATGCCTCTTTTCCTCTTCATGGCCTTGTTTCTGTCGTCCTTGATTTTCAGTTTCCCTAATCAGATTTCTCTCAAGTAATTAAGAAGAGCAACTCCCTTACTCGTTGAGCTTTCTCTTCCCAATTTCCGTTGACCTTCTCTGTAGCGACTAGTTAGGAGAGGGTGCAGTGCACTCGACCCTACAAATCTTCACTTTTGGGCCATTCTATTGCGGAGAGTTTTTTATGCTTTTTTCTAGACTCTTGAATCATTTTTTATATTTTGTGTCTTTACCAACTTGGGCAAGAGATTAGTCTAAACTCATCACTTAATTTAGGCCATTGCTTTTTTCGTCGTGCTTTTTACTATTCCCATCCCTTATATTTTTTAAAAATTTAAAATCTAAAACTATCATTCAATTAATTGATTTACGGATAAGGTTGTCCGGGAATAGTTTCTCGTAACAATTTCGGACAATCCGTAAGCCAAATTTTATAAAAAAATGGCTTACGAACAAGGTTGTTCGGCTATTTCCCACATAACCTTATCCGGAAGCCATTTAAGACTTTTGGACAACGTAAACCATTTAAAAAAATGACCTACGGATAAGGTTATTCATGTATTATTCTCGAACAGTCTTGTTCGTAAGCCTTAAGAAATGACTTACGGACAAGGTTGTCTGAGGATAGTTCCCGGATTGTTCGGAAATTTTTTTCTTCCCAAATAAAATTCAAAAATAAAATATAAAGATTATTGTTTATTTTAATAAACTATAAAGTGACTAATTGTTGAAGAATGGAAGAAGAGGGAGGATGAACAACACGGTGAGTGGTTTGACCGAGAGAGTTGTGATTCTGCTGAAGGATTTCTGCCATTCTCGGATTCAGCTTCAACAGATTCAAGCCCAACTCATCCTTCACAACCTCCATCCACACACCACCATTGCTTACCACTTCATAGCTGCATGCCAATCTCATACCCTTCTCAACTCTGCTTTACTTCTTTACACCCTCTTCGTTCCCAAACCCCACATTTTCATTTTCAACTCTCTCATCAGAGCCTTCTCCCATTCCCACATCCACCACACCCCTTTTGCCATTTACTCCCACATGCACCGCAACTCCATCTTCCCCAACAACTTCACCTTCCCTTTCCTCTTCAACTCTCTCTCTCACTCCCGCCACTTCATCCAAGCTCAATCTCTCCACACCCACGTTCTAAAACTCGGTCACCATAACGATATCTACGTTCAAAATTCCCTTCTTGATGTCTATGCTTCGTGTGGCCACGTGGGGTTGTGTCGACACCTGTTTGATGAAATGCTTCACAGAGATGTGGTGACGTGGACTGTGTTGATCATGGGTTACCGCAATGCTGGGAACTACGATGACGCCTTGCTTGTGTTTGAACAAATGCAATATGCTGGTGTGGTGCCAAACAGGGTGACAATGGTAAACGCCTTGGCTGCTTGTGCAAATTTTGGTGCTATTGAAATGGGCACTTGGATACATGATATGATAAGAAGGAATGGGTGGGATTTGGATGTGATTTTGGGGACGGCGTTGATTGATATGTATGCAAAGTGTGGGAGAGTGGAAGAGGGGTTGAGTGTTTTCAGCAGCATGGAGGAAAAGAATGTGTTTACTTGGAATGCTGTTATAAAAGGGCTAGCTTTAGCTAAGAGTGGGGAGGAAGCAATTTGGTGGTTTAATAGAATGGAAAATAATGGGGTTAGAGCAGATGAAGTGACTTTGCTTGCAGTTCTTTCTGCATGCACTCACTCTGGTTTGGTGGATAGGGGTAGACAGATCTTCAGTTTCTTGGTTGATGGAAAGTATGGATTTTGTCCTAATGTCAAACACTATGCTTGTATGGTTGACCTCTTAGCACGTTCTGGGCGTTTGCAAGAGGCTTTTGAGGTCATGGGAAGTATGCCTTTTGAACCCACTAAAGCTATGTGGGGATCCTTGTTGGTTAGTTCCAAGTCTCAGGGTGAGTTGGAAGTCAGCGAGTTTGCAGCTAGAAAACTAGTTGAGTTGGAGCCAGATAACACTGCCTATTATGTTCATCTGTCAAATTTGTATGCAGAGATGGGAAGATGGAGCGATGTGGAGAAAGTGAGGGAAATGATGAAGGATAGAGGACTGGTCAAGGACTTGGGGTGTAGTTCTGTGGAGGTTGAACACCGACTAGAGAAGTAACTTATTTCTCTCCCACATCTATCTTTTCTACGCAATTTCCACTCAATCAAACTAATATGGGAGAAATAGAAAAGAGAGAAATAAATAAGAGAGAATTTTATAGGTTGTTTGGTTAGAGAAAAAATGAGAAGAGAGAATGTGATAATTATTTAAGTGGACTATAATCCCCTTGTTGGTGACTTTTTTATGGGCTATGTGATTTGATTTAAATTGAAAAGGATGGGGACAATTTTGGGAAACTACAAGATCATCTTCCCTATTCAATTTCTTCGCAAGGGATGCACTTTCTCTCTAGTACTAGACAAGTCCAGTAGGAGAGATAGTGACCACAAACAATATGTGGGTCCCACACAACAGGTGAGGTCCACATATTTGTGTGTTACTCTTTCTCCAACCGTACAAGTCTAGTTAAAGGAGAGGATCTCCACCACTTCACAAGAGGGAGGATAGATTTGATTCATGTGGGACCCACGTGTTTTGGTCATCTCTCTCCTTAGCATTTGCACTACTAAACAATGGTGGATGTGTATTACTCGCCTATTTCTCTCTTAGCCATCTCTCTCTTCTCAATTTCTTCTGTAACAAACAAAGCATAAGTGTCATAGTGTTAAGAAATAGAAACCTTTGGCTCTCACGGTGTGGAGAAACATAAAACTTTATGGCCTAGTTTGGATACACTTCTGCAGAAGAACTTCTAGAACATAAAAATACAATGAATTAAAGAGGCCAAATGAGTTTAACTTCTCCATAAGTTAAAATTAGTTACTTGTAGAGAAGTTAAATGGGAAAGCTTTTGGAGTAGGTGAGCTACAAAGACTAATTTCAACTTATGGAGAAGTTAAATGCTTTTGACCTCTTTGATTCATTCTATTTTTTCACCTAGAAGTACTTCTGCAGAAATTTCATCCAAACTGGCCCTATATATGATTCTCATACCGGTTTTGTATATGATTTTGTTCAACACTTAAAAAAACATAGATTTCAAAATGGATAGAGAACAAGTCAAATCGAATCAAAACTGGTGAAAATTGGTATTGAAAATCAATTTAAACAGATACTTTAAAAAAAATTATTTTTTATTTAATCTGTACTATTTCTAAAATAAATAAAACACATATTTAAGAACTATACATTAATATTTATTATTTTATCAATTACTTGTGTTAATTTACAATTTTATCTATCTTATTTTTTATAATTTTACTTTATTATTTAAATAATATATAATATTTGAAATATATATATATATTTAATTGATTAAACCAATGAATCGTGAATTAATTCTTTTAGTTTTAAACATGATTGATGTCATTGTGGCCTATGACATTAAAAAATCAATATCCACTAATAACATGTTTGCATTAGTATTAAAATGTGGTAAACTCATATTTCCAACTCTAAAAATAGTTATGTTGAGAAATTTAAACTTAAGTTTAACTAGTTTCAACGACAAATCAAACACACGCTAAGTGGTTTAGCGTTGAGAAGGGTCAAACTCAAGTTTGGACCTCTCAACGCAACTATTTGTAGCGTTACAAACGTGAACGCACACTAAATAAAATTTCATAGGACTTGACTGCACAGAATAATTATCAAAAAAAAAAAGATAATAACGATTGTTTCCATTAGGAGTGCACTTGAAAAGCAAACGTGAGAAACTGAGCAACAAAATTCTATGAACTTACTGCGGCCATCTTTGAACTGTCAGAGAACATCCAACATTAACATCCTAAAACAGCTTCTTCCTTATTTTCTGTTTTGCATAGCGAAGACCTTAGACCAACCTACTAGCTGTAATCTAAATACCTTTCTGCAATGTGTGTTCATCAAATAATGAATGGTGGGGAGGTGATGCAGATCCGCCAGGGTAAAGCAGTCAGCTGCTGAGTATTTGGATACGATCTTTTCTCATATATGATTTCCATTTATGCAATTTTGAAAAATTGTTTGATTCAAAGATGATTATGATATGCATTACCGCATCTCTCAATATGTATTATTAAAAAAAAATTAGGAAACTATATAATTACAATATTACAATGGAAGCAACAAGGTCGACCCTGAGTAAATAATAATGAGGCCAGCGTTACTTCAGTCTCCACCTATTCCTTTTACACGGTGCATATTACTTACTGTAGAACAACCCTAACTAAAAGCTGAAACCCCAAAGGTAACAGGATTTCATTTCACAAGGCCGTTTCTGGCTTTAAAAAGTTGTGATATTCCAGCTGAGTCATCTCCCCTCCATGCGCTGGATCAAACTGGCATCGATAGAAGCTGCATTGAACAATCAACGAAAATCATTAACATCATATAACATATACGTTCATTTTTTTGGGATTGAAAAACGTTCACTAAACAGCTAGCATGCCCAAAAATATTCAGTGGATAGATGATTAGGAAAAGACTTGTCTCAAGAGGCACAAGACCAATGCAAAATTATGTGTGTAAGACCGAGTGCTTTCAGTTGTCTTCTCAAATTGAATCATGAAGTTAAATTTGGGACAGTATTAGATTTCATCTTATCTTAAAAAAATGAAAAGTATGAGACAGTTATGGCAAGCTTAAAATTCTCCAGTTCATGACATGATCTTTCTTCAAAATGTCAAGTCAGCAATACTTCAAAGTGAATCGAATTATCAGCCTCTTTTACAACTACAATAGAACCTATAGCATCTGAGATAAATATAATAGCTATCAGCTACAGCTTATAGAGGAAATAGCATTTTGTCATCTCCTCAAATCATACCTTCCATCCATGCCAAGAATTATGACTGTATTCTTTTCAAGACCAAAGGCAACTGTGTAACGAGAGCCCTCATGTAAGTGAAACTTAGCAACTGACCACTCTGAATTGAAATATTTGGGGTAACACTCCTGCACGTGCAGAGTCACATGGGATCAACAAGAGAAAAGGGAATTGACAATTATTTCTCTTCGTAATTGACAAAAATATTATAAAATGAAAACATAATGAACAATTCCAACACAGCATCTTAGTTAGAGAATGGAAAGAAATACACAAGTTAGGAAAAGCAGCAAGAAAATTTACCTTTAAATTTAATGAAGGAGCGAGATGAGCTAGATGGGGAAATGGCAGCATCTGAATTTGACGAACTTTGTGACTTGTCATGCTCAGGGATGCTGGAATTAACCTTAAGGCTGAAAACATGGACAGTACCCTTGTCACTTGAGACTGCTAACCACTGAGCAGTAGAAGAGAATGCCAAACTATAGATCTCGGCTGCATTTGCACCCCTTCTTACCTAAATTTGACATCTGATAAATTAATACAAGAGAACCAGAATGCCTGAAATGCCCAAATAGTAAATTCTAGCTTCAAAGCAGACAAAATAAATAAGGCAAAAGAAATTGACATCAGACCTTAAGTAAATCATATCTAACAAACAAAGTCATCTTGTAAATGAATATTTCACTTATTTCCCCAAATACTATACAATGATTTTCTCCTGAGGATATCAAACCAATAGCAAATATTTTCATAATCTCCAGCAGACCAGCACCTACTAGTTTGCTATACTCCATGGACAAAGGGATAAACTGGTATCAGTCCAAAAAAGCACCACAAATCATCGAACTGATTAACACTGGGAACTGACAAAATTGGCTCCCTCTATGTTCAATTAGCTCAGTATCTTCATCATCATGTCACCTTCATGTCAACCCTAATATAGCAATTTTGGGGTTAAACCTATTTACCTTTCAGTTCAGGTTTTTAGCTTCAATTTCGAAGCTTTCGAACTTACCATATAAGAACATACACAATTTAACAACTCACCAGCAAATCATCGGAAAATTTAAAAATTATAGAACATATCCGAAACCAAACACCAAAGATAAAATAAATCCTAGAAACAAGGAACTATACATAGCCACATACTTCCTGGAGTAGCGTGCCACTATCCGTATCATAAATCCGAATCAGCGTACCCTTGGTGCTAGCGGTGGCGATTAACTGGCCATCAAGCGTGAGAGCGAAACAAGCAATTCTGGAATCATGGGCGGAAATGAACTTGGTCTTCTTCTGCGCATAGTGCTCAATCCGAATCTGACCCTTATGCAAACCGGGGCACGCAAGCACCAGAGAATCTGACAAGTGAGAAACTGCACAAAGCCCCTTGGGGTTCGCAATAGTCTCAATCTGGTGCAACAGCTTAAGGTCCGCGAAGTTGTACACGAATACCTTCTGCTCCACCACGACAATTATCCGATCACGGCGGAGCCGGACACCGCGAACGGCAGCTCGGAACGACAACTCGCCAATGCACCTGCCTTGATGATCGTCCCAGATCATGACCTTGTTTGGAGGGTACTGAGGGTGGGACCCACCTCCGACGAGAGCCAGTATGTTGCAGCGGAAGAGCATCTCCACGTGGCCGATTCCGCCGCCATCGAACTCCCGGCGGAAGAGCTCACGGAACGGTTCGCAGTTGTAGATGCGGAAGCCGTTGTCAGTGGCGGCGGCGAAGCAGGCCTGGTCTTGGTTGAGGGAGAGGTGAAGGAGAGACGGCGGCGGAGCAGGGGAAGATTCCGGCGAAGCAGTGAGGGTGTGGTGGGGAGGGGTTTGAGGTTGGGGAGGCATTAGGGAATCAAAGTCAAGGGTTTGCGATTGATCGGGGAGAAAATTAGGGTCTGGATTTGAATTGGGATTAGGGTTAGGGTTTGGCCAAGGAGGTGAAGCGCATGCGGAAAGAGTAGCCATTGAAGTGAGGTTTGGATGATTGAAATGATTCGAAGCTTCCCTCTCCCGCTAAGCACGCAACTTTATCACTAGCAACGAAACCGCAACTGCAACAGAAAGAACAAAAAAAAATTAAAAAAAAAAAGAAATATATATATATATATTAAAATTCGCCGTTGCCGGGGATCGAACCCGGGTCACCCGCGTGACAGGCGGGAATACTCACCACTATACTACAACGACTTGATGCTAATTTAGACATTTTAAGTTTAGTTATTATAAACTTTTCATGTTCCTACTACAACAAGAAAAGGATTGTTTGGACCAAGGATGATCCATTTGAAAATGCTGTTTAAGGTCTAAACGTTACCCTTGGTTTAAGTATAACCAAATGCATAACGCGCAAACAATTCTTTCCTTGTTACAACACCAACATGAAGAAGTTATATATATGGAACCAGTGGAAATTAAAGACCTGCATCTTTGAGAAAACTCGATCCAATTAAAATCCAGGTAAAAACTTCCTTAATTAGTCCTTCGAATGTCAGCGTCAATTATGGAGATGAAAACTGCTAATAGAATGTCTTCTACTACACCCATGAAAGGTGCTGCTACTCTTCAATTCTCCCATTCCATTCACATATATATTACCTGTGTTTTTCTTTTTTAAAGAAGCTAGGTGTATTAATCAATACACTTTTCATTATTGATTTATTATGAAGAAAATCAACATACTTTTAATAAATATTATATTTTATTTACAAGACTATTAAATTCACTTTAAAAATATTAATAATAAAAAGTTTACTTTTGGGTGTTCTTTTATGATTAGTTTTTTTATTGTAACTTTATATGGGTTGGAGTATCCCTATTTTCTTTTAAATTTAATTTAATTTAATTTTCTTTACCTACCAAAAAAAAATGTGGAATTAATGTGTTCAAAAGAATGTGCCACTCACGATTCTAAAATTAATAATATACTTGATGTAAATTAAACAAAAGAAAAATTAAGTGACATAATTTTAATTATTTCATTGAGAGATGCATGAGAATCGAGAAGGTAGATATATGTCGGGGTGTTTGTGGTTCGGTTTAGAACGATTTTAAGATAAAAAATCATTTGATTCAAACATTACGATTTGATTTTGATTTTCTTTCAAATCCAATCCAATCCAATTAATTGGATCATTTTTTAGTTTTTTTAAAGAGGCAATACATATTAGATACATGGGCTTATTTGTTTACCGTTTTTAAAAATTGTTTTTTGTTTATAAAAACAGAAAATAAAAAATCAAATTTTTTTATTAATAAAAAAAATCAGTTTGACAAACGGTTCTAAAAAGTAATTTTGAAAAGTATAACTAATTTTTTATTTTTAAAAATAAAATTCTGAAACTAGTTTGAGATATTTTGAAAAAATATTTTAAAATTTTTACGTTTTTGTGTTAGAAATACTGTAAATAAATAATTTCATTTATAAAAAATACTTTTTAAAAATTAAAAAATAAATCAAACACGCCCATATATGCATTTCTCTTTGTTGGGTTCAGTTAACCTACTAATAGTGATGAATGATACTATTTTTAGGAAGGAAAGCTCCACCAAGTCAATACACATTCAAAATCGAGTCATTCTCATGGCTTTCTAAGGCCTCAGTAGAAAAATGTGCCTCAGAAGAGTTTGAAGCAGGGGGTTACAAATGGTATGCATGCTATTTTTGTCTTCAAATAAATGACCCATTTTCTTTTTATACATGCATATTGGAGTTGAACGTAGCTTACTAATTAACCATTAAATTAAACTAGTTCACAATAATGATAAAATTGTTATTTTTGCTTTGAAGTTGGGACTTCTTTTGTGCTTAATTTTTCATATTCAATTTAATGTTCCCTATATGTTCCTGTGTGCAGGAGCTTGTCTATCTTCCCAACTGGTAACACAAAAGGAGGTGGACAAGGGCATGTTTCTATTTATTTGGTGCTTATGGACACAAGTTCGTTACCTGTTGATTGGGAGGTCAACGCCATTGTAAATTTTTCTGTATATAATTTTCTTGACGATGAGTATGTTATAACTCAAGGTAAAATTTATGAATTAAATAAAATCACGAACTTAATTACCAATATTTCAAACTAGCATAACTAATTAGTGAGATACATTATATTAATTACTTTGTTATTGCATTCCAATCTTTATGCATTTACACATTGAAATACATGCAGATACAAGTGTAAGGCGTTTTCATGTCCTGAAAACTGAGTGGGGCATCTCGAAATTCATTGACCTTGACACATTTAACAACCCATCAAATGGATACCTAGTTGACGATACATGTATATTTGGAGCTGAGGTTTTCGTTGTCAAGACCATAAATAAAGGCAATTGCTTGTCAATGATACATGAACCTTCCACCATTTCCCATAGTTGGAAATTTAACAAATTTTCCTTGGCAAATTTAGAAAAATACGAGTCTGAATCATTTGTTGGTGGAGACTATGGATGGTATGTATATACAAATGCTTTTAATTTTCTTATCACTAGTTTGTTGTAAGAGTAAATTATAAAATTTACCCTATAATTCGTTCGGGTAATTATAAGTTTTCAGTTTTTTTTAATTAAAATCTTCTTTATATGATTTTTAAAATAGATATTTTGAAAATCATAAAAAAGAATTTTTAATTACTGATTTTAAATTGTAAAAATTTAATTTAAAATTTTTTAAAACAAAAAATTGAACACTCGCGATTATATTGTATGGGCCCTTAATTTTTAACAACGTGAAGTAACAAATTTAAAATTCAAGTTTATGTCCAAATATATATTGAAAAAGCTAAAATGATGTACAATCAATAGGAACTACAGACTAATATTTAAAATTTCTGAATAATCCTTTTAATATTTAATTCCATATATTTTTAGAGGGTCAATTTAAGTGTTTATTCTTTATTTTCATATTCTTAATGTAAATGAAAGCATGATCAAGATATTATTATTCTTTGCTTTTTTTTAGGAAGCTCCTTTTATACCCTAATGGAGTCGTTGAGGGAAAAGGCAACAATATCTCATTATTTTTAGTTTTGGAGGTCTCAACTCTCCCACCTGACACCAAACTTGTTGTGGACTGCACTTTGCGTGCAATTGACCAAATAAGGGGGCAACATGCTCAACGAAAATGTGAGGTTATGTTTACTCTAGACTAAGGACAAATTTAGTGATGAATGAATTTTTAAAAAATACATAACGCTATTTAAAAATTAATGTCATGATGCTTTAGATATATATTTGAATAACTAATTTAATGAGCATATTTTTTATTGTGATTTGTGATGATGTGTAATTTTGGAGGAAAATATTGATGATTTGCTCTAAGACAAATGTTAAATCATGTTTTAAGAGTATTGATTACGATATTATAGCATACAAAGCACTTTATTGAAAAGCATATATTTCTTAATAGGGTGTTCATTTATCCCAGCATAATTCATTTTTTCTCTACAAGATACGGTTAAACATGCTGTTCTGAAGTTTATATTTTTCCTGTTGTTGCTCTAAGTTGTAGTTTTTGTGAATTTTGCCCAAAACTTGTCATTTACTTCGACTACTTTCTATTGTATGTAGTTTGTCGTAAGTTCTCAAGCTCAAGTTCAGTGTGGGGGTCCAGACAACTTATGGCTTTGACTAAACTAAAAGATCCAAAGAGTGGATTTTTGGTGGACGATAGTTGCATCCTTGAAGTTGAATTTATAGTTCTTGGCCTAATTACACCTGGAATTGATTGATATGTTAAATCTAATCAACAATAGCCTAGATCAATTTCAAATAGATACAAAAATATAGCATGTTAATAGAATGATTATAAATAATTGCGTACCCGGAATCAGAGATAGATCCATTGTTGTTGATCTTGAACAGTGTGAGAGAATTTTGCTCTCTTTCTAGTAGAAGCTCAAAAGACAGAATACAGAATGACAGATAATATCTGACTTTCTGTCTTATATATTAAACTGTTTTATATCCTTACCAGTATATTAAACAGTCCAACCAATCACGGACTGTACATCAGAATCCAATATGTATTATCCATAAATCCATAAAATTAATAATAATAATGTGCAATATAATTGATATTAACAAATAAATTTAATTTATTAATTAATGTTAATCCACGGTAATAATAATAATAATAAAATAGAGAATAATTATATATAAATAATTGTATAAATATAACATTCTCCCACTTGGATGACATTAATCAATAAATTAAATATACCAATTACAACACAAGCACATATATCAATTAACAATATAAGAAATATAAACATGAACCACAACGATAGTATCTGATAGGGATACATACCATATGCTTATATTTCATAAAATGATGGATAAGAGAAAACATAATTCAATAAAATAATATGTTATCCAATAATGGTCCCAGCATTTTAAATTCTATAAGAGATATGATAATAAAAGTGAACCAACACATATCTCATAATATTGAGCAAATAAAAATCAGACTCCCGCTAACCCAAAATATCAAAAGACTTATATAAACACACATGAGTTATGAAAACTCTAACACACATGCTGCAAATGTCTGTTTGACATTAACCCAAAAACAACTTCTCTCACCATCACAATAGGCCACAAATCCGACACAATCCAAGGGAAAACCCAATAACAAAAATAATTACATGTGGGCAAAATCAAGAATGCTCAAGAACAGTTGACATTTAATTAATCTGAGTTTTACTAAATAAGTGAGTATGCATGTTCAAGTACAATAAATAAATTTAACAAATCTCCCACTTGAACAACATAGACACTTAGTTTAAACAAAATAAAACTCAAGATTAATATAGACAAAAAAATGTCAACAATGAGCAAGCACTTATAGCAATTGGTTCAAACAAAAGAATACAAGTACCTCAACCATGCAGAAAATCATACTCGATAGAAGTACTCATCATACATGCAAGATACTCATGCATCTTAACCTTATGAGAAGTGGAATATCAGTTAAAGGAAAATTACAACAAAATTGTATACAAAAATAATCGAAGTGTCTTTCACAACACAATGGTAAAAAATAATAATAATAAATAAATAAATAAATAACATAGTCCACATAAACTCAAGTGCCTATAATAGCCCAATAACAAATAACAAAAGTAATTACATATGGGCATAACCCAATAACCAAAGCAATTACAAAATGGACTTATCAAATGACACTAATGAGTAAGCACTTTATTGGTCCAAATAATAAGATTTACAAGCACCATATCGATCAAAAAATCATACTCGATAGGAGTATTAATTTCATATAAGATACTTATAAATCTGTGACCTTATAAAATGTGGAACGTTGGTCAAGGGAGAAGCACAATCAAATTGCAAGTCAAATTTGCAATACCAACAAAATAACCTTAGCATGCACTTAGTGTGCCTTACTGAGATTTAATAAAATTGCACATGAAAATATATATAAACAATTTGTGCACAAGAATACATCTCAGTAATACGGAATGAGACTTCTTCGCAAAATTTCTAAGAGCATGTCATATGATTAAGCGCCTATAATAACGTATATATGACAACCAAAAAGCTCAAAAATAATATTTTAATACAAAAGTGCACACAAAGATATATAGCAATGCTATTATCTCATGACAAGCAATTGTGTGTACTCGCACTAATCCAAAATAATATAATATAATATTATTAGGATTTTCATTAGAGTCAAATAATATTAAAATACTCTAATGTTATAATATCTAATAGTGGGATTATAATGGGTAGCAGGTATGGCCTCTAGGGAAACCCAAATCATTTTTATTTTGTCATTGTTCGGTTGCTTAAGCTGAGGCCCAACTTGTTATGTGGGTCGCTGTATTTTGAGTGTGTTTTATTGGTATATCTTTTCTTTTGGTCATGTCAACAACTGGGTCCAATTTTATTTCATTATACATATTTTATATATAATTGGCAGGGGTGTAAGTGGGCCTGGGTTGGCCCACGAACCCGATCAAACTGACCCGATCCAAAAGAGAAATGTCGGTTTGGATCGGGTGTTCGGGTTGGGTCGGATTAGCAAAAGGAAAACCGAACAAACTTGGTTTGGGTATCGGGTTCCAAAAAATTGAACTGAACCACCCGACCCGAACCGAGGGTGCATAAATTCAAGCTCAGTGTTTTTTTTCAGTGCAGTTAGTGTTCACATTTTCCTTTTCTTTGCATACTCAATGCTACTTCCCAAGAACCCTAAGTCCCAAACACTTTCCTGCGCCACTCTCTAGATCCCTCACCCACTCACTTCACCGCCACTGCTTTACATCATCTCGTCGTCCCCGCTCATGGCCACCATCGTCCAACGTCATTCTCTTCCCCAAGGTCGTCGTTCTCTTCTCCTTCAGGCCACGGTGCGGGTTTCTGGGCCTCTGTATTATTGTGCTTGGCCCATTTTCTTCGCCATGGCTCTGAGAATGAGTTGAAACCGACATTTTCTGAGATTCGTTATTTTTTTCTTGCTATCAAGACATGCCTAGGAGATTTCGAACTTGACCCATTGTTCAGTGATCCCCCTCTGTTTATTGCTTGCCTCTGTTTGCATCCCCCTCTAGTTCTCTCAGATCTACATCATTTTGGTAGGCTTGGTTGTGGTTGCTGGTGGTGGTGTCGTGGTGGTGTGGGAGGCTTGGATGGGGTTGGTGCTGCGGTGGGTGGTGTGGGGGAGGCTTTGGAGTGACTAATAGTGCGGTGGGTGGTGTGGTGGAGGCTTGGGAGTGGCTGGTGGTGTGGTGGAGGCTTGGGAGTGGTTTGTGGTGCGATGGGTGGAATGGTGGAGGATTGGGAGTGGCTGGTGGTGGTGGTGGTACCAACTTGGTACTCTATTTTTTTGTATTTTTTTTACTGATTTAAGAACCTGTTGTTTTTTATTCCAAACCCGATACCCGATACCCGATCCGACCCAACCCGTTGATGGACATATTGGGTCGGTTCGGGTTGAACAATGAAAAAGAGGGTGAATCTGATCCAACTCAAACCGAGTTACTTTGATTGGTTCGGACGCTCAATTACCCCAAACCCGACCCGTTTACACCCCTAATAATTGGTGTGTGGATCTCATATTGGCTTTATCTAAAAATAAAAAAACCAAAAATACCATATATTTTAATATAAATTGAAATAATGAGATCGAATTTTATGCAGAACAAAAATTCAAAAAAAAAGTGTTCTCGTAAATATTGTCTATACTTGAATAAATTTAAATCTCGCCTTATTATCTCATATAATGTTGTTAATATTGCTAACTTTAACTTTAGATAATGTTCAAATAAAAAACCAAAAAATATATTTCATTTTAAATTGGTGTGATGAAGAATGGCATCGATCTCATTATTTTAATTTATATTGCACACATATTGTATTTGTTTGTTTCATTCCATATCTCATTTCTTTTCATGCATTTTTTTCTCCACCATTTTGTATCTTGCTTTTTAATATTTGTTGACTCATGTGTAAATTGTTTAGTTTTTATTTGTAATTAAAAATATATTTTTTAGTGTGAAATAATTGTATGTGCTAACTACATCATTGTAAATATGTGTGTGATTTAAATTTAATATTTATTTAAATATAAAATATTATAATTTTCATGTCTACATTGTAAATATTTATGTAAGTTAATTTCATCTCATTTCTTATACGTGTTTGATTTAAAATTCGCATCGTTTGTTATAAATTATTATTTTGTTTAAAAATTGTGATATTGTAAATATTTGTCTTGTATGTAAAAATCATCTTTGAAAAGATTAAAAAAAATATTTTGTTAATTTAATATCTTTTTGTAAATATCATCTCACTTAAAAATTATCTTATAAATATTTTGTAGTTCATTCACTTTTTTAAGTTTAATATTAAAAAATGAAAAAAGAAATGAAAATTTTCCTAAATGATAATAATTATGTGTGACGATTTTCAACGATTGATATATCGCTTGCGAGGTCTTCATTTGTTAAAATTATCTTAAGGGTAAAAGTATTGCTCAACATGCTCTCTTTTACCCTGTGCGTTCAAAACTTTTCTTCAAAAAAATTTAATTAAAATCCGTTAACCAATTAAATGTTTTTTTAGAAGAACTATGTGACTTTTGAGTTCCTCATTGCACCAGAGGATACGTGAGAGCAGGGTCAATACCTGTCAAGTCAAATTAATAATTTTCATAATTTAACCCTTGTAAATAAGTTTCAATTTCATTCTTTCTTGTAAATAATTCAATTCTTTCTTGTAAATAAATTGTGATTTGATTTTTTATATAATTTCGGGGTAAATAAATATTTGAAAAGGTCATTAATAAGTTGCACAATTAAAACTAAGGTAACCACTTTTCTAGTGGATGTATCAGGGGTGCTGTGGGATTAAGTTACCACCCTTCCCTATGCATAACCGACCCCCGAACCTAGCTAGATTGGTTTACGCAGACCACATCTTTGAAGGTTTTATCTAATTTTTCCTTAAATAAAATTAGTGGCGACTCCCTGTTCTCTGTCCTTTAACCATTATTATCTTTCTCCGGGCGGGTGCCCACAGACCACCTTCGAGCATTGGAAATCATGGAGGTGATTGATGTTTGATATGGGGGGTTTGTTCCCCCGATCATCTTTTTCTCCCATTTCCCAAGCTTTATCTCATGGCCGCGTGAGCATATGTTTATGAGTGGTGATCTGACCGTAGTTGGTCATTCTAGTGAGTTTTCCCTCTTTCCCTTATTCTTTGTTGTGATTTCCGACATTTGTCCCTATATTTTTGCTATTCTCCATCTCTGTTGATTTTCTCTCCATTTCTTCTTATATCTGGGTCTCTCTATGTCTGATGTGGTAATGCATGTTGCAAACTTTGCTAGAGACACTCAAGTTTGATGTTTTCACGGTTTGATTTCATACCCATTCTCTCTGTCTAATTTAATGATGTGAATTGATTCTTTGTACTTTTTCTATTTTTGTATTTTTTATGATTTTATTTAATTTACTAGTACATTTTTTTTGTAATTTGTTTGTAATTTTTTAAAATTTATGGAAAATAAAATTACTCACACGTATAAATTAGTTATTTTTCTCATATTTATTCATAAGAATTGGTTGCTTGTTTAAGCTTCTCGATCCTTGAATTTCAAAATAAAGGTAGCGTCTGTTAGACAGTTCAGAACATTATAGAAAAAAACATATAGGTTCTATTATATGTTTCGTGCATTTTAAAAATAAAAACGAACGAGACATAAAGGTTCTGTCATATGTTTGATGTATTTTAAAAATAGAAGAAAACATGACATATCATTAAAAAAGTGGAACACTATGGTTTCATAAAAAATGTGGAACCATAGAAAACAGAACGAAAACATCATTATTATTATTTTACTGACAAAATTATCACCGTCTCTTCTAACTTTCTTCCCAAAATTGTAGTTCCTCCACTACCACTTAAACACCTTTTTTCCACCATCATTATCGCACGACACCCTACATCTCCACTGCCATCGCCATCGCTGTCGCCGCCACAGCTGTTGTCGCCACTGTCGCTGCCACCACCATTGTTGTCACCGCGACCACCACCTAACACATTTTACCACCATTATTGTTGCTTGGCATCCACCGCTGCCACTGCCCTACACCCCTCACTACAACTGCTTAACACCCCATATTCAAATTTTCAATACTTATTAAATAATAAATAGGATAAGGATAAACATGTAATTAGACACATATTATCTTTTTCTGTTCCATAGTTACTAAACACAACACATACAATATTTGTTGTCCCGTTACTTTTTGATATGTCCTGTTTCGTTCTATTTTATCCCATCCGTGTTCATTTCCCTCCAACGCTGATTGGGCTGCTTTCTGTCATTCTTGTATTGAGAGAGATGGTCTGCGAACTCACAAAACTAGAGACGGTCTACAAACTCACAAAAGGCAATAAAAATGTTCGAACTACCCACAAAATGGTTGAAAAAAATGTATGGTTCATGCATTTATTTTAAATGTTCAAATAATTCTTGATTTTTTATAGTAATTTACCGGATCAAACAACTCTATTTGACCGTTCTAATGATAATTTTGGTGTGATAAAGATAGAGAAAAAAAAATGAGCGTTGAAAAACCATCGGTCTTTGAGTTGGATGGTGAAAAAGGTTGTGGTATCTCTCAGGTCATGTTTATTCTAACACCCCATTTTTTTACTATTCATAGATCTTAATCAAGTCCCACCAATCTACATCAACAAATTCTTATTAAACACGTATCCTTTCTAATCCGACACCTCACTTTTTTATCATTCACAAATCTTAAATTGGTCCCACCATAATCAATTTTATTTGTTTTTATTTATAAATATTTTAATTAATAAATAATAAAATAATATTAAATTATCGATTAAAAATAATACTAAACTAAGAAAATAATAAATAATATATTTTAGTTAATAATAAAAAATTATTAAGAAAATCATCTGAAAGTTGCTCCAATATTTTGTTTTTTTAAAAAACTGAAGCGTTTACGGTGGTTTAAAACCCTAGGAACGCAAAAAAAAAAACCAAAGAGTTTTGAAACGATCGAGAATGCTATGAAAAATTATAACTTTGTACCTGAAAAGTTGCTACAGTACAACAACTTTCCAGTGACATTACCTATGGTTTAAACCGCTGAAAATGTCAAAATTAAAAATTTAAAACACTTGTACTCGAGCCGTAGTATTAAGTGTCCGTTTGATTTACAGTTGAGTAGAATTGATTCTAAAAATAAATGATTGAGATGAGTGATATACGTTTTACGAAATACATTAAATGAAAATGACTTAAAGTCAATTCTATGAAACTATGATTTTACGTTGTAGCAACTGATGAACAAACGGTCTATAACTTATAAGTAAATATCAAGTGTCAATTTTACTCCGGTGGTAATTTTTCAAAGAGCATAGGTGCTTATCGAGGAAAGCACCCCAATATAGCTTTATGATAGATCAAGGCGACGGTACGCCTGGCCTGGGACTCAATGCTGCGCACCATGTTTCCTACGTCACATCGCATTTTACATTTTAACCAATATTTTATATTTATTCTATTCTATTTTTATTTACAATGTAAAAGAAGGAATCAGCTTACGCAGCACGCCACACGAAACGTGCGATCTAAACGAGGCAGTCCAAACAAAATCTGAGCGTTCACCCAATCATCAATTCCTCAATCAAAACATAGAACGGCCATGATTGAATCAATCGAAAACATCTACAGCGGACTTCTCCACACCTAACCACTTCCGCCAATGAAATCGAAAAGTAAAGTAACCCGCGCGTTTTTTGAATAATTATGCTTCTCCTCCATATATCCCTATTTATTTATTCTGCAAAATCATTTATTCATTTATATATTATATATTATATATTCAAGCTAAACACTTAACACAGAGATTCATGGTCATTGATTGAAGATTAATGACGAAGAGGAAAAGTAATAGGATTGGGAAGGAGAGAAGGAAGATGAAGGGGACGCTGGGTAGCAGGCACTTGCAGCTTCAGCTTAGCCAAGTCTCTCTCATTCCCCCAATTTCTTCTACTTCTTCCGCCGTTCCTCGCTTCCAGAACCTTCTCGATGCCGAGGCCAATGATGATACTTCCTCTCGCGCTACTCTCATGGACGATGCTGCCGCCGCAGACGACAGAGATTTCATTCTCAGCCAGGACTTCTTTTGGTAACACTAAAACCCTCGTCGTTTTGATCATCTGCGATTTCACTGTTTGGCTCCGAGTTTGTAAAACCTATTTCCTTTTCCTTCTTTGGCAGCACTCCAGATTACATAACCCCAGATAATCAGCATATTTTGAACGGTTTGGATTGCAACAAGGTTTGGTGATGTACATCAAATTGATTATGCTGTGCAATTTTGCTCGTAAGATGGTTTCATCTGGTAAATATATATAAAAAGTTATAGCTTTGTAGCATTTTGTTTTGCAGGAAAATTCCCCTTGCCCTAAATCACCGGAGAAGCTGAATACTACCAAAAGCAAGAGATGCCGACTGGGTAAGACTAGTTGCATATTGTTACCCCGCAATCAGCATTTATAATTGCATGATCAACTAATGCTATGATATGAAGTGTCCTTTGGCTTACAGTTGAATAGAATTGATTCTAGAAATCAATAGTTGAGATGAGTGATACACATTTTACGAAGTATATTGGAAGGAAGTGATTTAAAATCAATTCCACAAAATCATGGTGTCGCACTATTCAAACATGAAATCAAATAGGCTAGAAGTCTTGAAAATAGCTTTTGGAAATCATATTGATTGCCTACATATAACTAATATCCGAGAGATTGTGCTCTGTAGTAGTGCGAGGAAGCACATAATTGTGTAGAATAGCCTTTTTTTTACCTGCTATTGATACATTGGTGAATTGAGTGATAATCATTCTCACCTAGTCAATGAGAACGAGTATGTTTTTTTCTGAACAACTCGATTCATTGTGTTTGGAATATACCATATGGAGTCCAAATTAGTATGGATGGTGCCATGGTGGTCTTATGTTCATTGACATTTAATGATGGTCATATGTGCAATTGAACATGACAGCAAGAGATGTCCACTCCAGGAGTGTACCCTATCACTTTCAAGCATGTAAATCCATTCGGGTATTAGGGAAGGAAATGTAGTGGTGAAATTTAATCTTGAACTCCAGTCATCTTCCAGTAAAACTAAATGGCACTGTTTGAATATTTCAGACATCTAGTTAAATTCAACAATATTGTTTTCCAATTCTACATTACATTTGTGTAATTTAAAGTTTTCAACCAACAATTTTACTGCAAAATGATACCAAGCCACTGTTTACAGAAGAGAAGATCTTTAGACAAAATGTTTCTAATTGGAGGGTGGAACCTAGAGTGAATTATCTACATCCTGAGGTTTTGAAGTTTTGTTTCAATATGCCTGGCAAAAGTGTAGGAACCTTTTCAAGTGTAATTATTTGCAGTTTGTCTTATTTTTTGTTACTCTTCACTCAGGTATTCTGTTACATTGTCTTATTTATCAACCTATTTTATCTAATGGATGTGCATATGTCATAGATGCTATCTCAGTAAACCCTCTCAGTCCTACCTTTTCTGGTGACCATCAACAAGTTGTGGAACTTGGAAAGGATTCTGTTGCTGAGGAAGTTGCTGCTGAGAAAACAATAGCAGCTGGTAAACCAAAGGCTCAAAATTATGTGTCACATTCTGCAGTTGCATTGCGTTGTAGGGTTATGCCTCCTCCTTGTATTAGGAACCCCTATTTGAAAGATGCTTCAGAAAAGGAGATAGATCCCTTTGGAAACCAAAGATCAAAATGTGAAGGTATAGTTTTGGCCATTTCTTTCACAAATATTATATCTGTTGGGTTTTTTATTTGCAATTTTCTAACTGGATAATTGTAGAATTGCAGGTCTCTTCCCTGCAATTGCTGGTGGTGATGGGCTTTCACGCTATCGCACTGACTTTCATGAGATTGAGGTATTGTCTCAAGAAATTGAAACTGCCATATATTGTTTGGAATTGGCAATCATTACATTGCTGCCATTGAATTCTCTGGTTTATTGAGTTACTATCCCTTTTCCTATCAGCAAATTGGTAGAGGGAACTTCAGTAGTGTTTTCAAAGTATTAAAGCGAATAGATGGCTGCTTGTATGCTGTGAAACGCAGCACTAGACCGTTACGCCTGGAAACAGACAGGTACACTACCATCTTCATACCTACAGATGTTTCTTCCCTTGTGTTTAGCCACTGACACTGATCTTTTGACTTTGAAGGAGAAAAGCCTTGATGGAAGTTCAAGCTCTGGCAGCCTTGGGTTTGTATTTTACATCTTCACCAGTTCACATATTTTCTTCTGCATAATGACTTGTTTTCCTTGATGTCATTTATCATCTTGTCTCTTTAGGTTCCCATGAGAACATTGTGGGGTACTATTCTTCATGGTTTGAAAATGAACAACTGTACATTCAGATGGAGCTATGTGATCACAGCTTATCCATCAACAAATGCTCTGCATTTTTAACAGAAGCACAGGTGTTAGAAGCTTTATATCAGGTAAACTTCCTTTCATGACCACTTGTAAGTAGAGCTTGGTTCTATGCTTTCATTACACGGCATCTAGGAGTCACTGCAGACTAACTCCATGTAGTACCTGCTGTTTATATATGATAAAAGTCCCCTTTACTCTGTTTCTCTTAGATGCTTTATTCTTTTACAGTCTTGCATACGTTTTTATAAAATCCATTGTTCTTGTTCTCATTTTTTATTTGACGTGAAAATTTGGATAGGTTGCTAATGCACTGCGATTTATACACGAGAAGGGAATAGCTCATCTAGATGTTAAACCTGATAATATTTACGTAAAAAATGGTGTTTATAAGCTTGGTGATTTTGGATGTGCAACTCTTCTTGATAGTAGCCTGCCAATTGAGGAGGGTGATGCACGTTATATGCCTCAAGAAATTCTTAATGAGAATTATGATCACCTTGACAAAGTTGATATCTTCTCCTTGGGAGCTTCTATTTATGAACTCATTCGCAGATCACCTTTGCCAGACTCAGGATGTAAATTCTTTAATAATCTTAAAGAGGGCAAGTTGCCACTCCTGCCTGGTCATTCATTACAATTTCAAAACTTGCTCAAGGTACTATACATTATTTTCTTACCTTAAATCTGGGGTGGGGGGGTGTTGTGTTTTAGTTTAAGAATTGTTATAATATACAGCCTGAATTGCTCGTCTCTCTAGGTTAGCTCATATGCAATTTTGATCCGTAAGTTTTTTTTAGCAAATTTAGTCCCTCAATTTTTAAAATTAAGTAAATCTGATTCCCTCATCAATTATTGTATACCTAAAATCCTGAAATTCTCAATCTAAATATTTAGAACTTTATGGAAAACTTTGATATTAAAATAATTATAAAGGTTGAAAAATGATTTTTTTAAAATAAAATTTGGAGGATTTTATAGGATGTGAGAAAGAGTTAAACTTTTTTTAATTTAGATGAAATTTGATATTTTGATCGATGAGTTTAAGAATATGGTTAAGAGATTAAATTTGTTTAATTTTGACATTAGAGGAATTTAATTTGCTCCAAAAGAATTTCAATGACCAAAATTGTACATGATCAATACTATAGTGACTAAAAGGGCAAGTTTGTAATATATATTGTCAGTGATTCTTTTTTTTGGTCAATTTGTCAGTGATTCTCTAATTCCCCGTTTTTTTTTTGGTGAATCATTTAGGTGATGATGGACCCTGATCCGGTTAAGAGGCCTTCTGCTAGACAGTTAGTAGAAAACCCAATTTTTGGCAGGGCCCAGCGAATAGCAAAAAATTGATAAACCACGGCCGTTTTTTTACTTCTGTCTGGACCATATTTTGTGTAAGTACGACGGTCTTGATATATCATGACCAATTTTGTGAATTGTCTTTCGGATATATGCATCAGGTTTTTCTCAAGCGTGGTGCAACGCAAGTACTGTAAATGCAATGGTCCAGTCACACATCTGTTGTACATTGAATGAACTAAAGATGTGCAAATGCAAATAACATTAAACAAAGATCTGCTGCATATTTTGTTTCACTTTTTGTAAGGAAGGCTGAATTGAAAAGAGAAAAAGTAATGTGGACTGAGAAAGTTGTTTTAGTGCAAGCATCTCACTTTCAATATCAAGTTCATGGATTCTGAGCATCTTTTTTAAAGTGAATACCATTGCGATTTAGTAAATTAGTATTTTCAATTTAACAATATATTCTAGTATTTTAGGACGTAAAACATTTGAGGTTGCTTGCCAAGTAATGAGTTTGGATTCAGATTTGAAATGTAATCAAACACATTAATACTTTGAAAAAAAATAGGGTAAAATAACATTTTAGTCCCTATAAAATACGTGAGTTTTGATTTTCGTCCCTGTAAAATTTTTCTTTTTTATTTGATCCTTATAAAATATTTAAGCTATTTTTTTAGTCCCTATTGTTGATTCCACTATTAATTACGAATGTCTCGAACGTCCATCACAATTAGTACTCATATGTATTGTACCTTGGCACATTATACAACAGTGTTAGCCTCTTTAAACACATTCAAAGACTATTTATGATATATATGAAGGAAGAAATGTACAAAGAATTTATGTTCAAATTGATCATGAAATTTGACTTTTTAAATGAGTTTAAGGAAGCTCACACTCTTATATAATGTGTTAGGGTACTATTGAAGTATTGTTGGCTATTATGGGTGTTCGACACATCCACAATTAACAGTAGAACCAACATCAGGGACTGAAAAAATATCATAAATATTTTATAAGGATGAAATAAAAAAGAAAAAATTTTCAGGGACGAAAATCAAAACTCGGATATTTTATAGGGACTAAATGCAGTGATAACGGGTGAATAAGAAAACAGATGTTTGTCCCAAACTGAAAAAAAAAAAAAAAGAGATGAAGCTAGAACACAAATAAGTGAGAATTAAAGGTGACATTGAAACCCTACCGTGGTTATTTAGTCATGTTTCTTAAATTCTATTCATGAATGTTGCACCATGGATGTATTCTCCATGTTTGGCATGGTTTAATTTTTTTTTTGTTTAACCACAGGTATCCCCACGGAAGGCAATCTTGTTCGAGCCGGGAATATCCACATCATGGTGGGGCTAGCTCTCCCAACGGAGATTTTTTCCATCCACAAGACTTGAACCCGAGACCTTGCTTTTATATATCATGTTTAGTTTAGTGGGGTGGAATTGAGGAGGTCAATAGTAATCTCCATGTTTGGCATAGTTTAATTTTTATACAGATTTACTGATTAGCTAAACCCCTTTTCCTTTACAACATTTGGTTTTTGATTTTTTTAATAAAAGATAAGTTAATTTGGACACGTAATCCGTCTACTTGAAGAATATACTCCCTCCCTTATTATAATATCATTTCAACAGTTTCACACATTTTATAAAAAATTGGTCAATGTATTGATCTTTTAAAAGAAATAATATCATTCTAAATATACTCTTATTTAAAAATCACTATATTTTAGAAACATTAATTATTAATTATGACAAAGTGAAAGACTACAAAAATACCTTTCCAATATATGGAGAATAAAAAGAGTTGAATATTAATGAAGAATAAATATGAAAAAAATAATTAATTTATCTAAAAATCTATAAAGAGTCTTATATTAAGTAACATTCAATTCTTCGAAAAAGGATTTTATAAAAGAGAGTTAATGAAATTTTTAACTGTTGTACTACACGAGTTACTACTTAACTAGCGCCAGTCTTTGACCAAAAAAGATAAAAAAGAAAAAGGAAAATAGGCCAGTCGAACAAGTTTGAAAAAAAATGCAATGCCATTGCCATAGTTCTAATTTGTTTTTAATTGATAACTGGAACATGAGAGAGGCGCGATAGTTTTGTTCCTCGTTGACAGTGCGGAGGGACAGGAGGAAACTTAAGCAGGAGTGGAGTGGTCATAGGTAGGTGATACTATTACTGTAACAGCGTTGAAGCCTTCACGGATGGGAGATGGTCCAGCTCACTATTTTATAAAATTAAGAATATTAATTACAGTACATTACTTAAGGGAATGGATCCTCTCCTATAATAGGTGATGTGTAACAGAAGAGGTGCTGTAGGTGTAAGAAAGAGATGAATTCTTTTATTATATATTTAAAGTTATAGGTTCCATTTATTTTCTTTCTAAAATTTTGTTGGTTCTTTCTAACATGATCTGATTAGAAACTTGAGAAGATCCTAATCCATTACTTAATTCTTATGCCAAAATATTAACATGCTATTATTTTTAGTCGGATGGAGTATTTAAGATATCAAATCTCCACGCATTAAGAGTTAATAATGCAATCGAACTGACTTGCCATAAAATGCTACTACAATAAATGAGTAATTGGAAAAAAAAATGCTACAATAATGAGTAATCGTCTTAAAATGATTCTAACTTTTGCATAAATTCTTGATTGGATTTTTGAATAACGCATTGTTATCCAATTCCACTATATTTCTTATCTAAAAATCAAACACCCTTTTATTTAATTTTGAAAAAAAAAATCTGAGATAACAAAATTGGAGACTTGAATTGCAAAAATAATTAATAATCTAGAAAGACCAAAATATAATTAATTTTTTATTACATAAGGATGACAGTTGTCATATTTTGCTTCATTATTATTAAATTTTAGAAATCTAAACGTAACAAAATTAAGGATGTGTCTTATTTACAACTTAAGGTGTGTCTAAATAAAATAAATGCTTTTATTTTATACATATGAGTGGGAATCAATTTATTTAAGGAGTAATTACTGCAAGAAAATCGCTATTTAGCGACGGCCAAGTCGTCACTAAGCCATCGCTAAGTTGATTTTTTTATTTTTACATTTTTTATTTAGCACCGGCCTGACCGATGTTAACTTTATTAAATAACTAATGGTAAAATAAATTTTTAAAAGAATTTTTTATTTAGCAACGGTCAAGCCGACGCTAAAGGTAAAAAAATTTAACGTCGGCCTTCGTAAAGTTAGTGACGGCCTGACCGTAGCTAATTTCTTGTTATTTTTCACTATATATATATCTATATAATATTTTGCACTATATGTTTCAAGAATCAAATATAGCGTAACGGTAATGCTCCTTCTTGGTATCATACAAGTTGTGTGTTTGACCCTCACAATGTCGTGATTGTCTAGCAACGACCATTACCGTTGCTACGTAGCGTCGACTGTAAAATGTCGTCACAATTGCATTTGAGACGAGACTTTTAGCGATGACTGGTTGGTCGTCGCTAATTATGAAAAAGCGACGGTTTTTCCCCTTTAGCGACGACTTTTGGCCGTCACTAATTAGAAACGATTTTTCTTGTAGTGAACTCTGTCAAAGTTACTCCGCTTAATAACCACTTATTATAGAATGTGAATTTAATAAATCTAACCATTGAATAATGTGATATTAATATGATGATTATGCACACCAAATTTTAGAATAATTGGACATTCACAGGTATATAATCTTGTAGTGGACATTTACTTATATTTTAAAAAAGTATATTATACGTTAAACTAAAGTGTTTTGATGAAACATCAAATAATTTAAAATTTTATAGAATTTTGTAGGCTTGATCTAGTTATTGAAAACTTTTAATATGTCGATTGGATTGACGAAATTCAATGTTTATAAGAAGTTATTAAACGTAGTAACTTTGTCAAAGTTACTCATAAAGTAAGTTAATTCCCACCCAATATATATACATATATATACATACACACATATATATACATATATATATACATACACACTGGCCCTTTGATCTGATCACACCTTGAAGCTGCGAGCCTGCGACCTATGAGCGACACACCGGTAGTGCCTCCTTCTGTCGTTCGTCGCACCTCATCCGCTGTTCGTCGCACGTTTTCCTCCGTCATTCTCTGCTCACATTTGCTACCTTCCACCATTTTTTAAAAATAAATTGCCCCCGCTGATCCGGGTTCTTGGATCCACCACTGCGCGCGCGTATATATATATATATATATATATATATATATATAACTGATGACGATTGTACAATCGACTTCTAATTTGCTGTGGTCATCAATAATAGCCAAGTTGCTACTTGCCATAAGTGGTCCTTCCATTCTCTTAATTTCAAAGTCTGACTTTGAAAAATTGTTCATGCTTACCTTAATTATATACATACAGGCTTAGTTGGTACAAATGGCAGGCAATGGTACTCAGATATTTTAAAACATGAATTGTAACACAAATATCTCATGATGTCAATAATTGAGTGGACTATTCTTGGGTATAATTTTAAGCTAAAATACATCGTGTTTATTTAAATTTTTGTAATTCTCCAATAAATTGGATTCACGGCATATTTTAATTATGTGAAATGAAAACAAGCCTAATTTCCCTTGTACAGGATAATAAATAAAAAATAGAAATATTTTATTAAAAATTTCAACTATCATAACATTTAATGCATTGATAACATTAAATGTTAAATTTTTTAATATAATTTTTTCACTTTTAATTTATTATCATGTGTAATGTTACAAATAATAGAAAAACCCATATAAAAATTATATTATTTACACAAAAATTCATTCAATCACTTTTTTTTATCTCTTTATTATATCACTAAATGACATCCCACAATTCACTTTCTTCTATTTCTTTCTCCATCTTAATCGTGTACAAAATGGTTATAAAATTATGACTTTTTAAAAATATGATACGCACTATATATGTTTTTTTAATAAACATAATATTTTTAGTACAACGAAAGTTAATAATCTTGTCCATGAGTATCTATATTTTTATTAAACACTTTTTTTCTTAACTTTCTTTTAAAATTAACTTTCTCATGTAAAAAAAAATTAACTTTCTCATTCTAAATTTTTTATTTCTCTCCTTCCTCTTATTTCCCCTCAAATCAAACATAGAATTAGGACACTAACTAATAAATAAAAATGTATTAAAAATTACATTATTTACAAAGTACAAAGTGGAAATAAGAGCTACTACCTCCGTTCCTATTTAACTGACTACTTTCAAAGAAAAAATTTGTTCCTATTTAACTGTTCATTTACAAACACAATGCACTAATAAATACACTTTTCTCCATTTTACCCCTATGTTAATAAATGATCCACTATTAAAAACTAATGAGAGCCAATAGTAGTAAGAGAGATAAAAGAGTAAAATAAAAAAATTTAAAATTGATTTACATGAAAATGAGAGTAATAATTGTATTTCTTAATATATACTACCTCCGGTCTCAAATATAAGCAAAAAAATCCACTTATGTTGGTCTAAAATATAAGCAAATTTCAACTAACTTTGCCTTATTTAATGACCTTGGACTAAAATATCCTTTACTTAAATTCAAATTGTTCTATCCAATGATCCTATTTAATGAACCATGTAGAGATAGTGTTTCCACTTGGAACAAGTTTCAATAAAATTGGAGTCTTCTATGAAGGGCAATTTAGAGAATACAATTCATTTTTAGATGACATCAAGAAAATTTAATGAAGTTACCTAACATTTCTTAATTAGCGTGAGTTAATTTTTTTTGCTTATATTTGAGACCAGAGAGAGAATGTTTTTAGTCAAAGTGGACAGTTAAATAGGAACAAATGTAATATTATTTTAATAAAAATATTTTATTTATTGAGGAATTTGTGTCTCTATTGGATGTTGATAATTTTGACAATTCCGAAGACAGCTTTCCCTTTTGGATGGGGCCGCAAAAAGTTGAAAAAGGTACTGCTGCAAATTGCAAGTCCTAAATGGTTGCAGTTGCAATGCTAACTGAACTCAAAAAAGCTGCAAAATAATCACGTGGCTATTGACTTTGACTCAATGGCGTATGATGCCGACTGCCACGTGCAACAAAAACAAACAAATGTTCATTCCTGCATCACTGGAAATTGGAATCATCAATCATGTCATGGAATACAAATTTTCATTTCTTGCAGGCGGCTAGGCTTAGACCTAACTAATCACGCACACTTGAAAAAAAAAATGAAATTTACTATTTTTTATTTAGCTTTATTTTTTTTGGGTACAGTAGTATAGCTTTATTTTATTTTGAAATAAAATAAACAAGTTTATTTTTATATTAGATTTTTAAGAGATACTAAATTCATACAAACAAAAATATACAACAACTCATACAACACATTTTTCTCTCGATCTCTTTACATCATATCACCTATCACATTTCACGTTTCTCTCTGTATACTCTCTTTTATCCCTTCCCCTCTCTATGTTGTATGATATACAACATGTATAACTAACATTACTCATTTTTAATGGGTAAATTTATATTTATATATTAATACAAATAATTTAAAGATATTATTTGTAAAGAAATATTTACATTGATTTGAGTAATTACAGAGATATAATTAAATTTGTATATTATTTAAAATATTTTTTGATAATGCAAAATATTAAATTATTGAAAAGTTTTAATAGATTAAATGTATATTTTTTAATTTTTTAATTTTTTAATTTTTAAATCACATCTTAAATTCTTAAATACTTATATTACTCATAAAAAGTAAATAATGATATATGAGACAGGGGAAAGACTAACCGATCTAGTGCCGGTGGTAAATACATGGTTTGATTTTTCTTCCTCTTATGTTTTTTTTAGTAAACACCAAAAATTTACGGTGAAGGTGTGTCCCAATTTGATACGGGACACCTGTAACCTATCATATACGGAACATTGTCTTGGTCCACTCAACCAATGTCTCAGTATTTTTCCTTAGATCTTTTGATTGTGAAAGTTCCATAGTATAGTACTAGCTAGCTAGATTTTACTCTAACTCAATATATACCATAGTAAAAAATAATAACCTTTTTAAAAATATAGTTATTTAAAAGAAAAAAAATAATTTAAAAAATATATATAGTTATTTAAAAGATTTTTTTTAGAAAAATAAATAGTTATTTAAAAGACGTACGGAATTTTTTTTAATTAAAATGACGAAAAAATGTGAAGGGCATTCCATTGGCATTAACCATTTGGTGAGTTCCCATGCTCCCAGAGATGAAACGGTTTGAGTTGGGTTTTTTAAAGTTTAGTTTATTTTAAAACATCTATAATTTTTAAACCTTAATCTATTTAAAAATATTTTTAAAAAATTTTTAAAATAAATCACAAGTCTATTTCTAAAAAGTTTCATAGGCTTAAATATTATATAGCATAATTAATTAACATGCTTACATTTTTAAACAGATCAATAAGTATAGTTTTATTATATTAAATAAAAATATAATATATTAACAATAGCTAGTGATCATAAAAAAATTATTACATTATTTATATCAAACTTTAAATTTTTTTTAAATGACTTAAAATTTGATAATTTTAAGAATAATTTTTAAAAATAATCTTCACATAGTTTATTTAATAAAAAGGATATTGGTCGTATGGTTCCATCCCTACCCTACTCACAATCACAAGCCCACAACTGCATGCTCTGTTTCTTTCTCGTGTCCATCGATATCACATCACATGAAACTGATCAAGTTCGCTGCGGATAAAGTATGCCTTGAATAGTCAGATTAATTAATTAGATTCTGGAATATATAAGAAAAATCAATTTTTCAACATCAACGTCATATTCAAGTCTCAAATTTTTGTGCCTATGAAGTATGAACTCTTTAGCGTCATTTTTTTAATACAGTGTGAAATGAAGGAGTTAGTTAGTTCAGCTAAGAAAAGAACAAAACAAAAAGGCAATACTTATTTGACACTCCAGCTCCAATTTTGGTGTGTAGAAATTAAAATGTATGACCAGGATAGTTAAAGAAAGAATAAAAAAGAGGAAAAAATGTGATCAATAATGTGAAAAAAATGAGGTGAGAAAACTAAAATATAAAAAAATGAAGAGTGAAAAAAGAATCATAATAGTAAAAATTATCATGAGCTTGTGTAGATATTTTGAGGTTTATTTTTTATGGAGAACGCCTACTGGTCAACACCCAAAAAACATCACACTCTAAAGTCTAAACTCTAAAACCTTTAATAATTAAGGTACGAGGACAAACGGACAATCCAAAGTCCATTTTTATGTCCATTCATTAATTAGCTAGGAGCACTCTAAACTCCAAAGTCCATTTTTATGTTTTTCATAGCATAAACGTGAGATAGGAGCTTTTACAGTTTGGTTTGGATTTGTAAGGTAAATATTTTGATTTTTAGAATTTTATCATTTAATTAATTTTTTATTTTAATTTGATCCAATTTAAATTGTATTAGATCGATTTTTTATCCGTGCAGACAAAAATTCTTAGATGAAAATGATAAAATCTACAATATGAATAATCATTTTATTAGAACCTATATTTATAAATATAAATAAAAAATATAAAAAAAGGAGAACATAAAACATAAAAATTAATTTAAAATTAATATATTTAAAGAAATATTAAAATGATATTAAATAATAAAATTATGATAACAATATTAGTATAAGAGATTTCATTAAATATATACTTATATAAATATAAATATATGATTATTATAAATAAAATATTGGATTTTAATATAGAATTTGAAAACAAATTCAATCTAATAAAAAAATTGATTTTTATGATTTTTAGTTTTTTAGTTTTTGATTTAATTTATTTTCTTAATCAATTTTTATGATTTATATTGGATTGAATTTAATATTATGAACACCTCTAGTGTGAAATGAGTTGGGAGTTAAAGTGTTATATGGAGAACTAACAAATTACAAATATTTAGTTGTGCATCGTATGATATTTTTAAAATTTAAAAAAATAATAAATTATACTGTTTGGTTTAATCGTAGGTATTCTCCATGGGAGACAATTCTGTTCCAGCCGAGAACATTCATATCATGGTAGAGCTAACACTCCAAGCGGAGATTTTTTCCATCCACATGACTCAAACCCGAAACCTTGCTTAAAGGAAATCAAACATATACCAATTGTAAATAATAAATTATACTAAATATAAAAGATATCTCGCAACACATTAAAAATGAAACCAAATTAAACAAATAAGTATCTAAAAAATAAAATTTCAAGTTGAATATATAAGAATGAGTAGAAGATAAATCATAATTAATCGGACAACAATACTGTACAACTACTTTTACAAACATATAGAGTTATAAAATAATTTTGTTGTATAAATAATTTATCTATTACTGGAATATTTGGTGCTAAAATATCATTATTTGTAGTGGAAATAGGAGGTATGTTTGAGCCATATTGAAGATAGGCGATGGTATGTGAGTTGTGACTAGCTCCAGGTGGCTAATTGAATTGTGTAGGCAAGTAGGGTTTATTTGGTTTACAGTTGAGTTTTAGAAATAAATGGTCGAGATGAATGATATACATTTTACGAAGCACGTTTAATGAAAGTGATTTAAAATCAATTTTACGGAATTAATTCTGGATGCTCCGAAATTTAAACCAAACAGGCACTAAATCTCTTCCTTTCCATACCTACTAAATATGATTTGACCGTGCGCGCGTGTCTGGAATATTCTCGTTATGCCCCTTTCACTTGCACATCAGAAGAAGAAGAAGGAGGGAGCAACACGGACTCTGTAAAGTTCACTGTTCACATTGCACTTTAGTTTCTCCGTAGAACTTTCAAAATAATTACGTTAGTTTTTTGGGGAAAAAATTGCAATTATTACTTTCAAAATAATTACGCGTTTCACCTCTGAACTGAAAAAGGGGCCGCCTACATATATACGAGCATATCGATGGTGCCCCCGACGTTTGCACCTTCTTTCTTACAGCATCAAAAAGTCTATTATGCCCTCTTCATTTCTTTATTTAAACAATCCTACGTAGTTTCCTTTCCTCAACGCAACACAATTAATTAATGGCTAGTTTAGAAGAAGCAGTGGTTTTGGACATTGCAAACAATAATGAGGAGTCACAGCAGCAAGTTCAGAAGCTTTCCTTGCGAAGAAATGATTCTCTAGAAAAGGAATCCCTCAATTTCACCACCTCCCACACCTCTGCCTCCAAAGTACGTATATATATATATATATACCTCTAATGGAAGAACAACCACAGACTAAGGATCTGTTTGATTTGCATTTTCATTTCCTGTTTCTATTTTTTGTTTTCTTATTTTCTGAAATTTTACAAAGGAAAAACTAGAAATGCTGGAAATAAAAATTTGCTGTTTTCAGCATTTCCAGTTTTTTCTTTGTAAAATTTCACAAAACAGGAAACAGAATGAAAACAGAAAATGAAAACAGAAAACGTTTCCTCAAACCAAACAAGCCCTAATTAAGCAAGCATGATTAATAAATTCATTCATTCCATTTTAATAAATAACAAGTACTCTTCTTTAATATATGATGTGGGAACCAAGGAGATGACTATAGTATGTTAATTGGTTTGTTATCCGTTAATATAATAATGATGTATTAATTGTTTTGTGTAGGGACCAGCGATGAGAGTGATACTGCAACTGGCGTTTCAGAGCATCGGCATAGTGTATGGAGACATAGGAACATCGCCGTTGTATGTGTATTCAAGCACATTCACAGATGGCATAAAGCACAACGATGATATATTGGGAGTTCTTTCGTTGATATTTTACACAATCACTCTTATCCCTCTTCTTAAGTACGTCTTCTTCGTCTTACGGGCCACCGATAATGGCGACGGTACACCACTATACCCCTACAATATTTAATTTATTCTCTTTCTTCCTCACACCCCACGTTCAATTGAGTGTCAAATTTTCATTTCCCTTCAATCGATTATGAAAATTAAGTCAGTATTTTTTTATTTAGTACTCCCTCCGGTCCTATTTATAAGAATATATCACACGGATTAAGGAAGTTGGTTAATTTAGTTGATTGCAATAAATTTGTCAAGAATGTGTATGATATTTCCTAAACTACCCTTGAATTTATTGATACCCATTATCTTTCTCTTTCCACTTAACTACTCAATTGTGTCATACTCTCTACTAATTAATTACGCACCTACCTCCACTGATGGGGTATTTTTGTCAAAAAATAATTAATGCATGGGACAATCTGAAAAGGTTCTTATAAAAAGGACCAAGACCCATCTAGAAAAAGTTCTTACAAATAGGACCGAAGGGAGTATTATTTTGACTATATATAGTAATGGCATGCAAATCATTAATGCCTTTGTGTTTTATTTTGTTTTTTTTTTACCACAAAGATTGAGGAATTTGACTGTTGGTTATAAAAATCAGTTGCACTATTTTTTTAAAATAAATTAAACTACTACTACCTTATTTTTATTTTTTACTTTATCTTTTATTTTTAAAGATTTGCAATCATTAATAAAAACTCTCATAAGCTCTTTATTAGATATATAGAAATTTAAGTCTGCTTATAAATTCTGTCAAGAGGTTTCCCTCGAGTAATGTGAGATTTGTTTTTGAAATATACCTAGCTAATATAAAGTTGATACTTGCACCAGTTGTAAAATTTTCACTTTCTATTCTATTATGGTGAATTCAATATAAGCATGCATCTGTAATAAATAATTCAATGTCTATAACAAAGAAAAGCTATTTTTTTGTGTATTTTGAATTTGATAGTAATATTTAAAAATTATTGAAACTTTCCCTTAACCAAGATGAATAACTTCTTTAACTTCTTTGAACACCTAGTCCAGTTTACATTTTTGTTTCTATTAAAGATGAATAAATTATATTTTTTTAATTAAATAACTCTTATATGACTTTTTAATTTTAATTTAGCAAAAAATATGGACTTATAATACAATATATATTAGTTTCGCTGAGAATCTATCAATTTAAAGTTGAAGAAAAAACTTTTATATAAAACGGTACTATTGATTTGAGTGTTGAATTTGATGGTCACGAGTTTAAATTACTATTTTTTATATTGTGGGACCACGTGAACCATGGTCCTAAACTCATATGTATTATATATTAAAATATTAACATTCACTCAAATTCCAAATGAAAGCCAAATTTATGATGTTTTTACAAATTGCTACATATGTCCCTTTTTCATATGATTTTTCATAATTAATAAGCATTTTGACTAACTTAATTATATTTTGGATATTTTGTAGGAGGGACTTTTGCTTTGTACTCTCTGATATGCCGTTATGCCAAAGTGGGACTTATTCCGAATCAACAACTTGAGGATGCAGAGGTGTCTAATTACCAGCTAGAGTTGCCAAATAACCGTGAGAAGAGAGCATCAAGGCTTAAGTCTAAGCTTGAGAACAGCCATTTTATGAAGCTCTTCCTCTTATTTGCTACCATGCTTGGCACTTCCATGGTCATTGGTGATGGTGTTCTCACCCCTTGCATCTCTGGTTAGTCTCTAATTATTTTATTTATATAGAAAACACAAATTATGAAAATAAGAATTATTTGTTGTTTTATTTATAAAGACAAACATACTGTTCATGTTGTTACAGTTTTATCTGCTGTGGGAGGGATCAAGCAAGCTACTAGCCAAATCACAGATGGTAGGTACTCTTTTTAAAATTCAAGGGCACCTTTACAACCTCAAATTGATATTAGGATACAAAAAACTTTAGCAATAAGAATAACTATATTTAGTGTGTATTTGGTATAGCGTTCAACGCAACTATTTCTAGCATTGGAAACTTGAGTTTATCACATTCAACGCTAAACAAAACACACACTTAGTTTTGGATTTATAGAAACTGGTTAGGACTTAGGATAATAATTAATGCAATTTCTGTTGCTTGTACACAGATCAGATTGTTTTGATATCCGTAGGAATCTTGATAGTCCTCTTCATGGTTCAGAGGTTTGGAACAGACAAAGTAGGTTACAGTTTTGCTCCCATTATCTGCATATGGTTCACCTTCATCGGAGGAATTGGCGTGTACAATTTCATCAAGCATGATGCAACAGTTATAAAAGCAATAAATCCAATATACATAGTAGATTATTTCAGCAGGAACAAGAAAGATGCTTGGATTTCTCTTGGTGGTGTTGTGCTGGCCATAACAGGTTCATATTTTTTTTTTTCACTTTGCCTATATAACTAATCATTCTTAATCATGTGTAGGCCATAACATTATATTTGATGTGAATTTTTTCTTTGTGCAGGAACTGAAGCACTATTTGCTGATGTAGGACATTTCACAGTTCGGTCCATACAGATAAGTATGTGCTGTGTGACTTACCCTGCTCTCATATTGGCTTATGCTGGACAAGCCTCCTTTCTTCGCAAAAACAATGAGTTTGTCAGTGAGACATTCTACAAGTCCATACCAGGTAACTTTATCTAACCACTAGAAAACATTTTCTATTTTTATTTCATATTTTGTAGTTTTAATTATAAAAAATGTCAGTCCATTTTTTCATTTCCTGTTTTCAAAGTTTTGTAAAAGAAACGGAGAAACTGGTACAAAACTTTGAAAATGAAAAATGTTTTCTGAAAGTAAACGAGCTATTAAAACCATGAACACAAGTAACCAATTCAATTATTAAAAAGAACAAAAATGTAACAAAATCATACTATAACAATTAATTATTGAAGTTTTCTTGTCTTGCAGACCCTCTATATTGGCCTATGTTTATCATTGCTGTTATGGCAGCTATCATAGCTTCTCAAGCCATGATCTCAGGGACTTTCTCCATAATCCAACAATCCCTATCATTAGGATGTTTTCCTCGTGTGCGAATTGTACATACATCAACCAAATATGAAGGACAAGTTTATATCCCAGAAGTTAATTACATCCTCATGATTGCATGTATAGCCATCACTGTTGGGTTCAAAACCACCACAAAAATTGGCAATGCCTATGGTAACTCCATCCTCTCAGAATCTTATTTTTCATACATCAACCTCACATGATATTATAGACAAGCCACCATTTAAATCATGGACAATATAGAAAATTCTGAATGGATTTATTTGTTCAATGTGCAGGGATAGCAGTGGTGTTTGTGATGACACTAACATCTGCTTTTCTAGTACTAATCATGATCATGATATGGAAGACCAACATACTTCTGGTTATTAGCTATGTGCTCATCATTGGTTCTGTGGAGCTTCTTTATTTAAGCTCAGTTTTATACAAGTTTGACCAAGGAGGGTACCTTCCTCTTGCATTTGCTGCAGTGCTAATGTTCATAATGTATGTTTGGAACAATGTGTACAGAAGAAAATACTATTATGAACTGGATCATAAGATTTCTCCAGAGAAGCTTAGAGAGATTGCTGGTGATGACACAAGATTCTGTAGAATACCTGGCCTTGCAATGTTTTACTCTGAGCTTGTTCAAGGTATTCCACCTATTTTCAAGCACTATGTAGCAAATGTGCCTGCATTGCACTCTGTACTTGTCTTTGTTACCATAAAATCCTTGCCTATTAGCAAGGTTCCAGTGGAAGAAAGGTTACTTTTTCGCAGAGTACAACCTAAAGAACTCAATGTATTCAGATGTGTTGCTAGATATGGATACAATGATGTGCGCAATGAGAATGAGCCTTTTGAGAAGTTGCTGGTTGAAAGATTGAAGGAGTTTATTGCTGATGAATATTTGTTGTCACAAAATGTGCTACAAGATTGTCAAAGTGGTGAAAATGTGAATGTTGATGGAGCAGAAGAAGCTAGGCATGAAGAGAGGCTGCAAGAGGCAATTGAAAAAGAGATTGAGGCAGTTGAAAAAGCAGCAGGAGCAGGTGTTGTTCACTTGATTGGTGAGAATGAGGTGATTGCTAGCAAAGGAGCTAGCATTGGAAAGAGGATTTTGATTGATTATGCCTACAATTTCTTGAAGAAAAACTTGAGACAGAGTGAGAAAATATTTGATATTCCACACAAACGTATGGTCAAAGTGGGAATGACTTACGAACTCTAAGAATAAAAGTGTCTAGTGTGTAGATTTATCAAGGGAAGAAAGATCAGAATTTAGACCTTTGCTAGTTGAATTGTTGTATAGGCCCATGATTACTAATTGAAAAGCCTATTTAATATTTATGAAAGAAGCACAATAATTGAACAAAAAAAGAAAGCAAGAAAGAAGAACAATAGGAATAAAAGGTTAATGACCAAAGAAAACAAAGCATGTGGTTACAAACAGGATATGAAAAGAGTTGAGCTCAAGAATATATATATATAGGTCAAAGAGCTCAAGAATATATTTTTTTTGGACAAAAAGAACTCAAGAATATAAGACATAGTTGAAAACAAATAAATTAGGGCGTGTTGGCCCATGTTTACAAAAATGACATTTTCAATATCTATTCAAGATCTTGACCCAAAAAAAATCTTTTAAAATTATTCAATAACTTGTCACACAACACATTATTAGATTATATTATAATTCTGTTTTTAATTTGACAATATATACTAATTAACCTATTTTTTTTAAAAAAAATCCATACATATTTAAAGATTAAATTCAGGAATACATGTTTAAAAGATATAAGTCCTCTCCTTTCAAATTAACACATATGAGTTTAATTTTTTTTGTTTTTCACCATAGGTATCCCCTATTACCATGAGTAATGATATTCGAGTCTTAGTCACACAGTTAAGGCTCATCACCCCTCCCTAAATGTGTTCTTAATCTTTATTATTCTATTTTCTCCTTTTTCCAATAATTTTATTATGAACTAATTTTTTCAATAATGTTATATAAATTTATCAAACAATGGTTGATTAGTTGGTAACAGTGAAATCAGACGATGATTTGAGAGTTAAATTTATGTTTTTTTTTATTTCATTTTATATTTTTTACCACAAGTATTTATTATGGGCCGACCCTGCCTGATGGTTCAGTATATATACCCATCAGATACTTGTAAAATTCAACATAATTATGGATACTTTTTTTTAATCCAATACCAATAGCATGGAATTTCATCTACGCCGAAAAACATCAGGAATATTTCTTAATAGTTAATAGATACCGGATTATATGAGTAAACAAATGAAGATTCTGACAAAAGGCATATGGAAGAGTGGAATAGTGACAAACAGGGGAGTATGCTTTATGTTCATGTTAATTTGATTGATCATTAATATTAGGGAAAGAAAAGTGCTACCAACACACTCTTTAGTACACTCTTTTCAATACACTCCACGTGATTGGTTAAAAAGTCATATGGGTCTCACCATTGGGAGTGAGACCCACCCAATTTGGTGGAACTGAATTTTAACCAATTACATTAGAGTGTGTTGGGAAGAGTGTGGTAGAGAGTGTGTTGGTAGCACTCCTCTTAAAGAAAAATCTTACTCATCAGAACAGGAAACAGCTAAAGAACACTTTGTAGCAAATTATTTTACTCAAAAGATTTACTTGACCTGCATAATAGGCCCCTAGCTGTTCTTAATTAGCTTAGTTTGAATTGACCATTTTTTTAATTGCATTATGTCACAGCTCTAGATCCAGAACAGGTTAAACTTATCAAATTTTCTTTGACATACAGAGAGATTAAAATACTGCCAAGTGATGATGAGATGCCTTTTCTAAAACTGTAGAGGTTCTTAAATTAAAACAGAGTGATTGCTTCAAATTTATCTCCCCGTGTTTTCACCTCTTTCAACAGCCAAAATTGCTCATAGGATGCAAATTAAAGCTATATGCAGCCCCAACAAGTGCGATCAAGTTGTCTAATTACTATCACAATAATCTTCAAATTCTTGGACAGAACACATCATTTATATATTATTGGTAGGGACATCTTCTCAATTACCAGGAACCAAATAAAAACTCAGGATTTTATAACCCTAAACACAAGAGATATATAAGATTCAGCACTAAAACTCTCTCACACACATATATATTTTATATGTAACATGATACATATGCATCTTGAATTAATATCTAATTAGGCTTAATTATCTTGGTAATTAATTAGTTTTGTCGATCAGTACCCTCCAAATCCCTATACTTATTCAGATACCTTTTGAGTGGGTCAGCATAGTCATCAAATCCAAGGGTAGACAAGGAGCAACAAATATCATCGCCATTGAGCGTCTTGCGCTTCTCCTTGTGACACTTGTCAGAAGCTTCTCCGGTAACAAAGCTTATGAACTCAGAGACGCATTCTTGCATTGTTTCTTTAGCTTCCTTGGAGATTTTTGCATTAGGAGGCAGAATTTGCTTCATAATACGCCCCACATTAGCTATTGGAAGCAATTGATTTTGCTCTTTAACCACCCCAGTATCTGAGACTTTCCCAATATTATTATCACCCATCTATCTCTATAAATATATAAACTTCAATTCAATCCTGTGTAATACACACGCACAGACACTTACTTTGCCCCATCAATGCTCAACTACCAAAGATATATATACATACATAGAGTGTAAAAATTTATTTATTTTAAGACTTATACCCAGTGAGTGGTGTTAACGAATCTTATCTCTATGTTAAATTATATATTAGTTGTCAAATATGAAAATAAATAATTATCATGTCAATTTTCAGAAAACTAATTAAAATAGACAACAATGATATATATAGTTAATGACTTAATTGTTTTTAAAATATTTTAATGAAAGAAAAAATGATTTAATACAAACTTTATGACTGAGCATGAGTGACGTGTATACACACTGTTAAATTCACTTTAAACCCAATTTACAAAACTATCATTTATTGGTATTAAAAAACTATTATTCATTAAAATAGAAGAATTCAAATACAATACCAATTACTAAATTTTAAGTAATGATCAGTGTAATAAGGATTTATTAAATTTGCACAAGACACGCCTCAAATACATAAAAGCATTTAGATGTGTAAAAAAAATTGAGATATAAATGCACATAACCAAAACATACAACACAATTTTAATTTTGTCTCTATATCCCTCTATCGCATCATCTATCATATCCCACGTTTATTTATGTACTCTCTTTGTTGTATTGTTATATACTATTTTTGTATAGTATCAATTCTCTAAAAAATTATCTACTCAATAATGACTAAACCCTCATCTTGGTCCTTGAAATCAGTCATATTAATCTCTAAAAGATGAAAATTACATTTTTTATTCCTGATAAATAAAATTATTCAACTTAGTCCTTAAAAGATGAAAAATCATTCAATTTAGTATTTGAAAAAAAAATTAAACATCAATTTAGTCCTTGAAGGACTTTTTCATCTTTTGGTAATGAAAATACATTTTTCATCTTTTAGGGACTAATATAACCGATCTCAAAATATTTTAATAAGAAAAGGGTTTACCCACGCAACAATAGTTAGTTTTAATGAAATGGATTGTAATCTTCCAACAAACTTCATCCCTAATATCACATCATGGATTTGAATTCTAGAGTTGTTATCTTAGGATAGATTTACCTAATTACTACTCTTAACCCCAGAATTAAAAAGATGTATAAAAAATTATCTCATAAAACTCTTACAAAAATAAAAGTAAAGGTTGAAAATTTTTTAGCTAGGTCAAACTAAAAGATGAAAATTTTGTCAATCACTTACATATCTTTTTAATTAATTTGTAAGAATCATATGAAATAAACTTGTATATATTTATTATTTTATTTCTCTTATATATGTGTGTAGTAGATATATCTTAGATATTTTGTTTAGAGTTGTGGTAACTCACGTAAAGTAATTAAGGTGCCGTATTGATTTTGATTTTTTTTTTCAAAAATATTCACTGATGTTACGTGAATAATGAATTGTTTAACTTTAGATTCGTGCATGGGTGGTATTAATTTATTATACAGTTACACAACGCTAGCTGTAAATTTGAGTTAGTGTAAAAAAACGCTGTAAATTTGAGTTTGTGGACAAACTGCACGTTGTTTCACACACAAGCTACAAGATAAGATTTAAAAAGGATAAGGTAAAATACGTTTGGTTCTTATAAATTTTTTCATTTGTTTTCAGTTCTCTCATTTTTTTTTTTGCAAATGTTTCTCCCCTTCCTAAAGCGTGTGTCTAGTGATGATGCGGCATTCTCTCTGTCCTACGTGGTCATCCTATGTGTCTCCTTAATTATCCTACGTGTAAATTACATTTATATTTAGGAAATTTCTTCGGTACCCAGCAAAACTAGAGGGTTTTGGAACCCTCTCTAATTTGCCCAATAGGTGGTAGGGTCTCATTTAATGAAGGTAGACTTGGTTCAAATGACTAAGTTATTTAATTTGCACACTATGCCAAAAAAGGTCTTAGAGGGCGCTCCCGTGCAGGCTTAGAGGGCGCTCTCGTGCGCACTAATAGCAACTGCTCTTGTTTGGTCAACAAAACGAGGACGCTCATGGAGCGCTCTGATATAAGGCCAAAGAGGGCGCTCCCGTGCATGCTAATAGGGCGCTCCTTGGAGGGCCCTCCAATACAAAAAACACAAAGCTATAGAGGGCGCTCCTTGGAGCGCCCTCTGTTTGATTTATTTTCAAAACAAGGGCGCTCCATGGAGCGCCCTGTTTGTTCTTTTTTTTTTTTTAAAACTGGTTTAACCTGCATATTTATTTCAGTCTGATCCCAATGGCTTAATCCAAAATCATGCATATTAATTCCTTAAAATTGAAACACTTAGTCATACTATGAACAACACTTAATTAGTAAACAACACACATATCAACTTGAAACAAGAATTCAAACTTGTCATAATATGAATAGTTTCTTATGCAAGATATAACTTAGTGGTGTAAGTATGAATTACCTATACAAGTTTGAATTACAAACAAGTTACTCTGTTGAATCCGTTAGTTAACTCATTATCCATATTTACTTACTCTCATAATGTAAAAAAAAATTACAAAAAAGTGGTAACTACATGCTTTGCCCATTCTTCCCGGACCTCATCTAGCTGCTCCGTTGTGTAGCATCTGCATCGGCACTGAGCAAAGTACTGTAAAAGGCAAAAGTTGATATCAGTATATAAACTAGTGAATGAGGGTCCAAAAAAGTACTTTGCTATCACAAGCCATAATTACCTCTCTAGGTATTATCAGTTGGTTTTGATCAATGATCTCCTTCATGTAACGCATTACGTAGAGCCCACAATTGGAGTCATTGTTTTGGACAGGAGACTATAAGTATAATGAATTTAAAAATAAGTGATGCTTATGCGCATAGTAATGAAGAAACAAAATGTGTAGAAGAGATCAATATTACCTTAATGCGGTACCATGTTGGATCTGGTAAAATACTATTCGGTCCTGCCTGGAATCCCATCAATCTCCTATATTCTTTTATAGAGCTAAAGCAATATAACAAGTAATTTGTATAAGAGCCCGTAACTATGTTATTGTGATAGTAAGCCAATGAATACTTACTTTTTAATCAATTCCTTGATGTTATAATATTCTAGTGGTTTACGCATTGAGTCCATAAAGTAAACCTCGCCAAAACGGTTGAGACTCAATGCAAGTAGAATCCAATGTTGTCTACAATCACAATGAAAAATATGTCAAAGAAATGGTTTTTAAAAGACAAGAATATTGAGACATAAACAAATACTATACATACCCTTCATGATTGAATGGAAGCAGAAACAATTTGTCTTGCCCGCGTCTATTATACAACAAATTTCCCACCAACACATGTTGCATGGTGTTCGCGTTGAATAAAGTGGTGGTTTGCGGAGATATAAAAACACATCGATCCGTGCGAGAAGACGGGGCTAAGACCGAATGATATAGATAACTAAACGAAAAAAAAATACATAATGGCAATCCAAGCAAATAAAACGAGAAGAACAACTTATTAGATGTTTTTGATTGAAATTACCTGCAATACACGTTCATAACGGTGCCATCCAACCACAACCCAAATAAGAGCGAACGCAAAGAATTTCGATCAAGCCATTCCACCATTTCAGCCATATCTACAATGCCTGGAGCTATCGTACAATTAATCACGTCGGCTTCCTCTTGCATCTTTTCAGAATAGTAAGTTTCCAATCTTGCCAGGTATGTGCTGGTAGATGCAACAGGCGCTGAAGTCACCACCTGTGCCGGGCATTCACGAATGGGAGACTTCCGCAAAGTTGAGTGTGGTGAAGAACGAGTCTCCACATGTGGCCCAGCACCAGAACATTGTGGAGTCTACAAATTCCACAATTTGTACATATTAATATTTGTTCTCTAAAAAATTAAAATGCACTTTTGATACAAATAAAAAACACATACCAATGCATCCAATCCAACATGTGAAGAAGGCCATGCAATGAAACATCCTACAGCATCAGCAAGAATGGTCGTTTCCCCGTAAGCGTCAGGGCACGGAGTCGTCGCATGGGGTTCAATAGCAATTTGAACATTGACCTTAATTAAGTCGGAGGGAAGTGGGGAATTGTGTAGCTCCTGCCCTGGGAGGTTCCATGCTTGTCCTTTACCCACAACTCGTAACACCGAGTCTCCCAAGTACAATATATATTGAAAGACACCCTATGTAATTAACACAAGTATTCAACTTTAGGGATAAGTAGGGAAAACAACATAACTTCAGAAACTTCTACCGAAAATCCGGCAGAGTTTCCCCTGTAAATTGGACATTTCCAATTTTTAGAACTTCACCTGAAACCCAGAAAATACCAGTGCAGTTTATAATGTCTAAAGCACTAATACAATTCAATAACAATAGGCCTCCGTGGCCAAACATACTACAATAACAATTGTCATAATATAAATAGTTTCCTTTGCAAAACCAACCATACCAGCAACCAGTATTCTTAAGTCATTGATATTCAACTTTAGGGATAATTAGGGAAAAAAACATACCTCAGGCAAGGCAGGTCTACTAAAAGAGGTAGAATCTCTGCAGCTTCGTTGTGCTCTTAAGTCATTCAACTCTCTTTTTGTTTCAGCCAGTTCTTGTTTCATGTCAAAGTATCCCGCTTTCACTTCTCTCATTTCCGCAAGGATTTCTTGAAAATTTTCTGCGACGACATTTGGTTGGGGTTTTGGAGCATTATAATATTGACCGGGATAAACACCAAATCCCACACCCCGAACACGTCCCCGATAGACATCCTTCTTCAAAACTTGGTCAAGGACCCGTCTATCATCGGAGGTACCACTCTCGCCAGTTTGAGACAATAATTCTTCCTAATAACATGAGGGCAAATATATATAGTCCACGATAAAGAAATACATGAGATGTAACACACAATGGTAGGAACTATATACTTACACATTGTGTGAAGACCTCTTCCACTCCTTCATTGTCTGCATTTTTTTTTTTGTTAATCCGGGCGGTTCTCCACAACATATGTCTGGAAACTTCGGAGGTTCCTTCCCCCGCTTGTTGTAACTGCAAAGAATTATTGAGACACAATCAATACTAAAAACTACTACATTGGGAGAAAATGTTAACGACCTTAATTACCAATTCTTGCTCTAGCTTGGCATAACCCTTTCTTGAACCTCTGTACGGGTATTGAGGATTCGAAGCCCTTGCCTTGTTTTTTTCACTAATTTCCTGGAATAAGACATGGTAAATATAACGTGACAAATTGTTACTTAAATTGACAATGTTTAATAAAACAAAGTATGAATGATTATATTACCTTAAAATGTTCTTGGCCCCGTAGGGCTACAAAATAATCCCACTGCTCCTGTGATATGAGGTCCCCATACCTCTTAGGAGGATGTGGGATGACATTTCCATCTTCATCATGCATGAAGTGGGTAGACAATGTTGACCTAAACGCTCTATGCCTTTTTCCAGCCAACATAAGAATGTATCTTTTATGACGTTCTTCAACGTCAAATGCGAACTACATATAAAACAAAACATAATAAGATAATTAGTTAGTCACGTGCCTTTATCTCCTCCAATTCTTATTAACAAAGTAAGGGGAAATATTACATACCTTAACGTCCTCCCAGATCATTTGCTTGTATTCTTTACAAACTTCATCCCTCCATGTAATTATTGTGATTGGTACCCTTTCACGAACAATGGCACCAATGTAACTAGATAGTGTTGTGCCACCGGATCCAATAGGTTGGTCCTTTTCGTTCCACGACACCTGAGTCAAGGTACTTAGTTTATAATTACATAATCCATCTAATTAAGCATAAATTATAGCAATGGAGGAAATTAAATGCTTACCTTGATTATATTTCCTTTGTTTCTTTGTTTCCTAACATGAGCCATTGTTGTAATCCCACGTCGGTGTTCGTTATCCATCTTTTCTGTGTCGTCATGATCCCCGCCTGACATTATAGCTGCATGAAAAATACATAACGAATTACTTAGTAAAATATTTTAAATGTATAAACAAAAATGCAATTTGTATAAGTATAGGGTTTAGGCATACATTAACTAACTCATTCTCTTTCTTTTTCTATAAGTAGAGGGTCGATTTGTAATACGAATTGATGGGTTGATCCAAATACCCTCATCGTGGTCCGGTCTAGTGTAATAAGCAACATCTGTTGTGGAGTCAACTTGTAATATGTGTGGTTTAGTCCTAAAAATTAGTCCTAAAAATTATTAGTCCTAAAAATTTGAGCAGCATTTCATCTATTTCTTTAACATTCCCAAATTAAGGAAAAATAATTTTAAGTCTAGACCACCAGCTATACCAGTCCAAAAGAGATCAATATGAGTAATATATATTTATATAACTTCATAAACTTCTACCGAAAATCCGGCAGAGTTTCCCCTGTAAATTGGACATTTCCAATTTTTAGAACTTCACCTGAAACCCAGAAAATACCAGTGCAGTTTATAATGTCCAAAGCAATAATACAATTCAATAACAATAGGCCTCCGTGGCCAAACATAGTACAATTTATTCTTAAACATGAAACTAAGGTTAATGCATGTACATACAAATAACCTAATAATTATAATTAAACACAATTTTAAGTCCAAATCATCAGCTACCAGTCCAAAAGAGATCAATATAAGTAATATATATTTATAAAACATTACTAAATGCATAATAAACCACCACCAACAAATTTATAAAACAATATTTTAACTCAAACCAACAACAATACCACCAAAATGGTTCAATAAAACCAATAGTGTTCAATAATAATAATATGTTCTTAGTTCAGATAGCAAAATAGTAGGTGCAGATAGCAAAAAAAATACATGATAAGCAAAAAAGGTGCAAAAGTTGGACAAAAATGGAGGTTTAGGGTTTCCCTTACCTTATTGATGGCGGCGGCCGAACTACAAATGGGGGGAAGGACTGCGCCGGAGAAGAAGAAAACAGCTGCCGCACCGAACGGAAGCCGCGCCGCGCCGGAGAAGAAGAAGATGACCGCCGCGTCGCGCCGGAGAAGAAGAAGGTTGCTCCTCGTTCGAAGCTTTAAGCCGCGACGGAGGGAGACGGAGGAGCGAGAGGGAGACGGACGGGGGAGTTAGAGAGAGAGAGGGAAGAGCTTTGAGAGAGAGACGCGTGCGGCGAACTGAGAAAACAATACTGGATTAATAACATGTCCAGGCAAAGAGGGCGCTCCTGGGAGCGCCCTGGAAAGCCACCTACGAGGGCGCTCAGGAGCGCCTTCTTTTCCTAATAATTAAAAAAATTCACTCATGCAGGAAAAGAGGGCGCTCCGTTGGAGCGCCCTGGAAAGCCACCTACGAGGGCGCTCAGGAGCGCTTTCCTTTCCTCATATTTAAAAAAATTCAGGGATGTAACAAGGGCGCTCTATAGAGCGCCCTGCAAAACAGGCAAATAGGGCGCTCCTTGGAGCGCCCTCTAATCTAGACAAAAAAAATTAATTAAATAAAAGAAAAAAGAAAAGAGGGCGCTCATAAAGAGCGCCCTCTATTTCACAGAAATAAAAAATTTTGAAGAAACATAACGAGGACGCTCCTATGAGCACCCTCTATTTTAGGGATATAAAAAAATATTAAAAAAGAAAAATGAAAGGAGGGCGCTCCTGGGAGCGCCCTCTATTTCAGGGAAATAAAAAATTCCTGCTATACGAGGGCGCTCCTTGTGAGCGCCCTCTATTTCAGCTTTACAGGGCGCTCCCGTCCAAAATTTGGAGCGCCCTCAATTTAAAACGATCATTGTTAACACAACCTAACACGAGAGCGCCCTAAAGAGAGTGCTCTAATATCCCAAAATTGTTGTGGTGGCATGTTAATCTTTCAGAATAATTTTTTTTTATTTTCCATTAAAAATATTTTTTATTTGATTAATTTTTTAATTTTTAAATTGTATTTTTTAAAATCTTATTTTTATTTTATTACCCATCCGACTACCACCACTCCACCACCTTCGTACGTCAGATCACTATCTCATTGCCACCGGAAAAATGTCGTCAACCATAAATGTTCAAAGTCGTCTTATTTCTCATCACCTACAACAAAAAATAAGATCAAAGAAAGGGGAGAGAGATAAAAAGAGCAAAATCACCCCCGCAAATTCCGCCATTCGTGGCCACCGTCTGGGCACCCAAGCTCGCGACTGTAATGGTCATTTTTTATTTACAATAAATTGCTTCTAATGATGCAATAAGTGGTAGGCTTGTCTTCTTAATTTGTGAGGTTTTGTGTTAGTTTTATTTAAAATCGCTGTAACCATTTCTTCATGAGCGTTCATGTGTTCAATGTCCAAAACTTTGATTTTTTTTAAAGAAAAACTGACGATTAAGTGTTTTATGTATACAAATGCACACGATGATAACTAAATGAGATATAATTAAATATTTTATTTAATATAAATATTTTCTTTTATATTAAATATTGTAATATTTATTTATATTAAAATCATTGAATATGATATTATTAGATATTTTAATTATTTGCTTTAACTACTTGTCAACTAAATTTTTGTATTTTAATTTCATCTAAAAATAAACATATATAAATTTTAATTAATATAACTCAATGTAATAAAATATAAGTAAATAATTTTTTTAATTTATTTAATATACATATTTGTTTTTACATTAAAAACTTATAATATTTATTTATATTAAAATAATGAATATGGTATTGGTATCATTAGATATTTTAATTATTTATTTTATGGACATCTTAATTAAATTTTTATGTTTAAATTTTATTTAGGAAAAAGACATAACTTTATATGAATAAAATTATTTAAATTTTTGTATTTTAATTTCATCTAAAAAATACACATATATAAATTTTAATTAATACAATTCAATGTAATAAAATATAAGTAAATAATTTATTTAATTTATTTAATATAAATAATTTTTTTACAATAAAAATTTATAATATTATTTCTATTAAAATAATTTAATATGGTAGCATTAGATATTTTAATTATTTATTTTATGTACATCTTAATTAAGTTTTTATGTTTGAATTTCATTTAGGAAAAATAATAACTTTATATGAAAAAAATGAAATAATAATAAAACAGGGTGGAGTTTACTAAGAATCGAACGCCACCCCTCAAAATTCATAAGATGCGCTGGTACCACAGCCAAATACCATTTCGTTTTCTTCTCGTGCATTTGAATATATAAAACATTTACTCATCAGTTTTTTTAGAAAAAAAACCATAAAGTCTTGGACACTGAACACAGGAACGTTGCGCCGCAGATGAAGAAATGGTTACAGGTTCAAATAAAATTAACACAAAATCTCACAGATTAAGAACACAAGTCTATCACATTGTGTCATTAGAAGCGGTTTACTGTGAATCAAGAACGACCATTACGGTCGTGAGCTGAAGGGAATCAAGCATGTGGTCAGGGTGCAGCGAAAATAAATGGATTCCCTCCCTTGTTATAATCGTTTTGCGAAAACACGAATCAAGGCAAAAAGGTATTGAAACGAAAGGTCGTACCTTATTAGGATTATAAACGAGGCAAGTGTAGCCACATCTCCATTGGTATCCACGCCAACAGCCGCACTAGGATTCTCTCCTCCGCTCTGCTAGTAGCCTTGGAAAGTAAGAAGCGACTGCTCATGTTTCTCAGGGTAGTGCATCTTATGCTCTATTTATAGAGTGGTGGCTAGGGTTTTACCCTTCGCTCACTTAACCCTCACGCTTATGGGTTTGGCCCATAATAATTCTAATTAAATTTAAATTAAAATTATTATGCTTTCCTAGTGGCATGTTGTATGCGTGTGACCCAATAGGATTTTAATATTTGGTTATAATATTAAAATAAAACTCTTTTATATTTAATATCATAAATAGTGAGCGGTATCTAGCAACACATCACTATCCAAATATTACGATTATCAATAACTTTGATAAATCCTATTTTATTATAATAATTTATATTCTTTGTCCCTTTGTCCAAATATCTAATTGAACACAAGGGCATGAATTGTGTCAACCTTGCATAGTTCAATTTATATGTTCTTGATCCCCAAGTAGACTGTGCAGAAAATAAATATCTCATATTTATCCTCCTGAGCATGGCCATGCATTTTGCAGTTTCACTTTATCAAGAGGCCTACAGATATAACTCCTGTTACATAGGAGGGACAAATCCCATCTAGGGCACTCACATTCCTCCACATAATTTATTATATATCCAAATACCAACTTTATGATCACCCTGTTGCAGGCAACGTTTGATGATATTCAAAACATATAATTCCTTATGTAGGAATAGTAGTGATTTCATGTCGAAAGACTTCATATAATATTTATTAATTTAAGTAACGTTCATGACACTTATGTAACAACCCATGCAACGTTCTTAAGGTGGGTCTGTCCAGTACATCATCACTCTTAATGTGTACCTATGTGAGCGCATGATATCTCATATCCATGATCTGTGAGATGTGATCATCAATGAACTCACATACTAGTCTAAATGCATCTTTGTCCTAAGATGATAATTGACTAGGGACTATTTAAGAATAGTTCTTCATAAGCTCTCACGATCAAGTCATCTACTTGATTCCTCATGAAGTTTAGTCTTACTATTCTAAGGACAATAATTATATTCTAAAAGAATAAGTTTGCCTTTATAAAATAACATGATACAAGTGATGAATGTTCACAAATATATAAGTCTCTAGTGCATATTCCTAACAATGCTTGGGGCACCCATACTGTGGTCGCGGATGGCGGGGTTAGGTGATGTAGAGGCAGGACGACATTGAACAGTGATGATTGACGGCATTTTACTGATGACAGTGAGATAGGGGATACAATTTTTTCATGGAAATAGTGGAATGACAGCGGATGAGGAATAAAATAAAATAAAATTTTAAAAAATATATTTTAGAAATTCAAAAAATTAATCAAATAATTTTTTAATAAAAAATAAAAATTAAATTAAATTATTCTAGAGGATTAACTCATAAATTAAATAATTAGGTCATTTAAATCAATTCCATCTTCATTAAATGAGACTCCATCAATTAAATGAGACTCCATCAACTATTGGGCAAGTTAGAGAGGGTTCCAAAACCCTCTAGTTTTACTGGGTACCGTAGCAATGCCCTTATATTTATACAAAACCCACATCTCGTAGTACTACATGATCCTTCTCCTTCTCCATTTCCATTTTCTTTCCCAAATTCTACTTTTTTCCCCTAATTTCCTCAACTGGTAGAATGAAATTTTTGCCCTAATTTCGTCAATTATAATACAAAGTCTTCTCCTTCTGTTCTCCCCTCTTTCCCCTTCTAACTCTTCTGTTTTTTTTTTTTTAACCTCACAAACACACCTTGAATTAAAGTATTATATTCATCGTCATTTGTATACATTTTCAATGTTAGTTAGTTAAAATTCTTTTGCTAAGTGAGTAAGTGCCGATGGAGGAATATATCCCATCCTCGTGTTGATGCTTATTCCAAATTTGTCGCGATTCGTGAAAGTCAAATAGCTTCATTAGAAAAAGTTACTCCAATATTTACAATTAAAGTGGACAACAGAATAATTAAGCATACTAATTATATATATAGCTCCCGCTTGTATAACTATAAAAATTAATTGTCAAGAATTTCACTCCATTTAAAATTTAAACTGTTAAGTGAAGAATTAAGAATGACCTTTCTTTCAACGTGCAATTGTTTCTTTAACCTCATGCAACTAACTAATAGTAGGTAAGGTTGAGACAACTGGACGGAGGTGTTAGCTAATTTGCCTTTGATTTTGTTGGCTTATTAGTCTATATTATATATAGAGCAATATATACTCATAATTAATTCATTCGTTCATATTTGCCTTAATTATAACTTAATTCAAGACATACATGTTGCATAATAATAAGATTAGAAAATAGAGGGGAGGGGGCCAGAAACTGTGGAATTAATAAATACTATAATTAGTAGTTGTTCTTACTTAATTAGTTCTAACCCACATAATTAATGAAAAATAGAACAGCTACAGAATAATGAATGACATAATATGATTTTGATTGTCAAGTATTATTATTAGTTGTCACAAATAAACAAATATAGATAACCCTGGGGTTGGTTCAGCGGAGGGGGCTGATCCAAGCTTAACCAAGGTCGGGGGTTCGAATCCCGCCTTGGGCATGCAGCTCCTTTAAAATCCAGGGTCAGCTGTCCCACCCATCGAGGTACCTACAGACCAGCGAGGTGATTAATCACGGCTGTCAGCGGTGGATACCCTGGTCAAGTACCAAAAAAAATAAACAAATATAGATTCAAAGTGGGCATAGGTAGGCACAAAATTAAACCAGGAAAGACATTTTGACAAACCGAACCTTTTTCTGTTAATTTCAAATAGGCCCACCTTCCTTCCCACTTTTGTAAGGAATCTCAGTCCCTGTAGCTAGCTAGCTAATTCCCACTCTTTTAGTGGGCATCGTATAGCTTATATATATGTCTGATCTTAAATTCTTTTGAATATATACATGGCACAACGACCAATACCTAAATTAAATAAGTCAGAATCTGAATAAATATTAATGCGGTGTTTTACTCTTTTAATAACAAATTATATATTTACCAAACCGTGATTGGTTACCGTGAAAGTAGAGTGTGACCCAGATGAATTTTATTTGCAAGGTCGGGGGTTCGAATCCTAGAATCGTCACTCTTCTTGGGAGGACTTTATCTAACCACAACTTCCAGCCCAAGAGTTAAACCCACAACTATGTTTGTACTTTGTAAAGTATTCCCAGTTAAAAACAAAAAAATTTGTTCCGGGGACAGTATGGATCCGATTTAGTAGTTTATATTACTCGGACATGAGGTGCTTACTCGGACGATCCCAAAAGTGACATTTGTCCTCACCCAAACTAGCAGACATCTCGTATGTCATGCATGTAAAAACACTCTCATTACTAATGTGATAGTAGGACACCCACATGAGGCAGAATCTTCTTCATATTCATAATGACACTTGGCAAAACCACCTCAGAGTTAGTGGTATCATATCATTATCCACCCACACGCTTATAGAAGATTTTGCGACTACTATAAATACCTCCATGCAAACCATGAAGAAGGTACACAATCTTTCTATTTTGTCAGCACTCTGTCAAAAATATTTACACTGACTTCTGGGTTGAGTGTCATCATAAACACACCCAAACGCTATCACAAATACTTGTAGAGGAGTTTAGAGGATCTATGTTAGAGTGAAGCTTAAGGAGTTGAAGGTGCTGATTTGAAGGAGACTTGAAGAGTGTAGAACACAAATTATATGTTGGTGTGCTAGCATGTCACATATATATGTGAACTATTAATAATGAGTTGTACTCTATGAAAGCATAATGAATCTCATAAAAGTATTGAAAACAAAAAAAACTACTATATAACAAATTCACGATCAGACATTTAATATGCAGGCATATGCATTAATTTTCTCTGATGATACAATGTAAATCTAATCCGACATGTTCTTTGGGCTTTACTTTTTTTCTGGTCTATCTGGAAACAAGTTCATTCTTTGTGATTTTTTTTAAATGAAACTTACTATTTGCGCAAAGTTGTAGGGCCCAAAGTTGTAACCGTATATTGCTCCCTTTAGAAGGGGAGTTGCTTTTAACACCCTATTTTTTGTTATTCACACGCAATGTTTAATTAGGGCACATTTTTAAGGATAATTTTAAAATCATACTTTTTAGTTCAATAGAGATGCAACGTCGTTATATAGGGAAGACCATGTTTTTTAGAAACTATAAGTGTGTATGTGTCACGTACTTAAGCAAATCAATAGTCAACATGGTTTTAATTTGAATGCGATCTCTCTCTCTAAATCAACCCAACCTCAAAGTGGGTAAGCTAGCATTTTAGGTCGCTTAAATTTTTTTATTTACTAGTGATATTTTTTTAAAAAATAATTAATTAATAGTGATTACCTAATAAATAATATCAACATATTAAAAATTATTGAACACTTTTCTAAAATATCCCCTAATCATATTATGACATTTTCTATTTTTATAAATATTAATCAAAATTAACTACCATAATTTAATTACTAATTTTGCATTGATCAAAATAAAATTATAATAGTTTTAATAAATTGTTTTTATTATATTTAAAAAAATCTGGACTTAAACTTCGTCTTATGCCTTGTGAAACACTATGCGGACCCTTTTTCTTTATCTCGTCATAACATAATCTCTCTACATATACACATATATAGAATAAAATTAAAGTCGGATTAATATTCTCTTAAATTTAGAGGTAAAAGTAACAAAAAAAGTAGAAGTGAAAGGTAAAAAAATATTAAATTCTTTAGGTTTTTCACATCAATAAAAGGATAAGAGTATTAGGAATGAAAACAATATTAAAAAACATATTAATTTATTGTTCTTTATATTTATGATATAGTTAATATTTTTATTTTTAATAAAAACTTTTCATTTTTTCAAGAGAAAAAGGATTGTGCACTGACAGTGTAAAAATTTTTACACAGACTGTTAATCACAACCCTTGATTTATGGTAAGTTTGTTGACTTTACTAATTAATATTTTAAAAGTCATATAAATGAAGAATCATGATTAAACACCCGTGTAAAACTCTTTTACACTGTCAGTGCATATTAATTAAACTTTTTTTCAATCTCATCCTCAACTTTTAGGACTGAATTAATCTTGATATTATCAAAATTAAATTTTTTATACATTTTTATTTGAGTTCGTTATGTAAAATTTAAACTCTTAAGTAGTATTTATCCCGTGCAGTGTATGAAAAAAAAAATATTTTTATATGATTAATATATTTAAATGTTCATTTTAATATATACTTATAAAAATAAATAAATATATTAAATATGATGTATATATGTTAGATTTAAAAAAATATTTTAAATTTGATATATTATATTATAATTAATTTATATTAAGGATTTAATATAACAATTTATATTAAAACATAAATATTATAAATTTAAATTATTAATTCATAAAAATCTTCTATTTCAACCATATTATTTAATTAGTAAAAGCTGTAATAGACTCAAAAAGCCTATATATATTCCCCATTAAGCCTGAACCCTTTCTTTGCAAAACTATCTACAAGCCTATTTCCTTCTCTCAGAATGTGCCTTCATTGCAACTCAGAGATCGATTTTGCCAAATCCCTAACTTTTCCAACCAGAGAATGAGCTAAATGAGTAGTCAGGCATCCCTCAGTAGCAAACTTCAGCGCCACAATCACCCTATTCCATCCCCTTTGATTCACAATCCGAAGCCCTCGCAAGATTCCCCAGAGCTTAACTTCAACGATTGAGCAATCCCCCAGCTTAGAAGCAAAGCCCAAAAGGTATCTCCCCCACTGCGCTCTGATAACCCAACCACAAGCGGCGGATCCACTCCCCGTCGAGAAAGCTCCATCAATATTTAGCTTTATCCAACCCTGCGGAGGAGGTCCCCAGCGGATAGGTACAATTATACTCAAATTGTTACTCATGATGTTATTCCTTGGTTTCAAAGCTTGCATTGTTGAATTCAACTGAGAGAAAATTATGTATTTAATGTTTTCTGTAGATAATCTGGCTTGATTGAAAATAATATCATTCCTATTCCTCCATATGCCTTATAGGGTAAACCTTATTACCAAGTCTCTGCGCAACACGTCCCCATCCTTTGGTCTATGTTGAAGTATGTCCAGGAGCCAATAGCTAATTGATTGTGGTTCATAAAACCTCTGTAAGTAGTCTCTGTGGATGAATGATGACCATAACTAACTTGCTTCAGTACAAACTCTAAATAAATGTAATAATGTCTCTGGATTATTTCTGCAGATTGGACAAAGGTCATCCATAGACAAGTGTCTCCTTACTCGCTGGACATTTGTGAGGTGCCCCTGCGAGACAACTTTCCATATCAGAAGTCGAACTCTCTGCAACTAAGTGAATTTTCCCGTTGTCCTTTGTGTCTCCCCAGAGAAAATCTCTACTTATTTGTCAATTTCTTCACAAATAGACACTGGTAGTTGGGCAAATTGCATGATATAGGTTGGAATAACATTGAGAACAAATTTGGAAAGAGTCAATCTGCCAGCAAAGGAAAGATTCCCGGCCTTCCAAACTGTTAGTTTCTGTTTAGCTCTTACAATTGTTGATATGAAAGTAGCTTTTGTATCTCTTCCATGTAGAATAGGCACACCTGGGTATTTACCCAGGCCCTCTGTTCTTTGAAAACCCAAAGCCTCTGATATCTTCTCTCTTACCTGTAAGCAAACATGGTTAGAGAAAAAGATTATAGTTTTTTCCTGGCTTACCTTTTGACCTGAACTAGAACAAAATAAGTCCAGGATAGTAGAAATGATTTCTACTTGGTCCATCTTAGCCTCAGCAAATAAAATCAGACGATCATCAGCAAAATCTAGATGAGATATCTTAGGACCGTTCCTACCAACCTTAAAAGGGTTCCGTAAATGGTTGTCCATAGCCAGGTTAATTAAATGAAATAGCCTTTCAATGCATAAAACAAATATATAAGGAGAAATTGGGTCTCCTTGACAAATTACCTCTAGAGGGGGGAAAAAGGTGTAAGGGATTCCCCATTAAACAAGACCCTCATATTAGCAGTAGTAATGCATTGATTAATTACCTCTCTTAGATGATTAGGTATACCCACCTCCTTTAAGGTATCATTAATAAATCTCCAGTTTAGCCTATCATATGCCTCTTATAGATCTATTTTGATAGCCATCCAACCATTTTTTCCTTTCTTATGTCTCATAGAGTGTATAATTTCTTGAGTAATGATAATATTATCTCCACTTTCCTTCCGGGGATAAAACTACTTTGATTAAATGGTTCACCATAGATCTTAGTTTTTGTGAAATGATTTTAGTAACAATCTTATAAGAGACATTGCATAAACTTATGGGTCTAAATTGACACAATTTCATAGCTCCATCCACCTTAGAAATTAGGGTTAATAAAATTTCATTAATTTAAGCAATTGACTTGGGATTTAAAAAGATCTGTTGAATGAGAGAACTCACATCTCTCCCGACAGTCTCCCATCGGGTTTGGTAGAAAATGGCATGAATGCCATCCAAACTCGGAGCTTTTAAACCTCCCATAGAAAACAAAGCCTTTTTATATCCTCTACTGAAACAACTTGATTTAGAGTGTCGATGTGGTCAGGTAATAACTCAGGAAAACAATTAGATAAACAGAAAGGGTTATAAACCCCCTCATCAAGAAATAAATTAGAATAAAATTCATTAACCATATTCTGTAATTCTCGAACATTTGTAACTAAGTTACCATTATCTGCTTCAAGGCATTCAATCTCTATTCTTTTCCTTTTAGCAATTGTAGAACCATGAAAGTATTTCGTATTTTTATCCCCATAAGAAATCCACGTACATCTAGATTTTTGGAACCATAATAATTCCTCCTGGAATGACACCTCCTCATACTCTTTCCATAACTTTTTATGAAGATTCTCTAGGCTAGTGTCACTAGACTGCATAAGCTTATGATCAATACCTTCTAGTCTCCTAAGAAGGATTTTTTCCTATTACCTATATCGCCAAAGACCTCCTTATTCCAAACTTGAATTTGGTTCCTAAAATTCTCAATTATAGAACACCAACTTCTATCCATTTGCTAATCATCAAAAACGAATTCATTAAAAGATGGTTGCATAGGCCAAGCAGCCACAAACCTAAAAGGCCTCCTATGTTGCTTTTTTAAGCCAACCATATCAAATTTCATCAATAAAGAACAATGATCAGATTTATAGAAAGGTAAATGAACAAGAGATGCATTGGGAAACCTAGTTCTCCAATCCATATTAATTAGACCTCTGTCCAAACTTTCTAATAAATGACCTCTTTCCAAGTAAATGGGACTCCAACAAAACCAGCATCAATTAAATTATACTAAAAAATCATATGGTTAAATTGATGCATACCTTGTAATGTTGGGTTAGGTGCTCCACCTTTCCTTTCTGTATGACTGGAAATAGAATTGAAATCTCCAACTAAACACCATTCACTTACCATAGCATTAGAAATATTTCTTAATGATGTGTCCCATAAAATTTTAAAATTATTGGATCCTCTTACCGTTTAAATTTTGAGATACTAATTAATGTATTATTTAAAATTTTTAAATTTAGTGACAAGGATTTGAATTTAACACATTATTGTTAAATTCAATTGAAAATAGATTTGATATAAAAAAAGTTAAAAATTAGAATTACAAATGTTTAGATTTTGTAATATTATTTTTAAGTGATTGAGAAAAGATTTGGAGAAATGTTCAAAAAATGTCTGCAATGTTTAACGGAGGACACACTTTAAGAAAAATAGTGAAAAAAAAACACAAAAGTGATAAAAAGTTGAGAGAATAGTGAAAATAAGTGTCTCACTCATTGGAGTAAAATCTCAAAATTAATATATAGAGAGGAGATTGATATATAGTGAGTTCATTATATTTAACAAACTAAAATTGTGAGTACCAACGGGGGTTATTCTCCCTTAAGCAAGGTCTCTGGTTCGAGTCTTGTACGTGGAAAAAATTCATGCTAGCCTCACTATGATGGAAAAAATCCCCGTTGGGAGAGCTAGCTCCACTGTTCCCCACTCGAATAAGGGAGGATACTTGTGCCAAAAAACTAAAATTGTGAGTCAGTCAATATACAAAATGAAAAAAAATAGAAATGTTTTCAAAGGGGAAGATGCACCAAATTAAGGAGGAGAATGTCACTTTTCATTAAGTATGCAACTATAATCATGGAGATTCGTTATTTTAAGGGGTAAACCTTGGCACGTTGAACTGCATCATATCTCGATTTAGGAGTTCAATTTAGGAGAGAGTAGTTAGTTGTTTTTTAGGCCTTCCTTTTTCCTTCCTCCTGTACCAAAAAAGATAGCCAATGCACCGATTTGTAATTTTCCAAGTAATTTTCTGTTCGATCAAGAGCACAACTTAGAAAAATTAACATTCAAACTACAAATGCAAAAGGGAAACTTTTATATAAAAACACGTGTAAATTATGAGACAGTTTATGTTAAGCATGATCCCCGCATAAAATTTCTCCATTAATAATGTTCTATATTCAAATTTTTTTTCTTTTTCCACCCAGGTGTTATATATATATATATATATATATATATATATCCTGATTCGTTACCAATGATTCATGACATTTTTAACACATTTTTAAGGGGGGAAAAAGGTTAAGAAGGCTTATGTGTACCTAAAATAAAAAATTTAAATTAAAAACACCTACAGTTATTCAAACACGAGTGTTGTGCCCACAGCATCGGGATGTGTACACGGGATCTCATAGATCTAACTAAACGGCCAAACATTAGAAATTCTAAAAAAGATTATTCATAATTTCAATACAAAATTTAAAAACATTAATATAAAATTGTTTAAATTTTTAATTCATCAATACAGTACCATGATGTGCTGTCTCACGTTAGATGAATTTAAATTATCCTGATAACCTTTATTTCAAAAATTAACTCCTTTCCGTAATACTTTTAAAAATTTTTTTAATATTTTTTTAGACATAAATAAAACTCACCGAGACTCCTTTTTTTTTTAAAGATGATTTTTTGTGGTATTGAATTTCATTCTGATTCAATCATGAATAAATGATACATAATTGTAAAATAATGCATCCCTTGAAAGAAAAGCATAGGTGTGTAAAAATCGAAATAAGACTAATTATAATTAAATAATAATAAAAATTATATGTAGATATGATATTCTTGAATCATATATTAAGGATTGATTTTGTTGAAAAAAAAATTTACAATCAATTATCAAAATTAAACACAAATCTTTATCTTTATATATATATATATAAACTTTGCTTCGCTTTCCGTTTTAACCAATTTGGAGAATTTCCTTTCTTTATTCTTTTGATTTCTCGTTTTCTTGGTCCTCTCACTCTCTGTCTCTGTCTCTTTCTCTCTCTAGTTACGGAACACAACTTTGTTGTCATGAAAGTTGAGCTATATATGTTTGTGATAATACGAGGTAATCTCTGAGTCTGAGTACGTCTATCTTACTGTTTATTATTATTCTGTTGTTGTTTTTGGTTTCCTTTTAATGTCTTTAATTTGTTGTGTTTTATAATTTCAGTTCTTAGTCTCAGCACCGCAACAACGCAATAAACCACGTTGACAATCGAGGTTTATACCAAGACCCATTTCCCCAGGTCGATTTTTCACACGTGAGCCTTCCTATTCCTTCAAGGTTCCATTACTTGTCTTATCTCTAATCATTACTTTGCATGCTTTGCATTTCTTTTTCTGCATATTTCCTCATAATTATTAATTAATTAAGATTCTACGCGGTTATCCACTTCTCTTAATTTTGATGCTTTTGCCTCTCAATTAGCATAACAACCCCATTGTGATTGTTTGATTGTTTGCTTCACATAATTATATGATGAAGATAGTTTTAGTTTTTTTTTTCTTTTTGTCAAAACAGAAACAGAAAAGTTATAAATTTCGTGTTTGGTTTTATTCGATTTTGTAATTATCTTAATTGTTTATTTCTTTATTGTTTAATCACTATTCAAACATGTCTTTATGAAGTGTTGATCTAGGTTTGGAATTCGATGTGGATATCTAGTGCCTTTGTGCGTGATTAAATTGAATCAGAAGTATTGATGAATATTAGTTGGTTACTGATTCACTTAATGTGACTTCTTTGACTTAATGCTTCAGTTATGAAATTGGTCAATATTGGAATTGCAATTGAGGGAAAGAGTATGTTGTTTTTACTATAGAGATAGTTTATTATATAATTCTTTGTTCAACTTATTGTTCAATAATTAGCAGATGGATTCTCTTTGCTTTGGGGACAATAAAGAAGACATTGGAGTGAAATCTGCTGAAGGGTTTCCTACTTCTGAATTATCTGGTGTGGAAGATGAATTTGGAGATCCAGAAGTGCTTCCTCGTGTTGGAGATCAGTACCAGGCTGAGATTCCTTCATTAATTGCAGCACCTTATTGTTCTCAGCTTGTAAAGAAGACAAGAGATTCAGAAATCATGGTCAATTCACCAGAGTCCTATTCACTAGGATTACCAATTCCTCTTAAATGGTCACATTGTAAATTTGAAAGAAGTTTTGGTGGTTGTGGGGGTTTAGAATCTGTCACAAGTGAAGAGGGACAAGTTCTTTCTGAGAATGAATGTGCAAGAGTTGAAGTGGAACTTCAGAATGCTTTACATGGTGAAGGAAAGAATGTGGGAGGGTTTTCACATTTTCAATCCTCTTCTAAAAATGATGAGACAGATATTGACCAATGCCTGGAACTGAAAACTGGACTAGATCAACCAAGAGGCAAGTATCTTCTCCCTGGATTGTTGGCTGATCAATCTTGGACAGATCTTGAATATAACAGTTTTCTTCTTGGCCTCTATGTGTTTGGGAAGAACCTTAATTTTTTGAAGAGATTTGTTGGGAGTAAAAATATGGGGGACATATTGTCTTTCTATTATGGAAAGTTTTTTAGGTCTAAAGGATATTCCCGGTGGTCAGAGTGCCGGAAGTTGAGAACTAGGCGGTGTATATATGGCCAGAAAATATTCACAGGATGGAGACAACAAGAATTGCTGTCAAGATTATCTTCCCATGTGCCAGGGGAGTGTCAAGCTAAATTGGTTGAGGTATCTCTCTGACATACTTTAGTGTATGCAAGTCATTACCATACATAATCTAGATGAAAGGGAATTGCCATATAAATGTGCACCTTGTCAAGTATTGTTCTTTCAGGATTTAAACATTCTACAGATTTTTTGGCACTTATAAGAATAATAAATAGTGATAAAAGAAATCCTTTTATCAGTATTTCTGATTTATATATATATATATTTGTTCAAAAGGCCTATTAGTTAAATGAAGATTTTCATTGAAGGTTAAATGTTGATCATCAGCAAACTTGAGATTTTCTTGTCATTCTATGAAAGGATTGAAAATGATAATTTCACCAACTTCTGTTTGTTATATATCCTTGGTTTTATATTCAAATGCATGTGCACTGTTTCTATCTTGGTTATTAAGGGATACAATATTGTCTTTTGAGTATTTGTCTGCTAGCTTCTGGAAAATTGTCTTGGATATGTTGACTACTTTGTGAATTAGTTTTGTACGAAGTGACATCATGATACTTATTGAGAATCAGCAATGCTATACAGTCAAAGTTCAGCAACAATTAACTGTTTCATGTGTCATGAAAGCTGCACTATGAGTAGATATGGTAATTAATGGGGGGGGGGGGATGGAATAGAAAGAAAATGACATCAGAAAATTGGATCATGATACTAAATTAGGTAATGTAGTGTTGATGATTGCCTGATAAATCAGCCATTTCCTGTTCTTATAAGAGACTAAGTAGAAGAGTTTTAAATTCTCCTTTATTTGACAAATTTTCCTTGCTCTCTGAGTTTCGGATCATTTGAATAGAGAAATGTAAATTGTACAACTATACAACTTACATCAATGTGAGAGAAAGAGAGAAAAGAGAGTAAAGAGAGAAAAATGTGGGATGTGATGGGTGATGTGATGGAAAGAGATAGAGAGAAAAATGTGTTGTATGAGTTGTTGTATATTTTTATGTTGTATGAATTTAATATCTCATTTGAATAAGTGATACTGTTATCAAGGCTAGTTTGTAACATTTTAATGGAAGTTGTACAAGTTGCCTCGGTCATTCTGCATTGATATTAGAACTATATCTTAGTTCTCAAGCATACTTCCTGTCTTATACTCTAATCCCATTAGACCAAGTTCTTTACTAACATGCTCAGTCATAGGCATTTGGGGCTATCTCTTATTTTCCAAGAAAAGAGCAGCACATAATTAACATGCAAGATTCCTTCTTTATTCACCCCTTGGAAAATAGAACTGTTTACCAATGAGTGAGGTGCAGGAGTTGTTTAGATCTCCTTTAATGGTTATGTTCTTAAGTTAAAAGGATTGGCCATACAAAGAGTCTTTAATAATGTCATTAAAGAATTGGCTATACAAAGAGTTGTTTAGGTATTTAAATGAAATATATTTATGGTTTCAATTATGAACTTTTCCTTTTACATCTTTTGTTGAGACAAGTCTATTAGCTTCTCAAGCGGGAGTATATTCACTAAAATGAATTAAAACTGATGTGTTTCTTCCTTCACATTCCCTTAAGTTACATTTGATGATACTTTTTCAGTTTTGGTCCAAATATTTGCAAAATTGACATTGGTTACTGAACTTTTTAGTTTCATTAATGTTCATTTTATTTTCTTTTCTTAAATAATAGTATAGACACTGTCTTCTAGCTGTGTCCATAATTCACACAGCCATTGCAAAATAAGCTGCTAAGCTGGCCTTGACATCTTGAGTTTCTGAATTCATTTAAATATTGCTTATTGCAGATGTCAAGGAATTTTGGGGAGGGAAAGATGCCATTTGAAGAATACGTATTTGCTTTAAAGGATGTTGTTGGCATTGACTTGCTTATTGCTGCAGTAGGTATTGGCAAAGGGAAGCAGGATCTCACTGGCACTGCTGTTGAGCCAACAAAGACCAATCACATAAACTCTGCTCGCCCTGAAATACCAATTGGCAAAGCTTGGTCCACTCTTACTTCTGCAGATATAATCAAGTTTCTCACAGGAAATTTTAGATTAAGTAAAGCTAGATCAAGTGATCTCTTCTGGGAAGCTGTTTGGCCTCGTCTTTTAGCAAAAGGTTGGCATTCTGAACAACCTAAGGACAATGTTTCTGGATCAAAACAATCTTTGGTTTTTCTTGTACCTAGTGTTAAGAAATTTTCAAGGAGGAGACTGGTAAAAGGTAACCACTACTTTGATTCTATAAGTGATGTGTTGAATAAAGTAGCATCTGACCCTGGGCTCCTTGAGACTGAAATTCAAGCAACTGAGGATAGTGTACATAGGGAAAACAAGCAAGAGAAACAAGATCTAGATGGTGTGTCAAATAGGCAACAATGTCATTACCTTCAATCTCATAGTTCAAAGTGCAATCAAGATCTCATGAAATTTACAATCATAGATACCAGCATGGTTCATGATAAGGATAAACGTAAAGTGAGACAGATGAGAACCTTACCTTCTCAAATAATGAGTATATCTATTATCTCTAGCTGCTCTAGTGAATCTGAGAGAGATACTTCTGAAGACTCAGAAGATCAGGTTGAACAAGCCAATGCTTCAAGCCCTATTGTAGATCAGGTTGAACAAGCTAATGCCTCAAGACCTATTGTAGATCAAGTTGAACAAGTTAATTTTTCATGCCCTATTGAAGATCAGGTTGAACATGCTAATTCTTCATACCCTACTGAAGATCAGGTTGAACATGCTAATGCCCCAAACCATGTTGAAGAATTCTCTGATAAGGGAGCGAGCACAGACACATCAGATTGTGCTCGTATTCCTGAGGCCCTCAACACCACCAAAGTAGAAGTAGAAATTCATAAATTTCATTCTGATCTGCATAATGATGAGCATTCAAGGGAGATTTATGAGAACAACTTGATTCAAAAGATGACATCTGATTGCACAAATGATTTTCCCTGCATTACAAAAATGCAGATTCTAAGAGCTTGTAACAATGGAGAGTTTAGCCACTGCGCTGAAAGTACTTCTGTGGGAAGAAAGTTTGATTTAAATGAGCCAATCTCACCATCAAATCTGCAAGAAACATCAGAGGGCATGGTTTTGTCTGAGGGTTTAGAAAATTTGTCTTTCCCAAGTTATCATGCTAAAGACAGTCCAAACATGAGCAATGAAGGCAGTGTCACTGAGAACCACCTAGTTGGAGAAGTTTCTGCAGAAAATTCTAAAACCAGGATGTTGATTGACTTGAATTTTCCTCAAGTTCCACCTGAGTTTGGAATTGAAATGGAAGTACCATCCTCTATGGTCATACAGCAAAATGACAACCAATGTGAAAATACATTGTCCTCTCCATCTGAGCTATCCCAGCACAATGCAATGCAGGAGTTTCCTGATGATAATAAGGAGCAATCTATCAATGTCAACCGTCGCCAGAGCACAAGGAACCGGCCATTAACCACAAAAGCATTGGAAGCTCTTGAGTACAGATTTATCAACTCAAAGAGGAAGAGAAAAAACACAGAATCTTCAGAGAATAATTCAAAGTCCCAATGTTTAGGTGTAAATAGTGGGACAGTTATTAGTGCTACTTGTGATAAGGGCATTGAAAATTCTATTATTGACTCAAGAGCAGAGGAGGAGAATGTCATCAGGGCATATAGCTGTAGCATTAATCTGAGTAGAGGCTCACTATAATTTGTGAAGAGGTTAGGCTAGCTTCTTATTGAGGGGTATCAAGTTCATGAGTATTTCTGATGTTGAAGCTAAATTGGATAAAAATTTATTGTTTCAAATGCATCCATAAACCATAACTATACATGAAGATCAAAGCTATCAGTCTATATTCACTTACTCTCTATTTTTTTTTTCAGAATGTAACTGATAGAATAATAAATGGCATGGAATTTGATCATATGATTAATGATATAAAGATGAAGGAATCATACCATTGCAAGGGGTGTAATAATAATCAATGTAAGTGGTAGTTTTTGTTTCATAAAAAAACTGATATAGGAATATCAGCTAAGCTTAGTTGAGAACACAATTATAGCAGCCATCTCTTTGAGCACATTTGTGTCTCAGCCTCAGGTGACCTCATGAATTAGTTTCATACACTCAATTTATGCAGTAAAATCTTTTGCAATGATTGAAAACTCGCCTTTACCAGGGATGGAATAAGTAGGAGGCTAGCTATGTAAAGCATTCCACCCAATAAAAATATATAACTCTCATTTGAATTGATTATAGAACTAATCTCCTGTAGGATATGAAAAATCAATAACCATTCTTATTACTACTATTAGCATTTTTTTATAACTTTTTTGACAAATTAGCATTTTTTATAGAGTTTAATAATTATACATTTAGTGTAAAACAGTTTTACATGGTCATCCAATAAGGTGTTACCACATCATTTAATGAATATGACACCTCATGTATCATTAAACTCAATAAATGATGTGGAACATACCATTAGAGGATAGTGTAAAACTTTTTTTAAACTGATAGTTTATATAAATTAAATCCTTTTTTTATAATGGTAGTAATGAAGTTTGAAATTGTAAATTATTTAAGTTTTTTACGGATTGATAATATCAATTTATAACTATTTTTAATAAACTCAACTCTATTTTTTTTGTTATTTTATTTACAATGATAGTAATAAAATTTAGATGGGAAAAATAAGTTTTTCGTCCCTATAGTTTCGGTCAACTTTGGTCTTCGTCCCTGTACTTTAAATCCTTTGTTTTTTGTCCCTGAACTTTCTAAACCCTCAAACCATGGTCCCTGATCGTTAGTGAGATCAGTTAACCTAATGAGCCGGGTAACAAAAGTTACATGTTAACCTCAATAATGAGCCCCAAATAGCTGAATCATCTATAAATATTTTTTTATTAATTTTTTAATTATTAAAATAACCATAATTGTAAAATTAGGTTTTTTATCGGGTAAAATTGCTCAGGTGAAAAACCCTAATTTAGCAATTAGGATTATTTTAATAATAAAAAATTATTAAAAAAATTAATTAGATGATCATTCGGTTATTTTGGACTCACTACTGAGGCTGACATGTAACTTTTGTTAGTCAACTCATCATGTTAACAGATCTCACTGACGGACAGGGACCACGGTTGAGGGGTTTAGAAAGTTTAGGGACAAAAAACACAGGATTTAAAGTACGGGGACGAAGACTAAAGTTGACCGAAACTATAGGGACGAAAAACATATTTTTCCCAATTTAGATTTATAATCTCATAAAAATTATCTAAATACTAAATCAAATCTAGTGGCAGATTGCATGCTTTAGTTTGATGTTGGTATTTGCTAGAAGAGCTAATCCTACTAATGTGGATGTTCCTGATCACTTGAATAAAACTGTCCCAGTAAAAAATATCTATATCTTATTAAAAAAAACTATGTTCAACCGTTAACTGCACATGTCATTAGCATAAGCATCTCGTCGTCTCAATTTTCATACAAAAATGTGGATATCCTACTGTTATTTTATTAATAATCTGTAAATTTTAACAGGAAATTATATAAGTGTGAACTCCAGTTTAATTAAGAAACTATAAGGAAATTCCAAAAGTTGACTTAAAAGAACTTTTACGCCACCTTGTTTAATGAGTTTAATAATTATACACTATCAGTATAAAAAAGTTTTAAACAGTGATTCAATGAGATTTTGCCACATCAATTAATAAATATGACACCTCATATATCATTAAAGTCATTAAATGATATATCAACACATTATTAGATAACTGTGTAAAATTATTTTATAATGACAGTATATAATTATTAAATTCTTTGTTTGATTGTGTGTGTAAAATATGATCATTTCATATTTATTGTTTTGGTTATCTACCTATTTGGATTTGGGTCTTTAGTTCCTAAAGTTTTACTTATTTGAGTTTTAATTCCACATAAACCAATATCATAATAAGTGAAAATTACAGCAGGAAGAAACCAAAACTTCCATATAAAAAATAAGAACTATAGTATATATATTAACTAGAAAGTATAAGAATTAAAACCTGAATGAGTAATAAAAAATTATATAATAGAGAAAAAATATAGAAGTTAAAGTATTATTTAAACTTTTTATTTTTATTTTAAACTATCACAAATTCCCCCACACGTTAAATTTAGAATTAGTCACCACTCAAACTTCGGAGTTACCCAACTTGCTAACTGGGCTACCTCGTACGCTTCGTTTCATATTTCTTTTGTATGATAAAAATTTGATATAGTTAATATGGACTATAGAGCACAACTTATCAACACTCTACCTCACAAATCTTTTATAATATGAGAGAAGTTTTTCATTATTTTAATTACCTTAGCCTTCGTTATTGTGCCATGTTAATCTAGATTAGAGATCTTCATTTCAAGTAGTGCATAGTCGAGACGCGAGATCGATAATTACCGGCTCGTGAAATAATTACTCCGATTTGATGATGTTTATAAGACAATTAAGACAAAAGTACATATATTAAAAGTAATTAATACTTTGATTTTTAAGAAATTATTTTATAAGATTACAAGTTTATCCTTATTTAAAATTAAACTCAACTACCGTAGTAATATTGTCATCTTTAAAATCTTTAATGGTCAATAAAGGCAAATATAAGGAAAATAATAAATGCTTCTAGATTTGTGTACTTTATTTTATAAATAGTAACATGGAAAAATTTCTAACATTGTCTTATAAATAGTACCAGGAATGTATATAATCAATTAATTATGTAACAATAATGATAAGATAATTAATGAAATATTCATTTACATCAATTTGCCAATTCTGAAAATTAAACTCCATTTAGGCTTGATGGGTGACTAAATACTTAAAAAAATACTTTTTTTAATAATTATTCACCTAATCAAAACCCGTCCATATCAACAATACTACTTTTATGTTCCTATCCTTGGATAAAACATAAACAAAGTGTCAGATAACTATAAGACATGCTCATCATGGGAAAGAATAGTCCATGGTTGTTCCCTATGTTGGTTTTATCTATATAGATCCTTTGTCTATGTCAGTTAGCAACCACATCAATTAATAATTATCAAGAATTAGAAACCAAAATTCCGTGGGATGTAAATTGGGCTTACCATAATTAATTTAATAAATAAATCTGCTAGACATAACTGTTGGTAAGCTTCTGTCCTTACTTTTTTGTAAGTATGCAAGTTTCATCAAATATATCGATCTCTATATCGATTATTTCTCCCATGTCTTTTTCGTCGTTTTTATTATTAGTTTGATATGGAAAAGAGCATATGCAATTATGGAAAGGACTACAAAATTTAATTGACTGAACATTTGAAACTTAGTTCATGTTTGATATTCTAGTTTTTGTCCCCTTGTTTTCTTCTTCTTTTACACTAAGCGTGAGGGAGCTGTAAAATTCAACATTAATAAAGGACGGTGGAGATTTTTTCTATAGCGATTATGACTGCTTCAAACAATTATATATCAAATTAAAAAAATGCCTATGGAAGTATGACTTGAGAGACCTTTCCACGCAATATATCTTAATTAATATGCTCTTCAATTCCATAACATAGTGTGTCATTTGTCCCAAAAAGACTTAATTCATGTTTGTCTGATTTGATGTTAAAATTGATCAAACGTAAGTTTGGATTATCCAACGCAATTATGTCTAAATTAAAAACATGAGTTTACCACATTTCAACGCTAAATCAAACATACTCTAAGAAATAATCTTTTACCCAAATTAAAATTTAGCTAATATATATATTGAGAAGGTCACTAGCAAACTTTGTTTTTATCTTCCATGTACATGTCATATTTAAACATTGGAATATTGAGGAGGCCATAGGATACTCTTAGTTAATGTCGTTGCCGTTATATAGTAAGCTTGGGTTAACTCGGCAGCAACCCTCTTTTATGTCATTACTCATTAGTAGCTACTTAATTTACCACTTTTTTTATACATGAAAATACTTGCTTAGATAACGTCAAAAAAAAAAGAAAATACTTGCTTAGATTTTTTTTCCCTTGGATTGAATGGTTTGATTGAGACCCATAGAATTTGGCTCATAGTTATTTAATCTTGTTCTGTATAAATAAATCCCTTCCCAATTTAATAACACTAACATGAAGGCTGCGGTTATAAACAGATTTGAGCAAGTTGAACATAAACCCAATTTAGATATACTTCTGCACAAGTCTTTCTAGATGATAAAAATAGAATGAATCAAAAAGATCAAATGAATTTAACTCCTCCATAAGTTGAAATTAGTTACTTATGAAAAAGTTAAATGGGAATGTGGGGTACAAAAACTAATTTCAACTTATGGAGAAGTTAAATGCATTTGACCTCTTTGATTTAGGCCCAGTTTAGATACACTTCTGCAAAAGAATTTCTAGAAGATAAAAATAGAATAAATTAAAGAGGTCAAATGAATTTAACTTCTCCATAAGTTAAAATTAATTACTTATGGAGAAGTTAAATGAGAGAGCTTTTAGGGTGGATTAGCTACAAAGACTAATTTGAACTTATGGAGAAGTTAAATGTAGTTGACCTCTTTGATTTATTCTATTTTTTTCACCTGGAAATAGAATATTTCTGTAAAAGTTTCATCCAAACTGGTCCTTATTCTATTTTTATCCACCTAGAAGTACTTCTGCAGAAGTTTCATCCAAACTGACATAATGAGCCTGTTGGGTGGAACTTTTGTGGAAGTTCTTCGAGGTGAAAAAAATAGCATGAATCACATAGGTCAAATGCATTTAATTTCTCCATAAGTTAAAATTAGTTACTTTTAGAGAAGTTAAATGAGAGAGCTTTTGGAGGAGGAGTCTGTTTGGGTGGAACTTCTGCAGAATTACTTCTAGGTGAAAAAAAATAACATGAATCAAAGATTTCAAATGCATTTAACTTCTCCATAAGTTAAATTAGTTACTTTTAGAGAAGTTAAATGGGAGAACTTTTGGAGGAGGTGGTCTACAAAGACTAATCTTAACTTGTGGAGAAGTTAAATGCATTTGACCTCTTTGATTCATGTTAATTTTTTCACCTAGAAGTACTTCTGTAGGAGTTCCACCCAAACAGGCTCGAGGTGGTCTACAAAGATTAATTTTAACTTGTGGAGAAGTTAAATGCATTTGAGCTCTTTGATTCATGCTATTTTTTTCACCTAGAAGTACTTCCGTAGAAGTTCCACCCAAACAAGCTCAATTTAGAATTGACAAAAGAAAAAAAAAACAAAAAAGAACACAATGGTATAGTATATATAGATCTATGGGGCAAATATATGTAGTTATTTTGGGGAGGGAAAAGGAAATAAATAAATAAATAAATAAATAAATAAATAAATAAATAAATAAATAAATAAATAAATAAAACTTCATGATAAAATTCACAAAAGCTAAGATTAGAACCTTGATTTATGTTACCCCTAAAAGAGGGAAAAAGAGAAATTAAAGATGCCTATTATGGGTATGCAAGAAATCAATGTCTGACCTCTACCTAGTATATAGTGGTGCAGATCACTAATGAAATTAGTCAAGAAAATACTTCTTACCTTTCTTCCATTTTAATTAACATTTTTGTAAAAAAAAAAAACATAATGAGGATGGCCCAGAAATTGATCAGCTAATTAAACTCCATTATACATTAGTAACCTGAAACATTTTTGGAAAATAGTACTGATTGTTATCCGTACTTTATTTAGTATATAGCATAAATTTGTTTGCAGTAAAAAAGTAAAATCATGTTAAATTCTGTTGAAAATTAAGAGCCGAAGACTTCAAGACACAAGTATTCAATTTTTGCATATAAATGGGTCAAACATTCTGTAGATATATATGAGCTAAGAAATAAATGGTTGTTTAAGATATTACAATAATATTAACAAGTTAGGGTCATTTACCTACTAATTGTCTTCTTATGAGCATTATATATAATTATATAAGGCCAAAGAAGACTACCAGCTTCTTATGTTGGTATCATGGCAGCAATAGCTTTCTAATTCCTCAGCAGAAACCAAGTGAGAATTTGTCTTCCTCTATAAGGAGTGGATTCTTGTTTAGAGTGCATACACCTAAAAAACAAGCCCCAGCTTTTAGTGAGGTCCATCATCAATAACAAGGAAAAAAAAATCAGAGAAGACAACAGAAGCTTCTATTTCTTTATAGTCTTTTTCTGTGATCAAATGTCAAATATTTCAGGTGATGAAGGAAGTTTCTCCTCAGGAAACAATGGAGAAGAAGTTCATCAAGAAAGCAAGCAGAAACAGCTACAAAACCACCTCCATGACTCAAGTTCAGGACCATCTGATGCTTGCAATAGCAATGGCTCCACTAATCAACATCAAACCAAGAAGAAAAGAAACTTACCTGGAACCCCAGGCAAATATTCAACTACATCCTAACTTCAATTTTTATTGATGCATGTAATTACAACCTAACAAATTGGGATTTCATGTTTGAATTTCTTTCAATAAAGAAAAACTCCTTGTGAAGTTGTGATTATTTAGTAGTTCACTGATGGTTATTATGGAAACTACAAACTAGAGGAGTCAAATTATGCTTTTGAAAACTTGAATTTTGCTTTGAAATGAAATGATAATGATGCATAGTTTTGGTAGAAGGTAGTAGTTGCCTTATGTAAGGATAACAATAACTGTAAAGAACTTTTTCTATATTAAATGGGAAACATTCTGAAATAACAGTAATTTTCCTGATTTGAATTCTATGGATAGCGTGTTTTTGGTTTGACGTTGAAACTGTTTAAACTCAAATTTAGATTTTCCAATGCAATTATTTCTAGCGTATTCACATTTTAAACGTTAAACCAAACATGCTGTTAAGTTTTTACGAAGGACTAATCCTTAATGGATGTATTTTATGAATATATATGGTTAGCATATTATTGTTATTTGCCAAATTCCTGCTATGCTAATGGATGTGTTTTATTAAATAGATCCTAATGCTGAAGTTGTTGCTTTATCACCAACCACATTAATGGCAACAAACAGATTCGTCTGTGAAATCTGCAACAAAGGGTTTCAGAGAGACCAAAACCTTCAGTTACACCGCAGAGGTCACAATCTTCCATGGAAACTGAGGCAAAGAACAAGCAATGAGGTGAAGAAACGGGTCTATGTGTGCCCTGAGCCATCATGTGTCCACCATAACCCAGCTCGTGCATTAGGAGACCTCACTGGCATCAAAAAGCATTATAGCCGCAAACATGGTGAGAAGAAATGGAAGTGTGACAAGTGCTCTAAAAGATATGCTGTCCAATCTGATTGGAAGGCCCACCAGAAAACATGTGGTACTAGGGAATACAAATGTGATTGTGGAACCATATTTTCCAGGTACAACTATTACTTTTTCACTTCAAGATATATACACAAGATTCATATAAGAGCACCACTACCGTGTGTTTGGTTTACACTGAATCCATATTTGAAGTGTGAATACTGGTCAACGCTACTCTCAGTAATGCTATCATGGATCCAAGTTTCAAACATGATTTTGATGAAATTTAAGATCATATTTGGTTTTGCGTTAAAACGTAGTAAACATTTCAAACGCTAGAAATAGTTGCATTGGGGAATCTAAACTTGAGTTTGGCCAGTTTCAATGCCAAACCAAACACAATCTCTCATATGCACTCCTAATAATAGCTTGTTTGGTTTAAGCTAAAATCACATGTCAAATATGTATCCGGACAAATGTTACTCTCTATAGTGTTTGCTGGATCCATGCCACATTTAAAACTTGATTTTGGAATAAATCAAACACACTATAAATAGTTAGTATTCAAACCATTAAAATGTCTTCTTAGTTCTTACGTGTCAAACCATTTCTTTATATCATGCAGGAGAGATAGTTTTATCACCCACAGAGCTTTCTGTGATGCATTAACTGAAGAAAATAACCGAGTGAACCAGGGATTAACCAGTGGCATGCCACCAAATTTGCAAAGTCAAATGCCTGATCTTATGTCTTCTTTACCTCTAAAAGCTAGTTCCAACACTGCATCAGAATTCAATGACTATGACCCTAAGAACTCACTCAGATCACCCCCACAAGAACTTGTCCCAATACCATTCAGGTCCATGGGTGGGGGCATGTTCTCCACCAATGCAGGTGCACTTTTTGGGGGTCCAAAAACCATGTCCCCTTCTTCTTCCAGCCTTCAGCTCAGTTCCAACATCAATTACTTGCAAGACAGCAAAAATGGAGGACTAATTTCTGGCACAGCTCAGATGTCTGCAACAGCTTTATTACAGAAAGCAGCACAAATGGGTGCCACTGCAAGCAATAGTGTAAACTCCCCCATGATGCAAAAAGGCTTTGTTAGTAGCATGGCTGGTCCTGATCAAGTTCCTTCCATTAGACCACCATTTTCTGGTGCCATATTGCAGCATAACCACCCTTCCTATGACCACTTCCCTCCCCATCCTGATCTATCTAACATAGCAGGGGTAAGTGGTGGTGGAGCATTCACCAACCAATTGTTTCAAAAAGGACAAGAAGAAGCTTCACAACTATTTGATACTAACACTACTGCTGGTTCTACAATGAATGATATAGGAATGTTCAGCCAAATGTCTATGGGAAATCACCACAACCCAGAATTGATGAAGAATGTGGAACATTCTAGTTTGATCCATGGAAGAAATGTGGTAGAAAGTAACACAATGGAGCCACCAAGGTTTGGAGGTAGTGACATGACAACAGTTCATGACTTTTTGGGCATTGGGGGTTCAACTTCAAGAGCAGCTAGTTTGCATGACCCACAGCAACAAAGATTGGAAGCATTAAGCCACCAGAGGTTGGAAATTATGAATCACTTTCATCACCATCTTCCACATGAGGATTCAGCTATGGAGAAACCCATTTGGGATGTTTGATTTGAGAGCTGAGACAACAAACCATGTTCCTTTTAATTGAGTTTGTCAAACTTTGAAATTGGAAAGCTTGTGATTCTAATTACACATAATTGGACAGGAAAGTGTGGAAGGTTTTTACTGTTAGAACTGGATACAAAACATATTATTTAGTCAAATTCAATTATGCTTCTAGATTTTGAATCAATAGTTAAGTTCAAGCTGATAAATTCAAAACATATTATTTTGAATCAATAGAAATATTTTAACAGAGCTTAAAAAATATTTCTATTTTACTAAATAACAGAATTGGTTATCTATTATTAATTTTTATTGTTATTATTTTGAAAATGGTGAAAATCATATAATCAATCAATTTTTTTTGGTCATATAATAATTTATTTTCTCGTAGAGGATTTATAGCGGGCCGAAATGAAATTGGGCCATCAATTCAGTTTATGGGCTTAACAAGTAGGGAGGCCCATATCAGCATCTTAAAGGCCCATCAATAGAGGGGTTCGCCCGAACCCTAATTCGATCCGCTCCTATTTATTTATACAACAGAGCAGAATCTTTTCTCTGCTTCCTCCTCTCTCTCTCTCCCTCTCTCTGGTTGCGTTCGGTAACTGGCTTTGTGCTTTTGATTTCTGGTTTTTGTTTCATTTTGTTCTGTTAACAGTTTTGCGATTTTGAAGGCGATGATGTTGAAAACTACCTATTTTATGAGGGAATGGAAAATTTTCCCTTCATGATTATAAAATTACCAATGGATCCTTCTGAGCCTTTAAACTCTTTTCTTGACATTTTTTGTTGCTTTTGTTACTTCTGGTTGTTTGATTGCTTCGTAGGATTAGATAGTACATTACACGAAATTACAGATAGCAGAATTTGCTGCATTCTTTTTAAGTTTATTATATGCTGATGAAAAAGAGAAAAACAAAACTAAATAAAAGGAGAATGGAAAGAGCCATTGAGGTGATGATATTCTCTTCCGAATTCATCAGTGTCGACTATAAAGAAACAGACTACAATTATCTGATCAATGGCTCTCCCATCCTAACAGGAAGAAACCATTCTTTTTCTTTTTCTTTTTTAGGTTTTCAATTTTGGGCATATTTAATGTTGATTTACAATCAATTCAATTTATCTTTTCTACACGTATTACAACATCATTAAAATTTAGTTATGATAATTATTGTTTAAATTTTTTTAATGATATCATACTTATTAAATGATAAAGTTTGATTTTAGTTTATACAAACAAAAAGTATGATTTGTAAGTGAGTTTAATCTTAATTAATTATGATCCAATTATATGATTTCTTATAAGTAAGAGGGTTTTGGTTATAAAATTTCTTCATTCTAACAACTCCTTGGAGAATCAATACGCTGCTAACATAACATGATTGTCATGTAAAAAAAAAATTTGCATAGATATTTAATCCTTCTTACTGTCAGAATTAGTACTCTGTTTATTAAAGAGGTCACTTCGCAGTTTTCACCTTCAGTTACTCAATAATGACCCATGCATATAGTTTGGAGAATTCTAAGTTGCCTTTGGGCCAACATGAATACTATTACTATTACTATCTAATACTTGAATTTGAAACATTTTTCACCTTCATCTATTCGCTCTGTCATTTCCTCACCTGAAATAATTCAGAGCCATACTCAATATGGTCAGTGTCACTAAATTTGGATAGCAGGGCACCGAAATCTCAGTTTGAAGGCCAAATGACCAATATGCTCTGTTAAATTTGGAAAACATAAAGTAATTCTAATATGAGGCCACTTTAAAAATTAACTATTAGTGTGTTTGGTTTATATAAAAATCATGTTTTTGGGTACCAAAAAATTGTGGCACAGTTGGTATGTGGGAAGAGTTTCCGGATTCGATCCCCACTAAACACACTCTCAGGGAGTTCTTCAATAGAATTGCTCTTGTTAATAAGAAATACATTGGCTTGGATGCACTTGCTTTTACAGTAAACCAAACCCACTAATTTCCTGTGAACCAAATACACTAATTTCCATTGACTGTGCAATTCTATTGTTTTTTGCCGTCTTCACCTTAAATAATATTTAAGAAGCAAAGGTAGATGTGGATTGTAGTAAACAACTATTTAAATTCCCCCACATTTTATGGCTAATAATTTCATCTCTTCTAACTAGTCAAAGCAAAGAATCTTCACTGGTAAGAGTTTTAAAACCACAATTTCATTGATTTTATTCAAATTGAGCTTGACAAATTTGATTGTGGCTCTATTTTGATTGTGTTCTGATTTTCACAATTTCCTTTCATCATCTACCCACTAGGAACAGTACTGTTATGGTCCATGTCAACACTCCAACTACCTTGCTTAGCTAATTATTTTCGGTCATTAATTTTGGAAGAGGAGTGCTAGCAACACACTCTTTTGAAGACTCTCTCAAAAGGCGTTTATCACTCAATCACTTAAAAATCCTCTATGAACACTCAATCACTTAAAATCCTCTCAACAATTTTTTTTTCAAAGATAAAAGGTTAAAAATCCTCTATGAACACTCAATCACTTAAAATCCTCTCAACAATTTTTTTTTCAAAGATAAAAGGCGTTTATGCTTGTCACAGTTTAAGGCTCTTCCCCCTCCTGAAGAATGTGTTTAGTGGGGATCGAACCCGGGAGCTCTTCCAACAATCTCAACCTGCGTTGCCAACTGAGTCACAACTCTTTGGTGAATAATTACAATTTGTCTTGTATCATTTTGCTTGCTATATTTTATTAGTTTCACATTGTTGATGTTCCTAAATGGGATGTTTTTTGTAAAGCATGGCAGGAACTCAGTAAAATGTAGTGTTTATTTTACATTCTTTTTAATCAATGACTCAATTATGTTTGCCTTTACATTGTGTTTGGGAATAATTTGAAATTATTAGATTTTGTGTATTAAAATAGTTAAATAAAGAATTTTAAATGACAAATAGGAGGAATTCAAATGACACATGTTGAGAGGGATTTCAACAATTTTCTACTCTCTCAGTCCCACTTTACTTGTCTTTTTAGGAAAAAAAATTGGTCAATTTTACTTGTCATTCTACAATTTCAAGGAGCATTTAATACCGTTTTTACCAAATATATCTTTTTACAAATAATAAATGATACAATAGTAAATTAGTTAACGTATTTGATGAATTTCTGAAAATTAATTATATTTCTTAACTATTGTGTAAAAACCTTAAAAAAGACAAGTAAAATGGGACAGGAGGAGTATTATGTTTAACTTTTTAGATTATCTTTTATAATTTCTCTCATACTTACAATTCACTCAACATTCTCTATCACATTTTTAAGAGACGGAGATTTGGTGCAGTCATGTTTTGGGGCAATTGGGACAATCATGAGATCTGGATCATTCAATTTCGATCAAGATCGAACGGCACAGATGCGAGATGTTAAATCGGTATAAAAAAGTATCTCAACATCTAAGTCTTCCAATCTTGATCGAACGGCCCAGATCTCATGAGTGTCCCGACAGCACTAAAAATGACGGCATAAAATTCAAATACATGTTTAAGAATTCTAAAATTCTCCGTCCAAACACACTTAAAATTATTTGCATCTATTCCTTAATTTTAAATTTAACATTGAAAATTTAATATACTAAAATTCCCCTTAATATACCTACAGTTCATCTTTATAATTTGGCCGATTTTAATAGTTTTTTGGACTTTGAAAATTTTCAATGAAAATTAACGGAATTTACACTAAATTTTTTTATCTAAAAGCCACGTAAAAGACACCAAAATCTAAGCATCAGATTTAAGAAAAAGGAATAAAAAACAATTCTTTTGGGGGGGTAAAATTTAGAGTTTTTTTCTTTTTTACAATTGACAAACAAGCCAAGCTCATGACATTCTAAACGCTGCAACCCCGCTGTCTGTAATATCATCCTTATCCAACAATCACTTCATACTGAGGTAGACCCATCTCTACTCTCCATTAACCAAAAGGAAAATCATCGGTATCAGAATCCAACTCTATACATCGGCAAAATTAATGACTAATATAAAATCCCTTAAGACCAAATCAATCTGAACAGAAAAATCAACGTCTCTGATCATGCCACCTTTTGTTCCCATGCCTACCACTACCAGGGTCCCAGTGTCCAGAAGAACCCCGCTGCCTTGACCATTCAGGTCTATGATTTCTAACATGATTCATTCTTGACTCTTGAACATTTCTACCTGGAACATACCTAGGATTTCTAGTTGGACTATTCTCCGGACTCCATGATTCAAATTCTTCCCTTCCTTGATTATTTCTATCCCATGAACCAGATTGCATGGATCCCCCACCATACGTATTATAGTTGCTATGATTTCGTTGAGAATGATAACTGGAAGACACATCCTGCCTAACTCTCCACAAATCTGACACAGGTCCTGATTTTTCGATTTGTGGTGGATAGGAATGGACAGTGTTACGATATGAAGGTTCAGTATAATGGGCCTGATGGAGCAAATGTGGATGTCTTTGTTGTTGTGTTGCTGAATGTGATGGCGTTGGTGAGGCCAACATGAAGGATTGAGGGTATGAATTAGACAAACCCTCTTGTAAACTCAAATTAGGTACTGGTTTTACATTACTCGTGCCATCAGCCCGCATTGCTAAAGATGAATGTGCACCAGGTAAGTTAACTGAAGGTCCATTTGCAGTGATTATGTTCTTCATGGTTAAACTTATATCAGAGGATGCATGCACAGAGGAAAGAGCTAGTGATGATTGCTTTTCAGGAATAATATTAGTTGCATGAGGCAGTGAATATGGAGAAACTGTTCTGCTGGTTAGCTGTTTCGAAGATGGAGCCACAACTGTTGGCTGTTGCCTTACTGTAGTGCTAGTTATAGGAATCTGAGATACTAAGTTGGTAGTTACCACTGCAGCAGAGTTGTGGATAGCTCTATCAGGTGCTGAACTTCGCCGTGAAAAAGGATTCTTTGGTGCTTCTGTGCTCCATCCACTCTGAAAAGTTGATAAAATGGGAAGCCATCAGTTAATGCAGTAAATCAGTAATCTTTTTAATAATTGTATTAAATTTTAGCACGTTGACAATTGCAAGGAAATAGCGAGGGGTCTTTCATGCATTATTGGTCAGGCCAATTGCCTACTGTAAATACAAGCAGAACTACTCCAAGAGAACCCCATTAGCAGTTAACAAAAATTGTGGGACAAAACCCATTTGGTTACCTAAATTGGCCATTTGCTTAAATAGAATATTTTACGTGGCACCCAAGAACTTGACCGCATCTTGACAAAGAAAGAATAAAGCAATAAAGAAAAGAAACAAAAGGAACTCAGAAATCAACTTATTTCGATCTCAATTTGGGCCACCATTTAAAAACCCATTTCCCCCAACACCCTATGCTATAAGTGCTATCAGCTCTCCACTCTCAACACGTACAAGCCAACATGGCAAAAGTGGAGTGTGCATGGCACTGTAATAGGTGACACCAGACAGATAAGATCTTTGACAAATAGTTGTTGCAGTATGAACTCACATCACGCACCGTTCTTGGATCGCTTGAAGGAGTTGGAGATGGGAGAGAAACTTCAACCTTCTCTGGGGCCTTTGCACTCATGCCATAATTGCCATTTGTATTTTCACTTAAACCAGAGTTGTTCACAGTGCCTCTCTTAATCATGTCAAGCAGCTTCAGGGTTTCCTGATTTGGTATGCTACCAGCTTGTCCAGAAGTTAAGGCAAATACCAATTCTGGATTTTTCAGCAGTACGGCAAGTAATTCTAAATCAGGTTCAGCAGTTGCTGCATTAACGGTTGAAGATGTGGAGGCCACCCCATGAATAGCATGAGTTGCAACCTGATTGGGGGAAACTGCTATTTCTGCACCATCACCATCTGGTAGCTGTTCAATAGGAATTCCCGGTGTCAAAGTGTCATCATAGTCCATTTCGAGATCCCATGGCTCCTTGGGGTTAGATGGCATCTCTTGGACACTATGATAAATAGATTCCTTGTCCCTGCGGTTTCTGTTTTCCTGGGCATCAACCTCTTTGCTATTTGCACCAGCACCAACTCTCCAGGAATCTTTAAGTTTCACTTCTGCAAAAAAGGGGAAAGGGAACAAAAAAAAAAATTAAACACCGAAGAAAATTTGACAGAGAACTTAAAGATAGCCGTTGATTAGATGAGTACAAGAACCACAAAATAAAAGCAGAAACAATATTCATATGGCAATTCCACTTCAACGATAATTTCCTCACAAAACATAATGAGAGCAAATTCTATACAAGCGTCCAATATATGATTTGTGGCTGCAATGTAAGGCACCGCAACCAAATTCAAGAATGAAAGAGACTGTACAATTTCAATATCGAAGCTGTATTTTATTAAGGTTAGCTAGAGACTCATTCATGGGCTGTTAATTTGGTAAATATCAAATATCAGTAACTTCTAACAGATCATTTGCCCATCTTATTTATAAATTACAGGATTTACAAATTTCCATAATGAACTTAGTGATGAATAATCAAGCTCCAGAAAGAGGCATATTAAATGTGTTTTATGAGATGTGGAAAGGAATAAAAGAAAATGTGGCCGTAGCCCCAAAAGTCACCAAAAGAGAATGGATAACCGCATGTTGTTTACAGTCCTGAATATTACAGTCAACAAAAATAAAGTCATTGACGCCAATCAAACCTCAGATTGGATTAGTACTGTGCTGGAATTCTTATCATGGTAGTGTGTAGTTTACATATCCCCCGAGTTTATACCTTCAAATATTAGTCAAAACATTCAATAATACTCCGTAACCTAGGTCTCCTTGTAGTACAAACATGCAAAGAAGACACCATGAATAAAATCACAGCCTCCTTCACACCAAAGATAAAGAACCAATGCTCCATCCAGATCTGTGATCATGATTGCTAATTACAAAATAAAATATCCCAAATACAACACAACTTGGACTAGGAATACCACATGGAGAAGAGTTCCTTTTCTCTGGATTGCATAATTAAGTGTGTTTGGTATGAAACTCAAGTTTGGATTTTCTAACGCAACTATTTTTCGCGTTAGAAACGTGAGTTTATCACGTTTCAACGCTAAATCAAACATGTTATAAAGCTTCATCCCATTTTACTCATTAATATAAAAAATTTCATAACTGTAATGTAATAGGCCGGATGGAGTAGATAAAATTAACTTTAAATGTTTAGAGTGTTGGACCAAAAAAAACAAGTTTAGAGTGTTCTAACGAATGCCTATGCTGACTTAAGCAGGGTAGGAAACTTAAAACCCCGGTTATATTTTTAGAAATTCAGAACTGTATAATTTTAACTTTTTATTTGAGCCGAAGCACCTCATGCATTTCTGTCACTACTATAAATCAGTAACTCAGAGTCATGTATTGATCCTGGTGAAACACTGAATTTCCCTGTTGCCTTGCTCATTACAACAAAAATGTAATGACATGGATAACACTGGATCATGCCCAAACCAAATCCATCTACGTATGAACTTTTATTCCCATGAGCCATGGCAAAGATGTAAAGGAACAGAGAAAATCTAATTCGATACATATGAAATTCAGATAGCAATATTGTTGCTTTTAAAAATATTGTAACAATTGTCAAATTGCTATTGCCAATTTTTTAAACTGATCCTTCATCCTTGCGATCATCTTTTCAATACTTACGACTTGGCGTAGCTCGTGAGAGTCAATTATCAAGTTCTCAAACGAGATATTTTAAGGCCGACTTATTAGAGATTTAGGACTATCACACCATTTTAGCACAATTGTGCAGATGAGGCGTGGGAAGAAAATAATTTGAACCATTGACTGATGTTTGGGTGATAATGGAGGATCCTAAAATCCTCAAGCAAACGCGTGTTAGTATTTGAACCTCAAATCCAAGGGGGCAGTTTTGTACAGTAATCTTTTATAAATCCCCTGAACAATACTACAATTGCAGGAGTATATACAACTGCCCAATATACCCAGATTACTTACAGAATATGCGGTTAGATCACCACTCTTGCTCTATTTATATAAGGTAATAAAAGCTGTAAAAGAGGGCTGGGTCAATAAAGAGTTAGCATCATAGGTAGCTGGGTGGCGTTTGAATTGTCTTCCAAGAAAATTTGCAGGGATTCAACTAAAATACACCTCTATTTAACTCAAACATCAGCAAATCTCTTAATGTGGTCTGTTCTCAATCTGTCTTTCATGAATTTTTTTCCGGCTGTCAAAGAGTTTCACCAATTTCTCTATCCTAATATTATAGGCATATAATTGATAGAACCAACAAAAAAGCTGCAAATGGTACCTGCTGGTGTTTTCCATGGGATTTGCACCCTCTTGCACTTCTCCCAGAGAGGTTCCTTCAAATCCATTTTCGGTTTAGAATAAGATGCGTCCAGCCTATTAGTGGTTTTAGAGGGAAGTAACAGAGGTTTCTTGTCTTCTTCAATTTTAGGTGGAACAGGAACTTTAGAAGAGCAAATTGCAATACTGGCCTGATTTGTCTGAGGTTTATTCAGACCGTCAATTTTTGCGTCTTTACTTTCTTTTGAAGAACCAGTTTTCCCATACTTACTCTGCATAAATAACGCACGCATTTTTGCTTTCTGGATATCATCAGCAGACATGGGACGACCTTGACTTACAGAGCCTGCTCTTGCCACCTGTGGGCTTCTACTAACTGATTTTTGGCCTGGCTGTTCCACCAATTGCACTTTCCTGCGCTCCCTAGCTTCTGATACAGGTTAAGTCTACATTTATTGTGATTCAACAACTAACATGAACCATTGACAAATTTATTAAGTAAACCACCATTTATTGATAAATTTATTTTGGTCCTTGAAGCATACTGTTTTAACATCAAAATAGTCCAAAACTTATTGTTTATTGGACAAAATTGATATCATTCAATGAACAAAAATTATAAGTTGAGGACCAATTTGATGTTGCTTATCTTTCAAGGACCACATTAATGTTTTCAAAGTTTTTCAAAGATCAAAATGGGGGCTTCCTCCAATTCTATTCTTTAGCTGGCTAGTTTCGGCATACTACACTAGTTATATTAGATAAAGAATTGGCACTGTGAACTTTCAAGAATTGACAATTGTCCTGTGCTGAAGAAATCAGTATGTGACAAAACAACTGACTGACAAGAAGGCAGAAGATACAAAATATCAAGCAGCATAAGAACCCTGTGGTGCACAAGAAATCTAAGCTGCAAAACTTCAAGTCAATCAGAACACCAATCTGGAATAGCCAGATATTATGTACCATAAGCAGCTAGTGTGGCTAAAAATAGTTGCATCAGTGAAGTTATGGATCAAATCATTTGGCCATCACACCAAAATAATATTAAATTTGCTTGTTTTAAGGAAAATTAATGAACAACCCTACATCATCACTCCAAAATACTTCCTCCGGTCCTATTTATAAGAACCTTTTAACTATATCACACGGATTAAGGAAGTTGGTTAATTTAGTTGATTGCAATAAATTTGTCAAGAATGTGTATGATATTTCCTAAACTACCCTTGAATTTATTGAGACCCATTATCTTTCTCTTTCCAATTAACTACTCAATTGTGTCCTACTCTCTCTACTAATTAATTACGCACCTACCTTCACTAATGGGGTATTTTTGTCAAAAAATAATTAATGCATGGGACAATCTAAAGAGGTTCTTATAAAAAGGACCAAGACCCACCCTAGAAAAGGTTCTTATAAATAGGACCGGAGGGAGTACCATTCAAAGGTTTTATCTAAAGCATTTTTATTTCATGTTTATGTGGTTTGATATGCTTATAAAATATAGATGGATATCCATCAGCATTCTGCCCAAATTAATGGGAGAAAAGGGGAAGCAGTTAACAAGATATAGTCAATTAAAAAGAGAGAGAGAGAGAAGCTCCAAGGATACGAGAAGAAGATACACCAAGGGTGGGTTTCTTATTAGAATCATCTGAGCTGGGTTGTAACAATTTCACAGGAGATTCCAGTTTCCTGAACAGAGAAAAAACAAATATGAGCATTTTCACAACTAGCAAAAGCAAAGCCAATTAAATGAAAAAGGTATGCACAAAATCCATTGGTAAAAAGACTAATTCAATAAAAAATGACTGAAAGCAATCAGACACAACCTACACATACCTGAAATTATCTGAACTTTCATTTGAGAGAGCAAGAATATCTTCCTGAGAGCAAGAAAGGGGCACTAAGAAACACGCAAACTGAAAAAACATTGCCAGCTGAAATGAATATGTTTAACAAAAGACTTACAGGAACATCAATATTTGAATGCCAGGATCCAGAGCCCATAATTTGACCAATACTGCAATAATAGAAATCATAAATTCATAATAACTGAGAAAGGAAGTCCAACAAATTTTGCATGGAAATAAGATAAGAGATAAGCTTGCCTCTGAGAAAGCATTATGTCTTTTTTACTATCACCAGAAGGTTTAACACCATTAGGTTTCTTTATTGCTTGGTTCCTTGCTAATAGTTTGCTCCACTTCGATAACAAAATCCTTGCCCTGTTTGATATGTCTGATCCTCAAATCAGTGAGATTATAATTCACAAAGTTTATTAAGTTAGTAAAATTATTGGGTTTATAAGTGATGGCAAACAGCACCCATCCCAAATTAAGATTTGAAACCATTTAAATCCATTTAACAAAATGTAGAAAGAGCCAAAGAGTTACATAAATCAATATAAACATGACTGAGGGGCATCAAGAAAGGGGACTGTATAAGGAACAAATGAAATAACTGTCAAGTTTGATGGGCACTGGGCCTGGAATAGATAAAGCACACCTGATGTCCTGTAGAACCTTAGTCTATTAACACTCTGCAATATAGCTGATATGTGAGTAGGAAGGGCTTTATGTAAAGGCAAATGACAAAGAACCTGCAACCCAGTTACCAGAAAATTTGATAGTATTTAGTTATGTGCCAATTTAAACAATGCAAAGCTTGTATATTAAGTTATTAACCGGAGGATCCAGATATACCTTCAAGATAAGAAGAAGGACACTTGTTTGCTCTTCAACAGCTGCTGTACTCAACCAAGTTACTAAAGTCATTGCACCACCTCTGGTTAGAAACCTAGAAGCATACAGCCGAACAATTAATCAGCAAATATAAATAACTACAATTTAACAAAGCCAAGCTACTGAAAAAGCTAATCGCATACCACAACAACACTGAAAAATTCTGTATCGACAATATCCACTCCATCAATCTCTCCTGCCCAGAAAATGTTTCCTCTTTCTGCATCAGACTAAAAATGTTCTCAACAAATTGTTTATCTAAGTCATCTAGGTCAGACAAAGCTGCTTCCTGTGTTGAACAAGATGCTTCTTCAGAATTGGTAGGGCCAGCAGAGTTTAAGGGAGCTGGATTTATTGGTCTCAAAGGATCAGAGTTTATTTGCCCATCATTAGATTCTTCACAAGAATTAGATCTTAATGCCCTCTCCCTTGACAACTGAACTAGCCTCCTTACTCTTGAACGTTGACTCGTGAAAAAGTCACGCACCTAAAACCAAAGTACAAAGACTCGTAAAATTAGTGCAAAAAATGGAGTGAGTAACATGTAATCTTAGAATAAAATTCAAGGTTATATGTTCCTCTTGTGTCCACAAAAAAGGATAATAAAGAATCTTTATTACAGAAGAATCTAATGACAGCTTGGAAAGGATAACACTAAATATCGAAGGTGTGGAACAGGATATATATCTGCATACAATGTGTTTATTACATAGATCACTCATCCCTCCATGACAGAATAAAAAGGAATGAGCAGGAAGTGGAGTAATATAAACCTGTGTCACTGTAACACCAAATAAAGCACTGATCTCACGAGATTCTTTCTTGCTAACTGTATCTTTAATGGAAAAAACTGATTGCATGTAATGCACAGCCTTTGGATTTAATAAATCCCTAGGTCTTTTACCTGCCAAATTGGATTAAGTTAGAGACATTAGACATGAAACAGACAGTAGAAAAAAATGAAAGAAAGGCAAATATTGCTCAAAATAAGGAAGATGTGTTTGGAGGGAGAAAGAGACATGAACACAAAATTTCTGTTTCAGTCCACTTATTCCATCAGCTAAGATGAAGGAAGTATTTAATTTTGGCAAAAACTTACCAATTTTTATTGATAGAGCACCAGCTGCCTGCACAAAAAACCAAAACAAGGTAAAAATGAACAAGATCAATCACTCTATTGATTCCTTTAAAGATACGTTTACATATAAAAGCAAATTTATAACTGGAATGTGATTACAGAACGCATTGGACTAAGAGGTTCTTGCCCTTTTTTCATTAGCCAGCACTCAATAATGATGCTGTAAACAAAATTTGCAGCATGATGCTAATTATAATGCCTCCTTTGACAATAGTAAAAATTACATCACCATACTTAGCTGATCCAGAAGAAGAAGATGAAATTATCGAAAAAATAGAAAATAGAGAAGAAAAGTTTCAGAGCAGCTCGGAAAAGCACACCATTTCTTGAGAGAGAGGATTGACGCCAGTGAGTTTGCATTGCGTGACGACAATCTCTTGAAACTGATCGATCTGGCTATGGAAGAGCTCTTTCTGCGAAACCAAAAACCTCTGAAACGACTCAACCGAACTCCCAGTCTCCAGCTCCGTAAAATCATCGTTCCAGACATCCATCGTCGATCCAAGTTTCTTTGCCGTAATGTGTAGTAACACGCATTTAATCAATACTTCCTTCTGGTTCCCATTTGGGAGCGGAACTGGTTAGGGTTTGGTTTGGAGCTGATTTTGGAGAGAGAAAGTCAGATAGAGTGCTGAGAGAGAATTAGGCCGTGTTCGTGACTCAGCTTAATTACAAAATTACTTTTGAGCGACGTTGATAAAAATTAAAAATTAAAAAATAAAAATAATAATAATAATAATAATAATAGTGCGTATAAACTAGCATATTTTAACATATTTTAATTTGACGTGAAGGAAAATAATAATAATAATAGCCTATGAGGTTATGACAAAATAACAATAAAAATAATAACATTAATCTTAGCTACAATAAGGGCATTTATTTCAATTTTAATTTTGATTCTTTGAGTTTGATTACAGTCGATAAAATGAACAAGTCCAATCGGATCAACCTGCAAAAACATATAAAAACGTAAGATTGGGGTTTTTTATTTAAAAGTTTAAATAACTTTAGGTTTTTTTAATCAAATCCGATAAAGTACGTTATCCCTAAAAACCCACCAAAAAATCGAGTAACCTGCAAAAAATCGGGCTACTCACAAAAATATAAGGCTTTGACCTATACTTTATAAGCACGAATAACTCATATATCTTTAGTTAGACCCACAAAAATTTGCTACCTGCATCGGGTCAGACCGAATAACTCGAATTTACAGCTATGAGTTTGATAAAGAAAAAATAATGTGGAAAAGAGTTCCCCCGTATGGCACCTAAAAGCACCTTAGAAGATTAGCTATCTACCACTCACTTTAGGTCACCCAATAAAATAAAAATAAAAATTCCAATACAGTGCCACAATGTGATAGTATATATGAAATCAAATCCATGAAATTGAATTTAAATCACTTTTGGTTCAATGTGTTATCTCTTGTCATTCATTATATATATATATAGGAGGGTTATAATTACACCGGTGTAAGTTACATCAGGTGTTACACTGCTGAATATTTTTTTAACGGATAACTGTATTAAATATTCTACCGTTGGATTGAAAGTTACTATCATATAGATCATACATATAAAATTTTACATTAATCTGAAATTATTTGATATGCCATTGAGATGTCTCAAGATTAACGTTATATATACATTTGAAATATATGAAAAATCCAACCATTTGATTATCAAGTTATTAGTGTCAAAAATTTACGAAATTTGGCACATATAATAATGATGATGAACAAACATAATTCAACGGTTGGATTACTAAAAAACATACTTGATTTGTAGTTATTACCGGTGTAATACTTGGTCTAACTTACACCAATGTAATTATAACCCTCCTCATATATATATATATCAAAATCAATCTTACCCAACGGTAAACCAAATGGACCCTTAGCCACAAATTTACAAGTTTAAATTTTAGTCCAAAAACAATATCATTATATCTTTAAATTTGCATTTCATAGATAAGTCATAGTAAGGCAGAGTAAACCCTCAAAATGGTCCCGGGAAGATTGGTCATCGGTCAACTTGGTCCCTGAAAGAATAAAAATTGTAAAAACGTCACTGAATGATGCTACCTTCGGTCAAAATAGTCCTTCCGTTAACCCAAGTGTGTTAAAGCTAATGGACTTGCCGATGTGGCATAAAAGACTGAAGGTCTTCATTTTGGTCCTTGCCCAATCAGCCCAAAAGATTGGAAACCCATCAAATTGGTCCTCCCTCTCTCTCCCCCCTCTCTCCCCCCTCTCTCCTCCTCTCCCCCCTCTCTCTCCCTCTCCCTCCCTCCCTCTCTCTCCCCCCCTCTCCCTCTCTCTCCCTCCCTCCCTCTCTCTGCCCTGTCTGTTGTAAGCTTATTGTCAGTGTAATGGAACCAACATGGTTTCAATTTTTTTACCGGGTTCATGTCCATGTAGAATTGAGTTAGCTAATTAGATATGCTTCCGGTTCAAGTTGTGCCATGTAGGGTATTTTGATGTAGTGGTTATTCCCGAAAATCCACTTTATTCTGAGTGATATATTATGAAATCCCACTTATTCCTTGCTATTATGACAATCACTAATTTGAGACTGATTTCATTTTTCTTTCCTATTAATTACTCGCACTGTAGGTGTTAAAAGTTATGCACTGATAACATTTAAAATTGCTATACTCTAACTTCAATGCGAGAAAGTTAGTCCTCCAATGTTTAAAGGATTAGGATACAAGTCATTTGTGGCTGTTTAAAAGGAATGTAAAGGGATGTTCTAAGATTATTGAATTATAAATAGAAATTTTATTGAATTGTAGATAATATTTAATGTTATAAATGTAATTAACATCATGATTTTCACTAATTTTTATATGTTAATTCTTTAATCAATTCCCTCAAGATAATAGTTAGCCTTTATTTAATAAGATAATGTTTTGGATTAATTGGTCAACAATACGATGTTATTTTTGTGATCAAGTGAAGAGTTTAACTTGTATTTAAAAAAAAAAAAGAGTAAACTTTAACAAAAGTAAGGGGAATTATTGTTCAAAGTCCAACTGTCCAAGTCTAAAAGCATTGAGTGAGAATACAGTGTTTTAAAGAGAATTGGTTATGGTGGAAACTTGAAAGGGTAGCAACTCTCATCATCTCCAAATAAAAGTCTTAACAACTAACTTTGTATAATTTAACTCAATTTATTATCTTGTGTGTAAAAGTTGAAAAATAGCCTAGCCTGCAGGTGAAACCATGAAAGACCGATTTTTTAGTGTTAAGCATGATACATTTGCACCATAGATTTGCCCAAAAAAAAGAATAAAACTATGTAATTTTGTAAACAAATTTAATATGAATACATTACTTGTACATTATCTTTTTGGTACACTGGCATTTGGCACGCATTGGCTAAAACCATGCAAATGACCCACATCCCTCGTCACTCACCACTGCTTCCTTTTGATGCCTTTACTCATATGCATGAAGGCATGCGTGAGTTAGATAAGCATAAAACTGCTTGCAGAGTTGCAGTATATTACACAAATACCTTACTGACCGACAATCAAAACATGTCCGCAAGTCTGCATCTCACCCCCAAGCTACTTTCAGAGAGAGGAGGAGATAGAGAGAGAAGAGAGAGGGGGAGAGAGGGAGAGGGATCACAACTAGCTACTTTCACAGAGAGGGGGAGAGGGAGGGAGAGAGGGGGGAGAAAGAGGGGGAGGGGGAGAGAGAGGGGAGGACCAATTGATGGGTTTCCAATTTTTTGGGCTGACTGGGCAGGGACCAATTTGATGGGTTTGCAATCTTTTGGACTGACTGGACAGGACCAAAATGAAGACTTTCAATCTTTTATGCCAGCAAGTTTGTTAGCTTGAACAGACTTGGGTTAACGGAAGGGCTATTTTGACCGAAGGTAGCATCATTCAGGGACGTTTTTACAATTTTCATTCTTCCAGGACCAAGTTGACCGATGACCAATCTTTCAGGACCATTTTGAGGGTTTAGCTCTAATAAGGCATAATCAGATGCATGGGTTCTATTTTTATTTTGTGTATTTGAAAAATACAATACAACGAGATATTGAATTTAAAAGGGGTGGAATCATACAAAACAAAACATAACACCCTATTACTAGATGAGAAAAATTTTAAGCATTTTGATTTTGATATAAATCACTCTTAAATTCCAGAGTTTTAATGTTTTTTAAAGGGTAGTTGAATTTAAATATTTAATTCAATTAATGCTTCTCAGGTTGTTGATGTGTAAGTGAAGAGTTTCGGTTAACCATTATGGAATAGTTGAGGTGATTTTGGAGTTTCCAAGTTTATAATTAAGTTGAAGGTGCCACTTACCATGGTACCTATAAAAAGGGACCATCAATGAATCATTTATTTTACACTGTTAGATAAAGTCTAGAAAGTGTCAACTGTTGAGATTAGTTGGTTAAAAAAAATAAAAAATTACAATTAAATCCGTCATTGGTAACAAAAATATATTTATTACATCTCTTTGACTCCATGGCAAGTGGAAACTCAAACTAGGAAAAGAAAATAGCATAACACAAATCTCAACCAAATCCGCCTTCTGTTGTTGCTGTCTCTGGTGGTTCTGAAAGTGAAAACTGTCTTATCTCTCTTCGTTATGGTCGGAACTGATTGTTGTTTCTTCTCACCTTCATAGTCACAACTGTCTTTTTCTTCTTCTTATATAATTTCTCAAATTTTAAAATCCAAAGGAACAACTTATTCTCTCACTTGAAATGCCACCCTCTTTCTTGAGCTATTTTTATATCCAAATTAAAAAATGATAACTTTAACAAACTTTAGAGAGAGAGAAAACTAAAAAAATCACCTTTATGTAAGATTATTTGGGTTATTGGAAATAATTAATAAAACACAAATATAAAATACAAGCAAAAATGTTCATCAACTGCGATGTGGGTTTTACAGTGAAGCACAGTTGTGGGCTTTCATTTTCGTTGTCGGTGAAGCTGAGTAGTTTGGGGACTCCCTTTCTTGGTTTGGTGGAGGAAGGGAGATTGCAAGAGAGGGAAGGATGGTGCGGAGGCGATACCATCATCGTTGTTGTTGGTTTTAGTGTCGCCACAGTAGTAGTAAAAATTTGTATGATTTATGGTGGACACGATGGGTGAAGAGCGAGGGTTGAAGGGTAGGGGTGGGCATCAACCTGTGGCCCGACCCGGACTCGATGTACCCGAAAGCAAAAAATGATAAATGGTCAGGTTCGAGCAGGTAAACGGATTCAAACGGTGAAAAAACACATAAAATCGGATATATGCGGGCGGGTGCGGGTTTAAAAAAAAAGGTCGTCGATACCCGACCCGCCCGATACATTGTCTTGTTAAATGAATTAAAATGCTGAATCCAGGCCCTGGCCCATTGGCCCAATTTTGTTATATATATACCTCACATTTCAGAGTTAAAAAACCCTAGCCGCCCTTTAGTCTCCACCCTTTTCTCTCTCAGTCTCTCCTTCCTCTCTCACTGAGTGACTGCCTCCCAAGTCCCACCTTTGATCTATCTTTCTCCTCTTCATCTAGCCACCACCACCCGCTGCTCCGACCATAACCTTCATGCATGGCGCTCAATCGCGGTTCTGCAGTGTCATCTCCAAGCACGACGGTCAATCGCGGCTCTGCTGTATCATCTCCATACACGGTGCTAAATGAAGGCTTTGCCGTGTCGCAAGATGAACGGTTGCAGTTTTTATTTTGGCTCTAGATCTGGTTGTTCTGATCCTTCAAGCTACCATGTTTCAAGAAGAGATATTTTACAGTGAAGTGGTGTGACCGTCTCTCCTCACTCTCTCGCTTTATGTTTGTTTCTTTCTTTTCTTTGATTTTGTTTTTCTTGGTTATTGTTAGGTTGTTACTGGGTGTGTGGGAATTGGGAAGAGCTTTTGCTTCGATACAAAAGAAGACAGAAGGAGAAGATGAACGATGACAACGACTTTTGACCGCAACGGCACGGTGGAGGATCAGAGGCGATGGTGGCTGCAAAGATTAACGAAGACATCGACTTAGGGTTTTGGACTTCATCTTTCTTTTTTTAAATGTATATTGCTGGGCTTTTTTTGTGTATTGAACTTCACTATTTTCTCCATTTTGTGAGTTCTTTGGGCTGGTATAAATTAAATCTCACAATTGAGAAATCAGTTTCCATTATAATTAAATAAAAAGATAAAAAAATCGTGATTTTTTTTTAAAAAAAAGAGATTGGGCCCAAAATTTTCAAGTAGCCCACACCCGAACGTAACCAGTCGGTATACTCGAATAACCCACTGACCCACACCCGAATTAACCGATTAAAGATTCAGTCGGAAAATGGGCCACTGTATTAATACTCTCGGTTTGCAACGGTCTGGGATTATTGGGCCCATACCCGACCGTTGCCCACCCCTATTGAAGGGAATACACTAGAGGTGTCAAAACGAGCCCAACCCGGTGAGCCAACCCGTCTAAACCCGGCTCACCGGTGGGTTGGGTTACAAAAATCAAAGCTCACTTAACCCGTGAGCCAAGGCGGGTTTGGTCGGGTTGAGCCGGGCCAACCCATTTTTTAAGTTAAAAATTTAAAAAAAAAACTTGTCAAAACAAAAAAAAATCGGGGCACAATTTCAGAAATAAATCTGAATCCCTAATCTCCTCCAAGACTCCAAGTCTCCTACTTGTGTGCCGTCACGCAGCCATCAACCCTTCCTTCTTCCAGCCGCCATCATTTCACCACCGCGACGCCACTACATCTCATCCGCGCACAGAGCCATCACCACCGTCGCACGGACGCACTCTCCCCGTGCCACCTCCGTTGCGGGCAGATCCGCCACCGCGCGCAGCCTTCCCCAACTCAGTCGCCCCACTTCCAGTCTCCATCGCTCGCAGTTTCATCACCGTCCATCGTCGTTCAAAACGCGCCAACATCTGTCGTCTTCACCGTGCGGCCTTCCTCTGTTCCTCGCGAGCTCCGCCACCAGCAAGCTCGCGCCTCCATCTCGCACTGCCTGATTCGTGTCCCTGCGGCCATGGTCGTGCCCTCTCTTCTTCCCCTCCTCTTTTTTCCTTTTCTCTCTGGCCGCCTCTCCCCTTCTTTCCTTTCAATTTTTTTTGCATTTTTTAATTTTATTTAATTTTTCTGTTTTTTTATTTTTTTAAAAGTTCTTGTAAAATTAAGCGAGCCAACCCGTATAACCCACCAACCAGTGGTGGGTCGAGCCGGGTTGGTATTTTTGCAACTCTCCACCAAAGTGAGTTAGCCCGGCTCGGCTCGTTTATCATCCAACCCGTGGTGAGCCAGCCCGCGTGAGCCGGGCTGGCCCGTTTTGACAGCTCTAGGATACACTCTGTGAAATGAGCAATGATAAAAGTAGCACAGAGATTTGAAAATTTCACTTACACTATGTACTGTTGAAGAACAATGGTACTACTTCTCATGGTCATGGGTGTCTGGAATTTTTTTAAATGTCTTTTAATTGGAAAGTTGCAATCAATTTTTCCATCTTAGAAATTGATGATTCAACTAAGCTACGGGTCATGTCTTTAGTTTATATAAGGTCAAGATTTGAAAACGATTTGATTTTGATGTGGTAGTCACTGAAATATTCCCTTTCTTAAAGATATCTAAGCAAATATGTATAGAGGTGCATCCATGGTCCCTTTTTTGTTAAGACCATGGTAAGTGGCACATAAGTTGAAAGATTATCTCAAATACACCAAAAATATATAACTTGTCGGTGTTGTATGTTATGACAATATTTAATGACCACAATTCATTATGAGTGTATTCAGTAAGGTATTTCAGCTAAATAAAAGATGAAATTGATTCATAAATGTCAGATAAGGTAGTTTCCGGTAGTAACTAACTTTTTTTTAAAAGCTGCCTAAATGTTAGGTAAGGTGATTTTTCAGGTAATTATTAGTTTTTTTAGAAGTTACTTAAGTTAGTAATTTAAAAATGAGATTTTTTCAAGTATTAGCTAAAAGGTTTTTGCAATTTCATCCTCAATAACTTTCATTCACTGCCAAATTAATGACGTCTTTATCTATCAATTTATGGTTTTCAATTAATTTTACAAAACACTTTTAATTAACTAGTCTATCAACTTCCAGTAATTAGCTAGCTTTATAGTTTCCAGTTAACTTTTCAGTTAGTTAATTTTATCAATTGCACTATAAAAATTCAACCAAAAATATTGCATGTTTGTATTGTTGATTATGACCATGTCAATCATTCATAGTTATGGCCATGGCCATATCAATCACAAGCATTGTTTAAAACACTTTCTCTACTATTTCGCTTGCTTATTCTGAGAAACATGTAAGAATAGCTTTTGATTATAATCAGAATTATGTTTTTTTAGATTCCACTCATTTATATAGTCTGAAATAAACAAATTAATAAGTTTAAAAGTGATTGTTTAAAAAAGTGATTATTTCTAAAAAAATCATAAACAAACACACTCTCAAGGGAATATAAGCTGATGCATTGTATCACATATTTAAAACTAACATAATTGATACATTGTGATATTAAATGGGTATAAAGAATGAATTTTCAAGTGAATTGAGTATTATTTTTTTTTATTATGACCAACTGCGTTAAACATCATGACAAAAAAATTAGTATATCTTTTTGAGAATGTCAAATATAGTAGCTCCAAATGTGCATTAATCTATGTTCAATAGTTTTTTTATATATTCGAGCACTAAAATAATATATAATCACAAAAAAATCAAGACATGTAGAAATACCTTATTGTGGATATATGCTTGGCAAGCACAAATTATTATGGATATTTGGTTTAGGGTAACCAACTTTATTAACACCCTTAGTTCCATTGTAAGAGTTATTGGCTTCTTACTTAGGAAAGATAAGTTTCAATTTATAAATAGTAATAAAAAGTCAAGATTGAATGAGAAGAAGCATGATCAGGGAGAAATGGACATAGACTTAAGGCGCAATCCAAGTATTGATAGAGTCATAGCCTATTGCTTGAAAAGTTGATGAAACACAAGCATGGTTGGTGCTTAATGCTCTAGTTAATGTTGAATAGCCTAGTTTGCATAATTCTTTTAGTATCATCTACTACAATAAATTTTACTTTAGGCAGCACTTTTTGTCCACATTTAAAAAATTGTTGCTGAAATATGAAATAGGCAACGGTTTTACAACTATAGAGCTCATTTATATTTGGCAACGATTTTTTAAATTGTAGCCATATTTTAGGCAACATTTTCCTGACAACGATCAAAAGCAGTAACCAAAACATGAAATAGGCAACTAATATTTAATTTTATAGATTTTTCTTAGTCAACGGTTTCAAAACATTTGTCAAAACCTAGAATATGCAACATTTTTAAATTATGATGATTTTTCCTAATCAACGATTATTAAACTGTTACCAAAACACAAAATAGGCAATATTTTTTAAATTTTGCAGATTTTTTAGTCGACGATTGCAAAACTGTTGCCAAAGCATAAATAGCCAACACTTTTTCAATTGTGGAGATATTTTTAGTCAATGATTATAAAATTATTGTCAAAACATGCAATAAACAACAATTTTTTATCAGGGAAAGAAAGTTGTTTAAATTATTAAACAATATTAAGTTAATGTTTAAGTTTTCAACTTTTTATTTCACTAAAATTTTATTTGTCAAATCAATGACCTTAACATAAAAGAATTATATCTTTGATTTTAAACTAAGAGATATATTTTATAAGTTTATTTTAAAATTTGTGGTTCATATAGTGTATATATATATATATATTAAAACTGACAATATATATAGTAAATATATGTGTTAGCTTAATGGATAGAACTTACTGTTTGAACATGAGGAGCTAAGTTCGAATCTTACCTTGGCCATTTTAAGATTATTTTTTGTCATTCTAAAAATTGTGGCTTATTCCTTTATTTTAGGCAACGGTTAAAAGTTGTAGCCTATTACCTTATTTTAGGCAATATTTTTTAAATTTATGTTGCCAAAAGTAAAAACTACGCTCGTAAATTCGTTGCCTAAAATTTTTGTCCATGATTTTAGCATATTAGACTACGATTTTCTATTGGTGTCTAAAATAAAAACGCTTTAGTGATCACACGTGTAATGTATTTGGGTACTATGTTAGTAAATATGGTTCAATCTTTGACATAAAAAAATGGTTCAAAAGAGATAATGGAGAGAAAACCGAGGAAAAAAGTGGAATTATTATTGATAAAATGAATAAAGTGATTACATCAAATCATTTATAGGTTTATATACAAAGTGATAGATCAACTAACTAACCACAAACAAGTATCTAACCATCAACAAATTAATAAAATAGTCCCAAACTAAATACATCTCTAGTATATTATGAAGTCAAAATTGAGCAATGATAGGTATAAATCATCTCGAGAGTACACAAAAGATGCATGTGAGTTCTACATTTCGTAATGACATGAGATATATAATCCTAAAGGAAAATACATTAATTCATTACAGAAAATGAATTTCTTCTTTTACATCATTACAAATATATTCACGTCGTTACAAGTGGTGCTCATTCTCCTTTTGCTCATTCTTTTGCCATTCCATCTCCTCCTCCCTCCTTTTGCTACTTCCTCTCATTGTTCTATTTTATGTGCGATTTAATTTGGGCTCATTTTCAATTTTGTGCCTATATGGGAAGCTCTTGCTTAAGACCATTTTTTTTTTCCAGAAAAAACATGGTGATAGCAGGAAGGTTGCAGATCTAGAATTGAGCGAAAACCACCAGTTAGAAGTAAACCATGCGCATAAAAAGGCTAGGATAGCAACTATAATGTGCAATGAAATAAAGGGAAAATGAGAGAAGATGAGAGTAAATGTATGAGAAAAGAGATGAAATAGACGCCATTGTGAAGGCACCCCCTTCAGCAGATAAGCCAATAGTGTAGATTCGCCATCAGCCCGTGGGGTAGGATAAGAATCACCATGGTTTGAGCCAGAAGTTAGAAGTAAACCATGCGCATAAAAAGGCTAGGATAGCAACTATAATGTGCAATGAAATAAAGGGAAAATGAGAGAAGATGAGAGTAAATGTATGAGAAAAGAGATGAAATAGACGCCATTGTGAAGGCACCCCCTTCAGCAGATAAGCCAATAGTGTAGATTCGCCATCAGCCCGTGGGGTAGGATAAGAATCACCATGGTTTGAGCCAGAACCATCAAGCCTCTCAACCTCACAAGAGAGAAAATGAAGCAATGCCTCTTTGATTAAAAATGATGATTATCTTACAAGAGAGGAGAAGACCTCCTCATATAGCCCAAGTGGGCGGCCAAGGAGAAGGAAAAAGAAGAAAAAAACTATAATTCATACTACTAATGGGATTTGATCTCATGACCTCCTAGCCTACTAATAAAGCAACCTCTTAGCCACTAAACCCAATGGTTTTAGCGCCCTCAAATGAGAGTAAGAGGAGGAAAATTACAATTAAAATCAAATACAGAGAAATCCTATCAAACTAAGGTTTAGAGGCCATGATTAGGTGGACCTCTATTTTAGGGAATTCAAATTACAATTGAAACAATGAAAAATAATTGTTTGACCAAGAGTATTGTGGTCAATGTTGACTTAATAAAAGTCAACTCTCCTTGGATGAGCCTTCGTGCGCCCAAACCTTAGTGTTGTTGGCCCAATCTCTCTGAACTCCAGCTGCTTTCATTATCAGCATGCCATCACATGGTGCGCAAGAAGAGAAAACATGATATAAAGGAATGAGGGGGGAGGAAGACAAGGTGAAGAGAGGCGGGAGAATAAGAAGAAAAAGAAGGGGGGAGAAGAAGGACGAGGGAGGAAGAATGGGGAGGAGAAGGAGAAAAAAGAGGTGAGGAGAAGCGGGAGAAAAAGGACAATGAGAAGAAGAAGAAGAATAGGAACAAGAAAGAGAAATGAGGATGAGCAGAAGAACCGTTAAAGTTATCTGGAGGTTTAACGATAATGGCCAATTTAAAAGAATTTTCGTTTGTGAGGATGTAAAAGAATTTTTTTTACGAGGACTAAAAATAAAACTTGGACCATTTATAGGGACTAAAAACATATTTTACCCGAAACACATTGATTAAGAAATATAATTATTACTCTTGTTTTAATAAAAATAAATAGTAAACTTACCTTTTATCTCTCTTAATACTATTGGGTCACATTAATTTTTAATAGTGTGCTATTTATTAACATTAGAGTAAAATAGAGAAAATATAATTATCACTACATTGGATTTATAGGTGGACAATTAAATATAAGCATTTTCTTCAAAAAGTGGACAGTTAGACAGGAATGAAAGTAATAATATTTTATATTGTTTGACTTTTTATTTAAAATTTTAAATTAAAATGATTTTTTTAATATGTGCAACGTTACACAATACTCTCTCTGGTCCTATTTATAAGAACCTTTTTGAAGGTGGATATTGGTCCTTTTTATAAGAACTTTTTCAGATGGTCCCATGCATTAATTATTATTTGACAAAAATAACCCATTAGTAGAGGTATGCGAGTAATTAATTAGTAGAAAAAGTATGACACAATTGAGTAGTTAAATAGAAAGAGAAAGATAATGAGTCTCAATAAATTCATGGGTAGTTTAGTAAATATGATACACATTCATGACAAATTTATTGTAATAAACTAAATTAACCAACTTCCTTAATCCGTGTGAAGTAGTTAAAAAGTTCTTATAAATAGAACCGGAGGGAGTATAATAAATCGATTTTATTAGAAAATGTAATATTCACTATTTTCAATGCCCTAAATGTCGTGACAGTTGTAATTTCAAATAAAACATTTCCACAATTGATTTATTATCACACGTAACATTGCACATGTTAGAAAAATCATAATTAAAAAAAACATTAATTTTATATGACAATTTACTTATCCTCTAAATTTTAAATCACATTATCATTTATTTAAACTATTTCTAATTCGGTTTTTCTAACATGTACAATATAAGAATGGGATAATAAAATAAAAGTAGAAATATTTTATTGGAAATTATAATCATGGGGAAATTGCTATAACCTCCCCTGGGATTTATTAGCATGATACTCAACACCCCTTTATTTTTAAACCTGTCACTTATTACCCTTATTTTAATATTTATGTTACACATACTACCCTCAGCCTAACGTCACTTAAGTTCACACCGTTATCATTCACATTATATTTTTTTATTGACTGTAATACCCCTGTTTCCTCTACTGAAAAACAAAAAGAAGCATCTCTTCTCCCTGTTTATCCTACCGTTCATCGCGTCGAACCACCAAACCTCCACCTTCATCGCGCCGAGAAGCCTGCACCTGGTGCACAGCCACCTGGTTTGTAGCAACGAGCCGCTGCCTTCATCGTGTTCTACCCGATTCGCTGCAACGAGTCATTGCCTTCACCATGACCTGCCGGACCTCCACCTTCATCGCGTCGAGGAGCCTGCACCTTCATCCTATCGTTCATCGCGTTGAACCGTCGGACCTCCACCTTCATCACGTTGAGGAGCCTGCACTTGGTGCGCAACCACCTGGTTTGCAGCAACAATTGCTGCCTTCATCGTTCCACGTTCCTACCCGGTTCGCAGCACCGAGCTGCTGCTTGGAGGCCATTAAATCTTTCCTATTTGGGTACATTTTCTTCCCCATTAAATCTTTAGTTTTCTGATTTTTCATTTTGTCTACTGTACCATAAGTAAAATGCATTTTTATAGCACTACAATGTGATGAAAGACCAAGGAGGATGGAATTGAAACCTTGCTTCCCCTGTCTTGTCTTGCCTTCCGATTTTAATTTTGAGTTATTTCCCTTTTACTGCATAGTTTTTGTTTTTCAATTGAGTTATTTCTCTTTTCTTCTATTTTCCCTTTTGTATTCTTATGAATATTCTCTTATGCAGTGTTCGATTAAGAAGGACAGAGCATACCAAAATGAACAATCTGTCTGAATTTTGTGATAAATTGGTCATTGCTTACAATGATTCAGCTCTAATGCCACTCAAATATTCTGAAAAGGTTTGAAAACCAAAGATCTCCACTACTCGCACCAGCTCTAATGCCAATCAAGTATGCGAGGGCAATTTTGAGATATCAATTTTTAGATCGCTAAAGATGCTACGTGGTTAATCAACAGGGGAAGTGCTTGTTTTTCATAAACTAGGAGGGTGGTCTGTGTCATTTAGGCAAAATTAAGGGGTAGTCAGTGTATTTTCCTCCTATAATCATTAAAATTACCAATGCATTAAAAATTGTGATAATCGTATTTCTCAATAAAATCTTTTCACTTTTACTTTATTATCTCGTGCAATATTGAAAAGGTTAAAAAAATTGTTTCTAATTATCTAATTAGAATATTAGCAAAACAAACTTGCTCAGTGACATAAACAAGCATCCTTAAAAATTGTGACCAACTAGTGTCCGACCCATGCGATACATGGATATTATTATTCAAATAGATTGTTATATATATCATCGTTATCAGCATAACAATCACTTCAATCTTTAACACCAACTTATGATCATAGAGCCAAGAGCACCTAATATCATTTAAGAATTCAGTTGTCAGCCAATGAGCTTCAATACCGACTTCCTCATCCACTTATATAGTATCATAACTCAAGTACATCATTTCTTCTCCTAGAAATAATGTCATGACATGTTTATTGATGGAGTAAATAACATCCAATGTAAGAGCAAGAATTGTTTTATCTTGAAACAATTCTATGTTTTCAAAATTTGATAACAAATTAGGATAGGCAAAGGAAACTATATCTCCAATTGTATTACTTGTAGACTTTATCAGTAAAGCCTCTGGTATTTCAATATCAGTTTGACCATCAATAACTCATATCAATATTAATATGACATGTAATATTGTTCAATATATATAAATTTAATACTACGTATAGATGTAAAATTAAAGGTTTATTTTATCTATCACATTTTAAAATTATTTTAATATAGAAATGAGATATTCATCTATTTAGAGTACTTAGAGTTTAATACGATGTCTAAAAGAATAAAAAATTATATTCCAATAATAAATAAATTGATAAAAATCATTGGGAAGTTATCTTTTTGTTAATTTATCAGCTAAGATGTTTCTTACTTGATAGGTATATAAATGATATTTAATTGTGACCACGATTGTAAAGGTTTGACACTAATTCCAACTCATTTATTTCAAAGCTCGTACGACATTTATTAATTACAAAATAAAAATATGTCATTAGAAAAAGAAACATTGAAAAGGAAAATTACAAAATCTTATAAAATAAAGAGAAAATAAAAAATAGAATGTTGTTACACAATCTACAAATATTAACATAAATAGTATTTTTAAAATTATAATAGAAAATAGATTTATTGACATTTGTTGCATGAGTAACACAATTTTTTATTTTTCATATATAATTTAAATATTACAGTAATTATTTTTATAAAATAATGAAATTAAAAGAAAAACAAATTAAAATTAAATATATTTCTATCTTAAAAAATATTATGTTTTTTAATATTAGATAAATTATAATTTTCGTTCATGTTTTTCGGTTAAATTTAGACTTTGTCCCTGACTTTTACAACTTTTTATTTTATATCCTTATACTTTTAAAACATTGTAATCATAGATTCATAGTGGCTAACATTGGGTTATGGGTTATGCTCATTTTTACATATATTACTAAATTTTTATAATAAAATTAATTTATGATATAGTCATATACATCAATTAGTAGAATGTGAATATCATATTGTTATCATGTTTATAGAAAATAATAACAAATACATCATTAATATAATAAATTTAAAATATATTCACATTTGAGAACTCACAATGCAATCATTTCAAAACTATATAAAAGTGTATGAAAAAATCATTATTGGGAGAGCTAACCCCACTATGATATTGATATTCATGACGGGAGCAGGACTAACTCCCATGAAGGGTATTTACAGTTTATTAAAAGATCACTTTAAACCTATAATTGGAAATTTTGCTTAGCTTTTAAATGTACTATATTAAATATATAATAAATCAAAATACAATATAATAATTTTATTCAAGTAAAAGAAAATAAAATAATTATAAATTTTATAACTATAATTTGAAATTTTGTCCATAAAAATTATAACAAAGACATCATAAAAGTAATTATAAATTTAAATTATATTGGTATTTGAGATCTCTCATCTTAATCACCTAAAACCTATATAAAGTGTATGGATAAAACCATTGTTGGAAGAGTTAGTCCCACCATTATATGGATGTTCATTGAAGGAACATGACTGCCTCATGTGGATAGTACTTGGGGTCATAAAAAATCACTTTATTGAAGTGAGAATAAAAAATCAAAAAAAATATAAATAACGAATGTGAGAAAATGTGACATAAATACTGAGTGAAAAAATTAATATAGAGTAGATAGAATAAATAAGAGAGATAATAAGTGAAAACATGAATGGATAAAATAGAGAGATAATTATTTTAATATAATAAAAATGAAAATGAAAATGTGATAAAAAATAAAAATAAAAATAGAATAAAACGGTTGGAGAATGATTGCTTCACATGGGAGATAGTTGTATTGTTCGTAAAAAAATCACTCTACTAAATTGTTAATAAAAAATTAAAGAAACGCAAGTGAGAAAACATGACACGTGTTATGGATGAACAATTTTAATATAGAATAAATACATAAATAGAATAGATAAGTGAGATAATAAATTAAAATATTAATGAATAAAATAAAGACGTAAATAATATATTGAAATATCATATTAAATTTAATGTAAATCAATACATTTATTGTATTGCTTAATGTGAGTTTTCATGTAACGAAACAGATAAATATGAATAAATAATGAAAGAAATTATTTTAAGATAATAATAAAGAAAATTAAAGTGTGATAAAAAAAGAAAAAAATGTAGGAGGAAAGCTACTTCACGTGGAGGATAGTGGATACCCACGGTTTATCAAAATATCACTTTTATAATGAAACAAATTAATATGAATGGATAATGAGAGGAAATGTTTTAATATAATAATAATAAAAAATTAATTTGTGAAAAAACAAAAAGAAAAAACATGAGCAAAACTGTCTACCGTGTAGGATAAATGTGGTTTATAAAATACCACTTTACAGTAAAGAGAATAAAAAAACTTGAGAAAACGCAAATAAAAAAAATAACACGTGTACTGTAGGAATAATTTTAATATAGAGTGAATGGAAGTAAATTGAAAGATAGAATAAATAAGATAGATAATAAGTGAAACATTAATGAATAAAATAGAGAGATAAATAATATATTTAAGAAAATACATTAAAATTGATGTAAATAAACTCATATGATATTTCTTTATGTAAGTTTTTATGTGATGAAATAGATAAATATAAATGGATAATGAGAAAACTTGTTTCAATATAATAATTAAAAAATTAAAATTAAAATGTGATTAAAAAAGAAAAAGAAAAAAAAACAGGAGCTTGATTGTTTCATGTGGTTTATAAAAAAATTACTTTACTGAAATGAGAATAGACATGAATGAATAATGAGAGAAACTATTTTAATATAATAAGAAAAAAATTAAATGTGATAAAAAAGAAAATAGTATGAGCAGGAATGTCTCCTGTGAACACGATACTCGTGATTTATAAAAAAAATCACATTTGTAATGAAACAAATTAATGGGATCAAATAATGAGAAAAAAAAAATCACCATCCCCTCACCCTAAATTTTATTGCCATAAAAAAATAATGAGAAAAAATATATTAATATAATAACAAAAATAGAAAATGAAAAGTGAAATAAATAGGAATTTTAATATAGATTAAATAGATAAATAGAATAAATGAGTGAGATAATAAATGAAAACATTAATGTATAAAATAGAAAGATAAATGATATATTGAAATATCATGCTAAAAGTAATATAAATCAACACATTTATTGTATTTTTAATGTGAGATTTTATATAATGAAACAGATAAACATGAATAAATAATGAGTGAAATTATTTTAATATAATAATAAAAAGAAAATTAAAGTATGGAAAAAAAGGGAAAAAATGTAGGATCAAAACTGCTTCACGTGAAAGATACTCATGGTTTATAAAATATCACTTTTATGATGAAACAAAATAATATGAACAAATAATGAGAGAAAATATTTTGATATAATAATAATAATAAATGAAATTATGAAAAGAAACAAAAACAAAAAGAAAAAAGAAAACAATAGGAGCAAGACTGCTTCCCGTGAAGGATAAATGTGATTTGTAAAAAAATAACTTTATAAATGAGAGAATAAAAAATTTTGAAAAAATGAATAAAGGTACGTGTATATGTTAATAAGATTGTATCGTAAAGGATGTAATCTATAAAGTCATTACCAATAACGTATATGAATCGGTTCAACGTAAATGTACAACCCGATAAAAAAACCCAATATTTAAAAAGTCAATGACCCTCAATTCACTTTTATGCGACAAAAAAAAGCCCAAATAAATAGTTAATTAAAAACTACTCCTATTTAATATTATAGATTTGGGCCCATAATGTAAACACAATAGCTCAAATGGTGACAAAAAAATTTCAACTCGAATGAATTGTGATTAAAAAACTTCCACTATGTAATAGTATAGATAGATAAATGAGATAATATTAAATGTTGACAAAAAAAAAGATAAATGAGATAATAAATGAAATATTAATTAATAAAATAAAGATATAAATGATATATTGAAATATCATGTTAAATTTAATGTAAACTATACATTTATTGTATTGCTTATGGTGAGTTTTCATGTAACGAAACAGATAAATAGGAATAAATAATGAGAGAAATTATTTTAAGATAATAATAATAAAGAAAATTTTAAGTGTGATAAAAAAAGGAAAAAATGTAGGAGGAAAACTACTTCACATTTGTAATGAAACAGATTAATGGGATTAAATAGTGAGAGAAAATATATTAATATAATAACAAAAAATAGAAAATTAAAAGTGAGCTAAATAGGAATTTTAATATAGATTAAATAGATAAATAGAATAGATGAGTGAGATAATAAATGAAACATTAATGAATAAAATAGAAAGATAAATGATATATTGAAATATCATGTTAAAAGTAATGTAAATCAACACATTTATTGTATTCCTTAATGTGAGTTTTTATATAATGAAACGGATAAACAGGAATACATAATGAGATAAATTATTTTAATATGATAATAAAAATAAAATTAAGTATGAAAAAAAATAAAAAAATGTAGGATCAAAACTGCTTCACGTGAAGGATACTCATGGTTTATAAAATATCACTTTTATAGTGAAACAAAATAATATGAACGAATAATGAGAGAAAATATTTTAATATTATAATAATAATAATAATAATAATAATAATAATAATAATAAAAATCAAATTGTGAAAACAAACAAAAACAAAAAGAAAAAAAAGAAAACAATAGGAGAATGTAAAAGGCTACCATAACATTTGGGCCTAAGCTTACCAAAAAAATGGTGAATGAACAGTACCCTTCCCAACTTCTCCAATGTAATAGTATTGATTGATTGATGATGATGATGATGATGATGATGATGATGATGATGATGATGATGATGATGATGATGATGATGATGATGATGATGATGATAATAATAAATCAAAATGTGAAAACAATCAAAACAAAAAGAAAAAAATCTCCAAGTGAAGGATACTCATGGTTTATAAAATATCACTTTTATAATGAAACAAAAAAATATGAACGAATAATGAGAAAAAATATTTTAATATAATAATAATAATAATAATAATAATAATAATAATAATAAAAAATTAAATTTTAAAAACAAACAAAACAAAAAGAAAAAAATAAAAAGAAAACAAAAAACTAAAAAAAATGGTGAATTGAACATTACCGTTCACAACTTCTCCAACTTAATCAAAAAAGAAAACAAAAAATGGTGACTTCTCCAACTTAAACCGTACCAAATTATGATTTTACATAATTTATTTTAAATTAGTTCCGTCCAATTTGTTTAATAAAATGCGATCACACGTGAATCACTTATCCCAAACATTCATTTTTATAATCAAATTATTATACCAATCCAAACTAACACTTATAACAATACTCCATAGTCACAGACCCAACCCAACCAAAGCTAGCCATACGTACAAAAGAGAAGGAAGGAGATGATTGTCTTGCTGCAAAGTCTTCTCTGATTCTTTATCTGCTAAGGCAGTCATAGCCATAGCCATAGCCATAGCAGGTCTAGTCCACTACAGAGACAATCTAACAACACTGCGTAACTCTGCCATCGTTAGAACTTGCTTTTCCTTATAGCAGTAATTACGGTAGCAATATAATTTGCTTTTGAACCCAAAGAGGTCACTCCACCAGATCGTCTGTCGCTTCAGCGCAACAGTTAGGGTTTGTATGCCTGTTTTCCCCTGAATTCTTCATCATCGCGATTTTTTCCCCTTTTTATTGACTCGATGATCACTATGTTTTTGGGGGGTTTAGGGTTTTTATTCTTGGCAATCTGCATATTATTATTTGAAACTTGTGCAATGTGTTGAGCATTGTCCGAAATCACATTGATTATTTTCCTGCTGCTAGGGTTTAGTATTGGTTCGCGCACTAGTTTATTGAAATCCACGTGGTCGTGGTGTGTTTAGGGTTATACCTGAAATCTCCACTCGCATGACATGGATGCATTTATGCCTTTATACGTGGCTGTAAGATTGATTTTGATGGTTTCTGTACGTGGACTATAGTAGTCTGAATATATTGTTGATATTTCTGCAGTCACAATGGAGCGGAAGACCATTGATTTAGATCAAGGTTGGGACTATATGCAGAGGGGGATTATCAAACTAAAAAGAATTCTCGAAGGAGTACCCGAAACTCCTTTCAGTTCAGAGGAATACATGATGCTATACACGTATCCTTTATCTTGGATTCAGTTCTTGCTGCCTATTGTATATTGTATACTCTCTTAATGCTTAGTTTTGGATATTGTTTATTATTTTTCCTTAATTTAATAATCACAGAACCATTTATAATATGTGTACCCAGAAGCCACCATATGACTTTTCACAACAGCTTTATGACAAATACAGGGAGGCCTTTGATGAATACATTAGAACTACGGTAGGGAAACCTCTGCTGTTTATGTTTTTTGTACTTCACTGCTGGAACTTTTGTTTGAATTGATTTTGTTGTGTATATCTTTTTAAGTCTGGTACTTCCGTTTCTTTTTCAACTGCTTTCATTTTTAGGTTTTGCCATCCCTAAGAGAGAAGCATGATGAATTCATGCTGAGGGAGCTTGTCCAAAGATGGTTAAATCATAAAGTCATGGTCAGGTGGCTTTCACGTTTCTTCCATTATCTCGACCGCTACTTCATTGCTCGACGCTCCCTGCCTGGACTTAATGCAGTTGGGCTTACTAGCTTCCGTGATTTGGTCAGCTATTGATCTCTTTTAGCAATACATTTTAGCTTTCTTACAATCTTATCAATGACCATGCACTGAAGGGCAATGCTACTGTCTTCTCCAATCATTCCTTTATGTATAGTTGAATTTATTCAAGTACCACCGATTTTATTAATTACAGGTTTACATGGAGGTGCGAGCTAACACCAGGAAAGCTGTAATCACTCTTGTAAGTGCACTACTTTGCATTGTGATGATATTCTTTGTTGCTGATGATGCCCCTTTTGAATAACCATGGCTCATGTTTCAGATTGACAAAGAACGTGAGGGAGAACAGATTGATAGATCATTGTTGAAAAATGTTCTTGATATATTTGTTGAGATTGGCATGGGTGAAATGGATCAATATGAACAGGATTTTGAGATACAGATGCTTGATGATACTGCTGACTACTACAAAAGTAAGGCTGCAAACTGGATTGAGGCTGACTCCTGTCCAGATTACATGCTGAAGGCAAGTCTGTCTATATTGAGCCTTGGGGGTTGGGATTGTTGTATCTTATTAATTGATATGCTGTAAGAATTTCTACCCCCTGTAATTGCACAGGCTGAGGATTGCTTGAGAAGGGAGAGAGAAAGAGTGTCACATTACTTGCACTCTAGCACTGAGCAGAAATTGGTAGAGGTCAGTATAAATATTTGATTTTTTATGTTTTGTTTTTAATAAAAAGTTTATTGGGTGAAAGGTGATAAAAATGCTCAGTTTTTTTTTCTGTTTGTTGTTATATCCATTTATCTGTACAATTGCAGCCAGTGGTGGAATAAATACCCGAGGGAGCCGAAATAAAATTTTAATGCATATATATATATATATATATAATATCATAGATTAATTACATTTTTTATCCCTCTAATTTACATTATATGTAATTTTGTTTCATTAAGTTTTTTTTTTAACAAATTAGATCTATTAATTTTTAAAATTAAGTAAATTTGATCCCTTGTCAATTGTTTTCTACTTAAAACTCTTGCTCAATTTCTCATTTTCAATCCAAATATTTAATAGTTCATGATAGATTTGAGATCTGAAATAATTTTAAAGGTTCATGAGTATATATTTTAAAAGAAATTTAATAAATTTTCAAGGATTTTATAGGTAAATTAAAAGATTTAAAGAGGGGAAAATTTGAGATTTTTTTTTTTAATTTAGGTAAATTTTGGTTGATGAGTTTTGAAATTAATAATATTTAAAATAATTTAAACAATTCAATTTATGAAGATGTTAACTAGAAGGTGATTAGTTGAGTGTTTTAGATACAAAACAATTGTTAGAGAGACCAAATTTGCCTAATTTTAAAATAGAGGGACTTAATTTGCTCAAATATACTTGAGAGGGGATAAAAATATACGTAGTCCAAACTAAAGAGATCGAAATTGAAATTACATCTTATAGAGTAATATAAAACAAAGTTAACCATTAAAATAATATTTAGATAGATAAAATTATCCCCAATTGAATAAATATTAATGTAGAATAATTTTAAAAATTACTTGAGATATTATGAGAAATTGCATTATTAAAAACTAAAACTATAAATATTTTTAATAATTAGATAAGTATGTAATATATAAAAAAATTGAAAAAGGGTTGGGGGAGCCATGGCTCCCCCCTGTCCTAATGAAGATCCGCCACTGATTGCAGCAGACATCATTAAGTGCATGATGATGATAATTAGGATACTTTCTGTGGCAAACTTACTCCTCTTTATGTTGACATATGGTCCATTGTTGATGAGTTTTTACAAAGATTACAAAGTATGCAAAGCATATGTTACTATTATATATGCTCAACTAAGTTTGAGCCTTTGAGGGAAGAAGTTTCAAATACAATATTGTAATTGAACCATAGTGATTGAATTTATTCAAAAACAAATACATTCCTTTTGAAAGTTTTTGCCTTTACTCCTAGTTGTGTTAAAATTATTCCTCCCTTATATAAAACACATTTTTCTTATTTTTTTCATTTTAATAGCAAGTGCAACATGAGTTGCTGGTGAGCTGTGCAAATCAATTACTTGAGAAGGAGCACTCCGGCTGCCGTGCCTTGCTTAGAGATGACAAGGTACTTGACTGCTTTGTATTACTTCTCTGTTGGATGATCTTTCCTCAGTTTAAGCCTAGCGTTCATTTTCGATGGCTCAAAGCCCATATGTTTCCATCATCTTGCTTTTAATACTATGCCACCATCATGTTTGGGTTGCAAAGCAACTAAGTAACTTCTCTTATCCAGAATTAATTCCGGATGGTAAGCCCTGGTATGTTTTTTTAACCATATCCCTGAAATGAACTCTACAAAAAATAGATTTAACAAGTGGAACCTTGCAGATTTAAAAAATTTCCCTACAGTTGAAATGGCATTCTACTTTACCATACCCAGAAAAAATAAAAATTTAAAAGCAATTATTTGACAATCTTACCCAAATGACACTTTTTCATTTTACCTATACATACTTTGTTTAACTATCTTCTTGATTTGTTTTATGCCTAGATGGAAGATCTCTCTAGGATGTATAGACTTTACCATAAAATATGTAAAGGCTTGGATCCTATTGCCAATGTATTCAAGCAGGTTGGTTTCTTTAATTTTTGCATCATTCCTTGTGATCAAATTGAGCCTTTTTAGTATCATTCTTTTTGCAATGCTGTATCATGATGATTGTCTGATTGCAGCATATTACAGATGAGGGTACAGCATTGGTCCAGCAGGCTGAAGAAGGTGCTAACAATCAGGTTCAGTACATGCCGAACAATCTGACTGCATTGATATACTATCTTCTGCTTCTAGGCACTTTCATCTCAGTCTTTAGTGGAGTCATTGCTATTATGTTATCTGATAGGTTTTTTTGCAGTTAGTATCCAGGGCAGGGGTTGCTTTAATATTAAAATGGTACATTACACCAGGGTAGAATCTTTGCAAATGAATTGAAGTTCAATGGACATGGGTCATAGCTTAAGTTCAATATATCTGTTTATGCTGTCATTATTGTCATGTGCTTCAATTTAGTTATTTGCCATGCCTTATTTTAAAGTTTAAACTAGAAAGTACAGATGACATTGGACATGGATATGATATAGTATAGACTATAGATAGGCACAAGGATACCATAAATTTTAAATTTTAATATTTATAGGACATAGGACTTGACATGAGTATAATACAACATAACATATAAAATTAGTATAAAAAGTTAAAAACACAAATCTTAAATTTAAAAGGGAGAATCAGTATTTTAAAATTTGGCACAAGTTATTGTAGACATAATAAAATGTTATCATCGTGGTATCCTTATCTGTATTGGTAAAAATTTCCTAAAATAGAAGTAAAAATTGCAAAATACAACTAGGGGTAGTCAAAGTCTTTGTGAAGTTTTCAACACTAATTGTACATGTTTGACATAGGAGTGACACAAGCACAGCTACTATTTTGAAGTGTAATCAATGGTATGACTCAGCTGCTCCATGCAGTGCTTTAGCTGAGGCTTACAGATTACCTAATTATGGGTGATGAATTTGGCTGTCGAAATAGTTCATGGAAGTTTTTAGACTGTGTAACGTGGATACTGTGTAGAGCTTAAGATGGAGGACTCTACAATCTTAATTTTTGAATATCTTTTCAGTTATCTGATCAGCTTTAAAGAAGATAGGCATTTTTGACACAGACCTGATATTTCATTTGCACAAGTATTTCATTTTTAGTATTCTATAATTAAATTGAACGTGTAAGTCATTTGAAGAACATTCTATTAAAGTGCGATTCAAGATTAGTTTACTTAAGTGGTTTCTGTAAATGAAAAGATGAGTCAGAATGTGGAAGCGTGTTTTCATATAAATCTAATCATACAAATATATCTTGCATTGGCTTTTAGTCTATTTCATCTACAGAAATGCAAACATACGCAGCTCTTGTTCAAATTTCAAACCTTTGAGCCTCTAAACTATTTTGCTGTTACCACCTGAGCTTTTTGGCATATTTTATCAAGTTTATCACTTGCCATGTTTGATTTAAGCATGCTGAACTGACATCAGTATGTTTATATTTCTCATGTAACTTTCTATGTATTATTTCTACAGACATTATCGCATTTCAATCTGTCTTAAGTAGTTGATTGTTGCTAATTGCTAACAAATTTTCATTTTCATTTTCTCCAGACTACAACTGGTCCTGGCTTTCAGGAACAAGCAAGTTCTCACACCTTTTTTTGTTTTTCTAATTTTCTTTATTGTAATAATAGCTAGTAAAGTCTGAAGGTTAGTCACTTGACATTGCAGGTCCTTGTCAGGAAATTCATAGAGCTCCATGACAAGTATATGGCATATGTTAATGATTGCTTTATGAATCACACACTGTTTCACAAGGTTTGTTGACGCAATCAAGGAGTTATTATGTTATTTCCTTTGAATAACTTACTAGATAATAGAATGATAAAAGGGAGTCATTTGTAGGGGGAGATGGGAGGAGGGGGGAGGAAAGTATCTAGGGGTGGATTTGGCCACTATGTCTTGGGATCGCAGTTCTGGGAATTGAGAGATTTTAAACTTGTTTGAAACACTTTTCTGTTTTCAGTTTTTAAACTTGTTTTGAAAACTATTTTGTAAATTTGTTTTATGTTGTGTTCCATTTATTGCAAAAGACATCTTTAGGCTGAAAACTAAAAACAAAAACTGAAAACATCTTTAGACTGATTTTGTTTTCTGGTTTTCAAAATTGATAATTTTCAAAATAGTTGTTAAGAAAACAATCACCCAAACAAGTTATTTCAAAAACAAAAAGTTTTTCAAAATATAAATCAAACAAGGCCTTATTATCTTGTACAGTTTCCTTGTTTTCTTTTCAGAAATTCACACACCGTAACTGTTCTTTGGGAGTTCATTTCCCAAAATAAAAGTATTTCCTGGAAATTGCATGTGTGTTCTATCTAAATCTAGCACTTTTGCAGGCATTAAAGGAAGCATTTGAGGTATTCTGTAATAAAACTGTTGCTGGTAGTTCGAGTGCAGAACTATTAGCTACATTCTGTGACAATATCCTTAAAAAGGGTGGAAGTGAGAAGCTGAGTGATGAAGCGATTGAAGAAACACTTGAGAAGGTAGCTTTTGGGTTTTTTTCATTGGATTGTGCATCATCACTATGATTTGTTTTGCTAAAGTTCTTTAATTTCTACAGGTAGTCAAGCTGCTTGCATATATCAGTGATAAGGATCTCTTTGCAGAATTTTACAGGTCAGTTTTTTTTTTCTATTTAAATTATCATCATTTCATCCATTATTACTCTAAACCATATTTTTTTTTGAAGTCCTTCCTAATAATTTAATATGTACAGGAAGAAGCTTGCCCGCAGATTACTTTTTGACAGGAGTGCCAATGATGACCATGAGAAGTGTATTTTAACAAAGTTAAAGCAGCAATGTGGTGGCCAGTTCACATCAAAGATGGAGGGAATGGTCAGTAAACTTTGTTGCCAGGCTAACTAACTCTTAGCTGTCTTTTTTCAATCAGATAATTTGAGGATTTACTCAAGATATTTAACTTTCAGGTGGTAGACTTGACATTGGCTAGGGATAATCAGTTGAAATTTGAGGAATATCTTCGTGACAATTCACATGCAAATCCTGGAATTGACCTGACAGTTACTGTTCTTACCACAGGATTTTGGCCTAGTTACAAGTCTTTTGATCTCAACCTCCCCTTAGAGATGGTAAGAACGAATTGCTGATGGTACTTATTTGAGTTTCCATTTTTTGTGTTTTTTGTGATGAAGAAGATAATTTTTATTTAATACTCTTTTGTGGTATTTTTTTGTTTCAGGTCAAGTGTGTGGAAGTTTTTAAGGACTTTTATGAAACAAAGACAAAGCATAGAAAACTTACATGGATTTACTCGCTGGGAACTTGTAACATCATTGGCAAGTTTGAACCAAAAACCATTGAACTGGTTGTGTCAACCTACCAGGTAATTCCTTTCCCCATGAGATCCATCCTCTTCTATTATGCTGAATATTGTGACACTGAAGGATTTAAGATTATGAACTCGTGCTTTTGGTTTGAAAATTGTCTGTTTCACAGGCTGCTGCCCTGCTGCTATTCAACACTGCTGATAGGTTGAGCTATTCAGAGATTATGACTCAGCTGAACTTGACACATGATGACCTTGTTAGATTACTCCATTCCCTGTCATGTGCAAAATACAAGATACTTATTAAGGAGCCGAACACTAAAACTATATCTTCAAATGACAGCTTTGAGTTCAATTCCAAATTTACTGATAGAATGAGAAGGATAAAGGTTTGTGTTTACTTTTTCAGCCATAATTCTCATCTTTTGTTGTGCTAACCCATTAGATTTGGAAGATTTGTTAGTCAGGTGGCATCCTTTTTCCCCCATTATAATAAAAATTCTTGCACTTGTTGATTATAGATCCCTCTACCACCGGTAGATGAAAGGAAGAAGGTAATTGAAGATGTGGACAAGGATAGGCGATATGCTATTGATGCCGCTATTGTGCGCATTATGAAGAGTAGGAAAATTTTGGGCCATCAACAATTAGTTTTGGAGTGTGTAGAGCAATTGGGCCGCATGTTCAAGGTAAAAAATGCTTGCTTTAATTTATTGTTGTCAATGTAAATGAGGTTTTGATGCAGAAAGTACCATAATTGCTATATAGATTTTGGTTAGCTGAATGGTTTTCTGTACTTTTTCAATTTGCAATTTTTTAATTGGATTTATAGCCTGATATCAAAGCAATCAAGAAGCGGATTGAAGATCTCATCACTCGGGACTACCTGGAAAGGGACAAAGATAACCCAAACACCTTCAGGTATCTGGCGTAATGAAAGCTTCTAATGTATAGAACGTCCAAGTGTTGAAGCTTGCAATTTATCTGATTTTGACTGTTAGGAAAGTAGTACAGTTGAGAATTCTAAGGTTACAAAATGCTGTAAATGCTTGTAGTTGGTTACTTAATTCAGTGATTGGATAAACTTAATACTAGGAGCGAGTTTTTTTGCATACATGACCTTTTAAGAGTAAGTTTTAGTTATCTTTTTATTTTGTTGATAGATATTCATACAGTAGCGAAGCAAGATATTTCGTGCTGAGGTGTGCTTTCTTGCACTTAGGTTGGGAATGGGCGGGGTATATAGGTGGCAAGAGGTGCTCACGGTTGAGTTGGTTCGGGTCGGGCTAAAAATTAAATCTGAATAGATTATATTTAATTGGTCTTTTTTTTTTTGAGTGAATCCAAATTATACCGAATCGATTAAAATCAGGATGGTTTGGTCCAGGTTATGAAAATAAAAAATGATTATTAATTTTTTTTCCCGCATTTTAATCTTCACATTTTTTTATATAAAATTTTAAAAATTATATTGTAAGTTTAAAAGTTCTTTCTTTTCAATGATTTTAGATAATGATTAAAGTAATTCTAAATGTTATTTTTATTTTTGTTAATATTCTGTTTTTTACAATTATAATTATATATATCATTAATTTCTTAATTCAAAATTTGATAATGAAATTGCATAATAAATATAATTATTGGCACTTGATAACATATTAACATTAGATAAGATAATATTAAGAATAAAGTTTAAAACGTATATTTTAAATTTTTTAAAAGACACTGATCGGGTTAGAGTTCGTTAAGGTTGAAAACGAAATTTTGACAACCAAATTGATTATAATTGGTTTGGTTTGGTATGGATTATTGATGTGCCACTTTAGGCTAAAAAATCAATTTAATTTATTTGTACCTTTCGCTCAATGAGAAAGAGTCAAATTCTTTGGGAACATATGGAACTTAAGCAATGATAGTTAAAAATTAAAAAAAAATAGAATAAATGCATTAAAAGAATCTAGATTGCAAATAGGGTTTTATATGGGCAGGGTAGATTTAGAGTAAGTTTGGTAAAATTAGCTAAAAAACTAGTTGAAAGTTGAAAAGTTAGATGAAAACTGAAAAGCTAGCTGGAAGCTAAAAAAACTAGCTGGTTTGATTGAAGGTGTTCGATTAAACTAGTTGAAAATGGTAAAATGACATACAAGAGCATCATTAATTATTAAATAATAATGAGTGAGGGTGATTGAAGAAAAAATTGTATAATAAATTTTCAGCTAGTAGCTGAAAATGAGAGATTTTTTAAAAAAACTACCTCAGGTAGCTTTCCAAAAAAAGATAGTGGCTACCTGAAAAAATTACCTTACCAAACACTGGTGAAATTATTTTAGCTTTCATCTAGTTAAAATGCCTTACCAAACACTCTTAACTAACCCAACCCGATCTTTGGAAAAATGATGAGTTGGATCCATTTTTGAGTGAAATATATTAAACTTGGGTGGACATTAGATTTCCGCAATTTGGACTTAAACAACCAAACCGAACCGACTATATATATAAAGAACAATTAAAATATTAAAATATCTATTTTTTCCCTAACACAACCCAACTTAATTATATTCGGTTTGAGCTGGGTTGAATTCCACTTAAAAAAAAAACTGTCCTAACTCCTTAAACCGACCCGTATACACCCCTAATTCAATTTTGATTGAAAACCCCTAGGTGGCATAATATAGAAGATTGAATTAATAATTCAACATCAACATTATACCCCTAAAACTATTTAGGAATTGGGTCGGTGTCCGTTGACGAAAATGCTAGTGGCTTGTTATGATATGTTAGGTTATTTTTGTGCAAAAAAAATAGTTAAGGTTATTACTTGCTCCCTCCGATATTTTTTTATGGGATCCATTTAAGAAAATTCATGTGAATTAAAGAATTTAATTAATCTAGAGCAGCATTGAATATGTCAATAGTCAGAGTTATCTTTTCATAGTGACGAAATCCATTATCATTCTCTTTTCACCTAATTTATTAATATATTAATTCAAGTTTTTCTCTTTCTATATTTATTATTTGTTGACTGCAAAAACTATTAAAAAAATAGGGATGAGACATTGTTAATTTATAAATCATTAACTTAATTTTTTATATTTTAAAATTGTTATAATTTGTTTTTCATTGTATCACAAAAGATTATCAATATACCAAAAAAGTGTTTATCATATTCTAATTACCCTAAATACCACAACCAACCCTTTTGTGGATAGCTTGTTGGTACAACTTAAGGTGGATAATTTGACTTTATAAGCATATGTTTGGACTTGTAAACTCACGTTTTGGACCGTAAACGTGAGTTTGCAAAATATGCATCTTGTTTGGCTTCCTACATGAAACGCACGTTTGGGTTCTGAAACTTGAGTTTGCAAAACGCATGTTTTTGTAGTTTCTGCGTGTGAAACTTGAGTTTCCTTAATATTCACTTTCTAAAACTCACGTTTGCAGCAAAATATCCAAACATGAAATCACGTTTACTCATACTCAAGTTTATCATAAATCACGTTCACTAAATCCACGTTCATTCAAACTCAAGTTTACAAACGTTAATCCAAACACACACTAAGTTAAAGTTAAACGCAGTAATATTTTCTTTTCTCAGGTAGGCTGGTAAAAGTCAAAATTTAATATTAAATGCCCAAGACGAGCAACTGTTAAAAACAATCCATGTGATACTGTTGACAAAGGAAAACAGGAAAAAAAAATCTCCACCTAGGTCAGTTACACAGTTGGCCAGCTAAAGTGCAGCTCCATTTGGAATTGGCCTCAGTTGCTCAACCTGCAACCGAAGACATTGAATCAAACTACCAAAAGAGCTAAATGCGGAGTGCTAGCTAGAATACTATGCAACCATACACCCAGATGACACAAAACATAAAACCAGTAACCTAGTAGGAAACAGTATATGTTCCAAAATGAGCTGATCCTATGAAGGAACAGCGTCTTAAGCTAGGTAGTCAGTTAATTCAATTTACTCAAACAGCCTTTTCTTTTGTTATGGTAATTTGTGCTACACATACCTGACAATCTTGATATACATCCTTGCAATGAACATTGTAAAAATTGTATAAATCTCATTCGGGTACTATCTAAGTTATCCTTTTAAGGCACTTCAGAATAGGAAACTATGTCAACCTTGCAAGCTCAGCCTGTACATTCGAGGGATGTGGGCGTTCCCATATAAATGTTACAATTTGTATCCTCATCCCGTAATGTTTTCTAATCAGATTTTACCTCTAAAATAAAGGTAAGTTACAAGAGTTATTTCTTATCCTAATCAAATCCAAATTATCAACATAATACTCATTTATAATTTTCTATATTGAAGTAATTAATATAAAAGATTATATGAAAAATTATAACATTTATGTTCATACAAAATTTCCCCAAGCATTGCACAATAGTGCTGCTTCAAAATCACGTGGAATATGCCAATGATCAAAATGACAAATACCTTTCAGATTCTACATAAGGCAGCAACCAGCTTGTGCTATCTCTGACTTGATTCTATAATGTTTATTTACACATCCATCGTGTTCCTACAGAGGAAACAAAGAGATGAAATGAAATCAAGAGTTAGAGACGCTTTGACATTCACTTTGCTACCCAAAACATAATTTCACAAGACCAGGCATACTTGTATACCTTTAAGTCGACAAACCATTGGCAAGAAATTGCCTGCCACTTAAAAAAAATTCTTGCTGTACATCCCTCCTTTTCTGTTTTCTGCTTGTTCTCTATCAACAAGAAAATGAGTAAAGAATATGGTTCTACCGCTAATCCAAAAATTGTACAAGACAAGTAGACAACCTGCAAATAAGTCAAGCTACAAATCAGAAAAAAAAAAATGGCCATTGAGAAATTAAAGTTGAGTGAACAGAACATGCATCTACCTTTACAAAGAAACATGCAAGTCCATATACTAAAAGGAAAGAAATGCTCACTTTAGTCTGACTCTCTTTGACTCTCCTTCCTGTATAGAGAGATAGGACCAAGAGAAGAAAGTGCAGTTCCCACTTGTAGAAGCATTATTAAAGTCAATGCAAAATCCGCAACTCCTTCTCGCCAGAAGTTACAACTTTACACATTTACAGATGGACAAAATAATGATCCCCCCAGAATGAGAAGAGAACAAAAGATGGTAAGTAATTTCAAGCTTCTAAGTCTATCTATATCCACCTATTATATCTTCAATTTATAATCCTGATGTAGCATCATTTCACACATCAAAGTAGCTCAGAATCTGCTATACAGAAGCTGACTTCTGGATGCCTTCACACTATCTCAAGGTCTGCCAAAGATTTCATTCTTGTACACAACACAAACCAAGTTCCCCTTACTGTAAACTGAAACTTCCACTTCCCTGTGTATGGCAAACATATGCATGTATAGAGACTGTACTAGCTTTATCAGATGGCAAGATCGGTCTGAGATCCAACATAATAAACCTTGTCCCTCTTAATTGAATTAGGACTGTCTTTTTGTCAGAGGTTTTGTACATGACCAAGAACCACGTGTTCTTAATGGGCTAGAATCATCGCATGACCAACAAGACCTTCAACGATTGATGGCCTCTACAGCAAGCCGTACCAAACGTAGTAACCCCTCCACATCATGAAAGCTAAAATCAAGAGCCTTCTTGATAGAGGAGATACCATCAGCATACTTTCCCACACCCGAGCTCGAATTAGCCGCTGCAAATGCATTTCGTGATTTCCTTGAGGCTTCCATGGCAAAATTCACGTCCTGAGCCTGCAATTGACACATGTCCTTAATTCCAATGCTGATGTGCAACCAAAATAAGAAACAGTTAACAATGTAAGCTAGCATTAAAGGTGTAAGTATGTGGGCTTCCCTGTTGGTAGGACTATAATCATTACTGCCATCAAGGCCACTAAAATATCAATCATGATCATAAGACCATATGATTTGATTTTTACAAAGCTAACATGCCCTAGAAGTCTGAATCAGTAACAAATGGAATCAAGGGGATCATAAAAGAATAGTACTAACTGGTCATACCAGATCTTATTTTAAGAATTTTTTTACACAGACAATTTGAGCGACCATTCTAGCCCACAATAGGAAAGCCTAGCAAAAATAACTTCTCAGTAAATTAACAATCTTAGTCATCTTTCCTTGATGATCTGCTTCCTCTTTTGGGAGTTCCATTGCTTCAACTGATTTAATTGGAGACACAATGATCTTTGAATTTGAACAGGTAGCTTATTTGTAGATTTCTGGCCATCCTTATAGTCATAGACAAAGCTACAGTTATTTACTTATTTTTACACTGCAGACATATATTTGATTTCTCTTTGTTAGTCATCAAAGGCTAAATCTACACATATTTGGTGCAGAGAGGTAGAGTCCTTATAGTTCAAGGCAAAGCTATAGTTACTTATTTTTACTGTGCACACTTCACTGTTAGTCATCAAGGGCTAAACACTGTCAGTCATCAAGGGCTAAATCTACACATTTTGTGTTTGTGTCTTCATCTCTCTCCTTGTGAAAGCTCATAAAAAGTATTTATTAGGTGCTTAGTGTCAAGTTTATGATGTACAATGATTCATTTTGTTGCATTTTTCGATATTATAATTTAATTAACTTTTTTTTTGCAATTCTACCTTTTTTACATGATCCAATGATCCTCAATATGAGAAATTCAATCCTGCAAGCTCCCTCAAAGATCCTAACTAGGAACCCAATTTCACAACATTGATTGTAAATGAGTGAAAGCATTGCCTAGCATGACAATCAGTTAATTCAACATAATCAAGCATCTGAGTTTTTTTCTTCAGAATTTCAAATTATTCTGAAGTAAAATTTATGTATGCATTCTTAGATTATGATATCTATCAAGTTTCTTAGGCTATTTTCCTCCAACATGCAAGGAAGGGGGGTGGCTTTTGTTAAGATAATTCTTGTGTGAAGAACTATATACTTACAAAACTGAGCAACCGCACAAAATTGGGACGATTTCGTGCTGCAATAACATGGTTTCCAGCAACTTGGGGGGAATTGACACTCTTGGATAATGCAACCTTGTCAGCTGCTGTAGAGTTGTTAACATTGTCAACGTCAGAGGCAGATGATGATGGAGACTCGCCTGGCAAATGAAACAGGGTCCAAAACAAATAAGAAAGATCAGAGTTTTATCCACTCCCATTTCATTGACACCATAATCACATGTTCAATGGCACTCTTGACTCCTGAGGAAGAGAAACAGTGATCCATCCACATGATAAAAGGAAAAATATGTTTTAGTCTTGTTAGTGTATCAAACAAATGAGCAAACATCTAACTCATCTTTTTTCCTGTTCTTATTCGTCTTCTCTTTCCCTTTCTCTTATTCAACATTAACTTACAAGCAACAAACAGATAGATATGTATCCATGATTCTGCCATATCAAATTCTTGCCATAATGGCAATGCTCAGATGATCTATTATAATACATGTGGCATGATAATTTTTTGACAAAAAGATCAGAATATTTTATATTTGCTTGCTGAAGCTAGATCTATATGTTTATTTATCAGATGGAGATGGGATTCAAAAGCATGCCAGGAAAAATTCAAATGGAATGTGAGGACTTTGGAAAGAAAGAATTATTGGATCACGCAAACAGAGAAAATCAAGTAAAAAAAAATCATTACCAAGAGGAATCATTTGCAGGGCTGTCTGCAACTCATGCCGATCTCTGCTTGCACTAGTGTGTGAAGAATATATTACCCTCATATATGCCACCTCCATGCATTTGTAGGCCAGAGCAGCTGAAGCCATGTCTTTTGATTTCTCATATTCATGAGCACAAAACCTATCAAATGAAAAATATCAAGACAGTGTTACCAAAAAAACAAAAACAAAAACCCAATCAATGAAGGCTAAATATCAACCTACAAAAAAATTTATGCAAAATACAGTAATGTGGCCTGGAGGTTTGTTTATGACTATAACTACAAAAATAAAAGAATGTTTGAACCAATATTAAAAAAACGGGAGAAGATAATGTGATCTTCAAAAAAGTTAAAGCACAGTGACAAAGAAAAAGGCTGTCTTACTCGCACAATTTTGCTGTGCTACTGTACATTTGCTTTGATTGAATCATCTCACTATGTTTAGCATTATCATTGTTGCCAGATTCTAACAGAGAGGCTCCATGAAGAAACTTGAGGGCTGCCTGGAAGTAAAGACTAGTGCTCTCAAGAGTGGATCCAGAATTCTGTATGATAAACCCGTAGTTTGTAAAACAAGCACCAAGAAGAGAAAAAAAAACATTAAAATCTAAAAGGATTGTGTAAAAACCTTAAGACGATCAGCCAGATGCTTAAGATCTTTAGCTTCTTTCACAGCGTTGTTAGCAGCATGGCTGTAAGAATCCCTTCTAACTGGACTAGGGGCATCGAGCTCCTTGGACCTGTGTCCATTAAGTGCTGGATTTCTTGAACCAATTTGCTGAGTTCCATTTTGATGATCAGCCCTTTTCAATTGCTTTTTTTGCAGCTTTGATACATCATCAACTTTGGAAGGATCAACTTCCACATCTCCATTTCCTTTATGGGAACCAACAACCGGTCGTGGGCAACGACTCAATGTCTCAACTTGAGATCCTCCAGAGGGAAAAGACTTCCCTTTCCCAAGTACTTCTTGATCAGTTCTTTCCAAAACAGACCTCTTTGAAGACCTTTCTGTATCACAGTCTGGCAACTGATTCTGATTAGGAGCATGTAATGCCTCCTGTTTGCATAAGGCATCTACACTAACCTCTTGAAGGTCACGCCCTTTATTTAAGTGATTATCTTTTTTCCTACTCTCATTTTTTCCTGTATGAGAATCTTTCTTGCCAGCATGCATATTCTCACTTTGGTCAGGCTTGAACCCAAACTTCTCCGGCAACCTAACTTTGCCATCCCTATGTTTTGCCTTGCGTAGAGGAGACTGATCTTGCAACTGACTAGGAGAACCAGTATTCTTGACTTTTTCTGCATGGGACTCTAACTTACAGCTGTCATTGTTGTCCTCCAAACCTGATTCCATGACACTCTTCGTTGCACGAGACATATTAGCATGATAACATCAGTTCTGTCTTCACCATGATGTTGAATCTGCTCTGCACTGAGATGTGTCCCATCTTGAGCTACAATGTCCACACCACCATTGGTACAATGGCTGGCTGTTTGAGCTTTAGGCTTAGTATCTGACATATGATTAACACCCTTGTTCTGAAAATCAGAGCTATGTGCCATGGTGAAGGATTTGTCCTTCCTAGCCGTTCCAGATCGATCACTTGCACCATCATCTTCAGCATCTGAACATCTTCTTGGACTATCCATAGCAGCAATATCATGAGAGTCATCTTTCCCCATAATTTCCCTGTTTGCAAACTTATCTGTATTTAAAATTCTTATAGGCGATGAAGAAACTGATTCCACAGGTGAGCCTTTCACTTCTTGGAAGCTGGCTTTGGTTTTATGTGAGCCAGAAACCTTAGAAGAGCTTGAAGTGGCAGCTACAGAAGCCTGTGCAGACCCCAAGTCCCTTTTTAAACAGTCCATGCCATCCAAGCTCCGATGTGACAGACTGTTCCCAGGATTTTGCCTGAATTTCTGGTTCTTTGTATGACTAGCTTTTTTGTCAGACCTACCACTTCCTTTACTGGCACTTGATTCTTTACCTTCAGATCTTGAATTTCTAGCTTTCTTTTCCTTCCTGGAATTACTGAACTCCTGCTTAGAAATTCTGCTCTCCAGTAGGTGAGGATTACCAGCACTACAAGTTTGAGCATCCTGATACTCCTTCAATTTCCTTTTTTAACACTACCAATGGAATCATAATTCCCCAAATCCAGGGATTCCTCATCCAAAGAACCCTGACCCTTATCTTTTGTCTTTTCAGCAGAAACAGGCAGCTTGTCTTTTCCTGATTTGGAGTCCCTCGAAGAGGAGTGGTCTTTCTGTCTAGGCTGATCTTTTCCAGCTGAAGAAGTTGGAAAAGCGCTGCTTGAGCTATGACCCACCTTTCTAGTGCTCCCATTCTGTTCTGGAATCCACTCTTCATCAGTTGAGTGAATCTTGTCAGTCTTACCTTTCTTGGATGGCCTTGAACAATCTTGATCAGGGTCCCTCCTGCTTTTCACCTTCATATTCTTCATATCACCTGTCAACAAGTTTTCAGAAATTAAGATAACATTATAGAAATTTAACAAGTCTTTGAACATCAGTATGTTAGATTGTTAGTTAATACGGAGTTCATAAACACAATGAATATGTGGTTTAAATTACCTCTATCAGAATTATGCTCCAGCATTCTCTGCTTATTTTTGTGTTTCTCTCGTGGAACATCAGCATCACTCACAACAGGAGATTTGTTCACATCATTTAAGCTAATGCTTTTCACTGTTGATTGCGAGTTTTTCTTTAGAGAATATGATGATTGAGAAAAGCCATCTTTATTTGTAGAAGCAAGTATTTCTTTCACAATTTTTTTCTTTCCCCCAGGCACTGCATTCAGATCATTGTTTAGCTGGTGTTGATCAGGATGCTGGAAAGTTGCCATGGTTCCTCCCACCATTACACTTCCAGAGACATTTTGCAGGTTGCGTTGACCATCAAGAGGTGGCCCTTGATATAATGCAATAAGGGCTTTCGTGGTTTCATCCTCACTAAAGCTACATCGATTCATGTCAGGCCTGCACAATCATGCACTTATTGTCAATTTGTGTTATGAACCAACTAATCCAAAATCTTAAGCTATTAGATGACAACACATGAATATATTATACTCTAGCATGCCTCTTTAATGCAAGAGTCCTTTGGCCATAAATGTGGACAATACACAGGCCTGCCTACCTTGTGTTGAAATTCAACTTTTTATTAGAAGAATGAGGGGTTGATAAAGGCTTTGATATCTTGTCATGAACCAACTATACAGAAAAAAAAAGTTAAGCTTTTGGGAGAAGACACATGGATGGTTATTGGCTCGATGTTATATCTCTAACAATTTGAAGCAATTTTCATTATATTTTAACAAGTAAACTAGTTTTCTTAGCACTTTCTTTTTTTTTTTTGTTTACATTGAAGGTGCAAGCACTTGTTCAGGGGAAGAACAGGTGGCCTGCTGGAGGATCAAACCTCCAACATCATTATCACACCCTAATCTTAAAAGACTCTGGCCAGTTCCAATTGAGCTACAAGCTTGTAAATGCTTAATATTTTAATTATGCACAAGCATATATAAAATTTTTAGCCACTACATTAGAACTTACAGCCAATTAAGCATACTGCACAGCCACTTTTCAGGCAGGTTATCAGGATTTGTGCCAGCAGGAAGAAGACGCCATTTATGACACCTGTCACACTGTACCCAATTATCTTCCATCTGAACAGGAGGCAACATTACAGGAACCCCTTTTCCATTCTCTGCACCAGTACCATGTGCATTTCCAGGGCACCAGACATTTGTGGCTGTTTTAGGGTATAAATCTGCTGTTAATGGCTTATCAGCTTTCTTACCACCCGATCTCTCCTTTGGTTTACAATTAGTTGTAGGTGTTCTCTCGACCACCTCAGATTCCTTAAGTTTATCTTCATAAGGGGTTTCCAGTGAATCAATTCTGTCCTCATCTTCATCCAATTCCCCAAAGAAATCTTTATAAGTATCTCTAGCCTTTCCAAGACTCTTTTGTACTTTGACATCTTCAGTTTCATTTTTTGATGCAGAACTATCATCAGAACTCCTTTTTGTTTTAGGAACCGAAGAGGATCCAACCTTCATGTTTTCTTTTTCCCTCTCTATAACCACAGTGCCATGACTTCCCTTTGTCTTCTTCTTCCCCCCAGGAAATGGATGTTCTGTTGTGACAGGTAATGTCATACTGTCTTGTTCACACAGGCCGCCTCTCTGATTAGCCTTCTTAGGAGGCTCTATGCATTCACTGTTTGATGCCGCCCTAACTTTGGAAACATTAGATTCAGCGATTATTGAGTTACAAATTTTATCTCCTTGAGGATTGTCTTTGACTGTACTAAATGATGAGTCATCATGCGAAACCTTATCTCCCACAACTTTTCTTCCTGAACTTCCCTTGGCCCTCTCAGCAAAACCATTCACTTCAATAGATGTTGGCTCCGTCTGTTCCTTTTGTGCCTGATCAGAAGTTTTCTCCCTCACCATACCCTTGTTGGCATCCTTCAATGAATCACATGGCCCATCAACAGCCTTTACTGAGTCATCACTGAAAGAATATGAACTGGATAAAATTGGAAGCTTCATGGTTTTTGAAACTAGCTCCTCCATAATCAAGGCATCAGTACCTTGTTCCTTCCTTGACAGCACTACAACATCATTACGACTATTCTTCTTATTGCCACCCTTGATTTCCATTGAGGACTCATAACCTTCCAGAGACTTCACTTTCTTCCCTCCTGGCAATTTTCTGTCACCTTTTACAATACTGGATTCATTTAGCAACATGCCAGCACTTTCTGGGTCATCCATATGAACAAGGCCAGGGATGCTGTCTCTGGCACGCATTTCCTTTTCAGTTAATTCAATGAGATCATCGAGGAGAGGAGACAACAGCTCAGGGAGGGTTGTCGTAATCTGTTCCAAGCCGCAATAAAATTTAAAAAAGAAACCCTTATCTCATCTAGCTCAATATGAACAAAATAAAGGAGAATCAAATTGCAGGCAGATAATTCACCTTAAGGATACTGGTCGGAGATTCAAAGGGAGCATCTGGAGGACCACGGGAAATTCCTTCACTTTCTGAGGGGCTGTCATCCAGTGACGATGATGGAGAGACATCCAGACCAAGTCCACTGTATATGGCAGCGTTTTTCCGTGTTGACAAATTGTCAGGACCCATTTTTATTCGAACCTTCAGTGTCTTCTGGTCTGATATGCTAGTAGTTCTCGTGTCATACTTGGAAGAAGTTAATGCCTCAGCACTAGTGATTGCTGTGCCTTTTTCTTGATTGGTTCCATCATCTAAAGGGAGTCCCTTAATTGCAGTCAGCCGTGATGAGGTAGCAGAACCTGGGCCAAGTCTCAATGACTGAGCTCCAGTTGAACATTGTACAGCATCGCCTTGCCCACCCTGTATAGCACAATATTAATTTGAAGAATATCAAAAATGAAAAATAACAGTGGCAAGTCATAAAACCTCATATACAGTAATCATTTTAGTTTAAAAATAATGTATCACAGACACTGGTGCTTGTTAGTACAACAGATGTACCTCGGGATGCAAATTCTTAGGAGATTTGGGTGTACTTTGACTATGAATTTTTTGTGGAGTCTTTGGAAGAGACCAAACAGGAGAGCGCTGATAGGTAGGCAAAAATGAACCATAACCACCAAATTTTGATCCTGTAAAAATTGTTTCTCAATTATCATTAGAACAAAAATCTATTTATTATGTAGGCCTACACTAGATGAATAAGGATTCCAAGTTAAAACTTACCCAGATTCTCTGCAGACACCCCACCTTCAAAATCTTTTTGAAAGTGTCCCAGAACATCTTGAAGTTTTTCATCCTTAGCCAAAAAGGAAAAGAAATAAAAGCTCCAAAAGTAAATAATTGAGAGAAAAGAGAGAAGAATGAGTGATCAAAAACAAAATGAACCTAAATGAAATTGACAAAGTCAAAGAGATGCAGACATGTTTATGATATGGAAACGAATAGCATGCATAATGTAATGATGGAACAAGGTTTCAACTAGCCATCTCATAGTTGGCATAATTTTCAAATTAAGGAAGTTCCTTCAATACACAAAACTTCCAAAATACGAGTTTTATGAACCAGAAACAGTAAGAAATGTATTTCATGCTGTCTCATAATTATAAAGGAGAATACAGACAGAACAACTCCACTATCTTTCAGAGCATAGTGGACATTATATATAAGTCCATCTGAGGGAATATGGCATTCTAAAACTGTAAACAGGAATGCACAAGCAAAACAATAGAACACTCACTTCTTCACTAAAGGAAACAGGTGAAAAACCAAAAGGAAGTAAATAAAAAAAAAAAGGAAATATCCTTTACACCACCAGGCTGATTCAAACAGCATTTCCATCAGCAGATCAGGCAGGTTAATCAGAAATTTCCTCAACAACCCAATGCATCAAGTTAAGATCACAAGGGCCACGAAAAATTAAAACCTTCTATAACATCCTCTATGTAAAACACATATCAAATCCGTTCAACTCACAACAAAATACAATTCAGCACTGCACATCCCAAAATTATAGAAATTATACCAACCACAGAAACCAATTCAGGCCTTGGATCTAAGGAAGTATAACGAGTGAACACCAATAATTCAAAACTTCAAAACAACAAAATAAAAAAAAATTGAACTTAGAATACCAAAGCAGACAAAATGAAGGTAAAGACCCTTACAATGTAAGAGAGGGCAACATCGGGATCAACGGTGGCGTCGTAATCTTCGTGGTTCTGGTATGAGCAGGCTTCACCTTCTTCAAGCTCAGACTCCACCATCTCTCTCCTCCCAGAACCAAGCCCTAACCCTAACCCTAACCCTAACCCCTTTATTGCATCCCTACCTCCTGCAGAAATCATCCAAAAAATTACCGAAAAAAATAAAAATCAAACCCTCCAACTTAAACCTCCACATTGAGAAGCCTTCATCCAAATCTCATTTCCTCTTCGATCCATTATTCTTCAGAATCACAAACCCGCCAAAGTATTATTCAACCCCACGAATAATTGAAAAATAAAAAATTCTACACGATCGCAGGCAGGCTCGCGTAGAAATCACAACCTCCAATTTCACCCAAAAAATAATAATAATAACAACAATTGAATTAAAACCACACAAAACCTTCAAAAATCGAAAAACCAAACACAAGGTTTTTGGTTTAAGAAACTTTGAATGTTATTGTGCAACTAGGATCGATCAACACAGAGTTTGTCTCTGTCGTCGCGCTCTCTCTCTCTCTCTCTCTCCGTGTCTCTCTTTTTGGTGAATACAGCAGCCGCGTTTTTTTTTCCTTAATTTCCTTAATTTTTATTTTATTTTATTTTCCTTAGAAACAATATTTTAATCCACGGTGAGAGAGAGATATACATATACTAGAAGACTAGTTGATAAGGGAAGAAAAAGTGTGAAAGAAACCATTTTACCCTTTGGCTCCTCGTTTTTATTGTTTCCACCACTTCAAACTATCCCACTCGCTATAGCATGGCGCGTGAGTTATACGTGCATACCATATTTAACGTTATTCATTAATTTTGTTCCTTTTTTTGTTTGTTTTCACTCCAATAATTATGTAATGTAGTAGTAGTAGTAACTTTTAACATTTATTGCTAAAATACTTTACATACATTTATCTCAAAGTTCATTGTTGCGTTAATAGTTTTTTCTTTGGCGGTTATTTGGGTTTTAAAAGTAAGTAAATGAAAATGAATGTGTATAAAAGCACGAGTGAATTTACGAATAGTGTGTGTTTGTACATTTATACACAAAAAAATCGATGGACAGTTACGATGATATCATCATCGTATCCCTAAAAATTATGAACACGCCAAAGTACAGATCTATCTATTATATACTTATGCTTTCGTCAGATAGGGTTCGTTAATTTTGTGAAGTGATGTATATAGATCAACTCAAACTCAACTATGGCATGCAATGACAGAATAAAGGTCTGAGAATAACTATAAATAAGGCTAATGAGGAAAAGGATAAAGACATGTCATGCCAAGTGCCAACCAAGGTTAGTTAGATGGAGGAGAAAGAATATTGTAGCTAGAGAATGCTTAAATTGATGAAAATTGTTGGATCTGTTCCCAATAGTTGTATAAATTGGATTTTATATTTCTATTTGTGACCTGGTTATTTATTGGTTAAGATACCCTTGAAAGTTACTCAAGACCCTCCCGCTTTCTTAATTGGAAAGCTGTTTAGGATTTGATTTGCACAAGTTTTTATTGGTGGTGGAGAATAATCTATATCTATATAATATTATAAATGATACCAGTTTTTTAATTTCCACATTTTAAATTTTTAATAATTATTTCTATAAAGATAACTCCTCACAGTTACTCTTCTTTAAAGATTATGTATTAAAAGTTGCAAAGTCAAAAAGTTAAATATATTTATTATTTATCCGTAATTTTAATTATTTTTTGAAAAAAATAATATAATGCTACTCCTATAATTAAACTGTGAAATTGTAAAGAAAATGTTTTTTAATTAGACCTATTGTCTTACTACCTTACTACAATGGATGAGAGAGAGAGAGTAGCAACCATATTAATGGGTATTCTCATTAAAACTTACTTAAATTTATACTAATCGTATTAAAATCACATAAATTGAATATCAAGATCGCTGAGTCCATTATAAAACAAATCACTTAATTAATAAGTACTAACATTTTTTAATGAATAGTAATACCATTGGTCCGTTTCAAAGATAACATAACAGTTAATATAACCCACAAATCCGTCAAAAAAAAATTGATAACCCACAAAAATTGTTACATTAATTGTTCTAACAACCTCTCTAATGTAAAATAACATTGCTTAAAGTCTAAAACATGTTTCCTGCCCCTATATTTTAGTGTGTTTTTTATTTTAATCCCTATCCATTTTTTATTAAGTTAATTTTAAGTCCTTACTTTATTTGTTGTTTATGGAATAGGTCACAGTCGTTAACTTTAATGTTAATTTTGCTGATGTGTCAAACGGAGTGTCACATCAGCATATCACATGTGTTATTTTTGTCTAACTTATTTTTGTTTTTAGTCCCTAAAAATATGGTTCTTTTGGCTTTAGTCCCTACAATTTATTTTTTGTTTTTTACCCCAATTTCATCCCCATCCAACATCACAGTGTCATATTGCTTCCACTACATTGTTTGAACATTCAATGCACTTGGATTCACTTTATAAAGGGGGGAACATGTAAGCTGTAACAACCTTTTTTTTCTCTAATAATTTTTTTTTCTGTTTATTGACTAACAAAATTTTCATTTGATTTATGTCTATATTAACTTGTAACTTAATGAGATTTATACTAAATAAAATAAAGGCTTATAATTGTAAATCAAATCAAAATTTTGTTAGTCAATAAGAAAAAAAATACAGAGAAAAAAAAATGTCGTTACATGTTTTTACCCCTATATATAGTGAATCCAAGTGGTTTAAAATTTCAAATAAGTGCAACAATGTAATGGAAGCAAAAGGACACTGTGATGTTGGATGAGGATGAAATTGAGGTAAAAAAATCAAAAAATAATTGTATGGACTAAAACCAAAAGAACCATATTTTTAAGGACTAAAAACAAATCTAAGTTGGATAGAAATAACACATGTGACATGCTGATGTGACACTCCATTTGACATATCAACAAAGTTAACGCTAGGAACCTATTCCATAAACAACAAATAAAGTATGGACTGAAATCTTAATAAAAAGTGGATAGGGACTAAAATCAAAAACTCGCTAAAATATAGGGACCGGAAACATATTTAAGCCTCCTTTAAATAACAGTAATACATGTACTTTCTCTAATTATATTTCTTTTTTTCATTGCCTCGGGAGAGGGTAATGGAGGTGCATTTGGCTTTTTCACTCCGTTTGGTTTACAGTTGAGTAGAATTGATTCTAGAAATGAATGGTTGAGATGAATGATACATGCTTTACGAAGTACGTTGGACGGAAGTGATTTAAAATCAATTCTGCAGAATTGATTCTAGATAATTCAAAATTTTATCCAAACGGGCATTCTGGTATGTTTTCATGATTATAACTATTTTCATTTTATCTCTTGTTTTAGCTATTAATCTCAAGCATTTGGTTTTTCTGCCTTAATGGCGTTTGAATTTTTCATACCTCACAAGGTCTTAAGGTTCGGCATAAGAGAAGTAATTTGCATTTATAAAGATACTAAAACTGATTTGCTCACGTGAAATAGCCAACTGTATCCTTTACGACATATTATTGTATGAAGGCCGGTCTTGGTTTGGAGAAATTCTTTTCCTCACCCAAGCCAATATATAATTAAACATACCGAATGAGCGAGTTATCTATCCATATATAATATAAGCTACACATTAAACTGAATTTAAAAAAATTACTTATTAAATTTTAAAACCTCAATGGTTAGATATATATCACTCTTAAAGCATAACTTAGAATTTATTAATATTATATGTTGTGTTAAATATATATATATATATATATATATATTTGTGTGTGTAAAATAAGTAAACTAGTAAAAATTAATGTATTATTTCCACAAAAAAAGCAAAAATGTATTATAATTTTATCAATTGCTCGACATTGGCACTGAATTATTTAAGTTTTTTTGGTAAAAATTTATTATATATTGAAATAATAAACAACTCAATCATATTTTTTAATACAAAATCATATGTGCACGTCTTTTAAAAAACAATCATGTTAGGGTTTAGAGTTTAAATAAATTATATATTATAGGATATCAATATTAGCCAAGGCTTTAACAAACATCAAATTTATTTTATTCTTCAGTGATGTTATCAAGACTAAGTTGAGTAAAATCTAATAAAGCTCTCCCTTTTAATGGCTCAAATTAAACTCAATTAATTAAGTTAAAATAGCCTCACCAATTAATCCACATGTTTGGAGATATTTAATCATATATATAAATATATATATATATATAAATTAAAATGACACTTCTTGAATATATTTTTTTCATGTCAATTTATGTAAAAACTTTTACATTATACCTTTAAGCTTTCTAATTAATTCTACACTACAAGTTATCATATATCTATTTCCTAATATGTCAACGTCAGCTGCAATAATGGGCTAGTCAATCAATTATCAATTATAATACTCAATGCTGGATCATGATATATATGCATTTCCAGCTAAATGCAGATTCTTCACCATCCTCTCTCATTAATGTCATCGCTGGTAAATCCTCATATTATATCGACATATACAATTGATATTACTTTAAAAAATGATTAAATTGTGAGGAAAATATTATATAATAACATATTTTTATAACACATTTTCATTATTTGTTCATTTAAAAAAATCAACACATTATATTATATATTTTGTGATATATTTATTTAAAAAAAGTGTGCTGAAATTTTAAAATAATCATTAAAAAATGTGTAAGGTTTCAGTTGCTGCATTTTTATGATGAGATGATATTGGTAGACATTAATGGGAATCTCATTTTAGATAGATAATTAATGACATTAACTAATGCTAGTATTAATATATAAATTAGTATATATATTTGAATAATTTTTAAGAAAATTAAATATATTTGGAACTTTGTTAAGGTTAAGCACGCTTTTTATAATTAAAAATAATTTCAAAATGAATTACTGCTGATTTTTAAATAACATTATAATGAAATTCAATTAAATATATATACCTGTAAATGATTAAATAAATACAAAAATAAATTTAATATTAATATTTAATTATACAATAAATATAGCAAAATTTGCATGCATATTACCACTCAGAAAAATGTTATCATACACGCTAGTGCGGGATCGAAAAATTGAGCTATGGAGGCAGGCAATGCAAGTATAAATTTTTAAGTATGAATATATATCATAATATGTGATATGTATAATGTTTTGTGGCCTCAAATATTTCTTTAGTTGTTTCTCTAATCCGTATTATGGTATTTGATCACATTTGGTTTTATGAGATGACGGAATTAAAACTTAGATGGAGTGTTATTGTTTTGAGTAATTATACTTAATTATATATACTATATTACCATTTTATACAACAATCCATCCTGATAAGAGAGATGAAAAATATATATAAGAGAGAGAAAATTGGGATAGTTTTTATCACGAAAAAAAAATCTTATAATTTGGCTATATGTATATAGAAAATCTATAAAATGCCAATAAAAAATGTTAATCGGATTGAGAAAAACTATAAGACAAACGATAATAGAGTTTTAGAGATAAATAATTTATCTTTAAATTTGAAACTTAATTTATAATATAGAACATTATGCTTGATATATACATGTAGGGTGTTTGTGGTTTGGTTTTGATCGATTTTATGGCAAAGAATCATATGATCCAATCATTGCGATTTTGTCATTTCATTATTTGATCGATTTAAATTTTATTTTAAATTCAATCTAATTCGGTCCAATTTAAATTATATTGTATTAGATCGATTTTCGATTTTTTAAAAAGACAATAAATATCAGAAAAAAGTGATAAAATTTTATAAGAATAGTAAACATGATCTTGATGGAACTTATATTCAATATAAATACAAAATTATATAAAAATGTGAATAAGAAACATAAAAACCAATTTAAAACTAGTTCAAATTTAAACATATACAAAATTATAGAGATATTAAAATAATATTAGATAATAAAATTATACAAAAATATACCAGTATGAATAATCTTATAAACAAGTTCTTTCACGCCAGAAAGGGTGGTGGCTGGGTAGATAACCGGTCGCGCGCGGTCCACTTATGTAAGTGTTTTATTATAAGTGTTTTTTATATAATTTCATATTTATGCAATTGAATATATAACTAATAACTAATTTTACTTTTACCTCAACAGATAAATTACAAGGAGCGTCTGAGGGAGGTGGAGTCACAGATGAGGGACACCTCCATGATTGATGCCTCCACCAAGCTAGAGATCTGGAGGGATGTTGCGGGTGGCAAGACCCGAGGCTGTTGTTATATATGGCACCAGGGACTTGGCCTCTAACATTCGTCCAGATGTGACCAACTTGACTCAATAGTCCCGGGCTTACCCTGGCGGGAGTATTGACGGGTCCGGGTCAAGGCGTTCTACTGAGGAGGCATTGTGCCAGGAAGTCAATGAACCAAGGGAGCAATCTCGGCAGGCCATGGCAAAGACTGCAGGGTTGGAGGACGAGTTAGGACGACTCCGACGACAGATGCAACAGTTGTTGGACACTCAGGGTGCTCAGGCTCCAGCCGCACCCCCTTATGATGCTGCCCTGGATGACCTACCAGTGGATGATGAGGACGAGCCGGCCTCACCACAGGCCTAACATCGCCACCGGCATTGATTTCTTTTTCATTATGTTTTTTTATGGTTTTATTGTATTATTTTTGAACAACTTATGTGTATATTTTTTATTTAGTATTATTTTTATAACTTTAAAATTAATAAATAATAAAATAAATAATAAATTAATAAATTATTGAAATAAGATAAATAATAATAAATATATTTTTAAAAAAAATTACCTGTGGCGACGATCATATTTTCAGAGACGGCTTTAGTGACGGTCAGACCATCTTAACGTAGCGACGACTCACTTACCTTGTCGCTACTGTATTTACGACGAACTCTGTAGCGACGTCCACGTGGTCGTCTCTAAGTCGTCGCTACGCAGCATGTAGAGATGACTTTTTCTTATATAGCGATGACTTATAATGAAATAAATATCTTAGTATGCTTATATATAATTTCAAATTGCTTCTAATGCTTGTTAAAAAGATTTATAATTTATGAAAAAATAATTTTCAAAATAATACCAATTAACATATGATTAAGTGACAAAGCGGCATAATAATGAAGTTTGTCACTTTGTATACTATGATATGATGGTTTTAATTTCATTACGAAACAAAAACAACTTGCCATTATGAGATACATTCAATAAAGTTAATTTGCTTAATTACATATATAATTTTTTTTGTTTAAATCACATGTATTCCTCCATAGGAGGTAATATTGTTCGAACCGGAACATCCATATTATGGTAGGATTAGCTCTCCCAGTTGAGATCTTTTTTATACACAAGACTCGAACCCGTGACATTATTTAAGTGAAATAAATATATATATCACTTAACCAATCCCGTTGGTTTCTTATTACATATATAAGAGAAATTAGACTATAATTACCAATGTTTTTAAAACCGGACCAGTAATTGAACCGGTGAAGGTACTGATTCACGGTTCAGTGGTTCAACCGTGGTCGAATCGGTAATAATTAAATATATTTTTTAATATTATATAATATTTTTTAAGTAATAAAATAAGATAAAATCATAAGAAATCAAGATATATAAGATTATAAATTAATATAAAAGACTTTATTATATGTGTTATATGATAAAAAAATTCATAATAATTGACTAAATAATAAATATTTATGTGTAATTCTTAAAAAGTTATTTATATTTATCTTAAAAATATTTTAGATTAAATAAAAAATCAAAAAATTAAAAAAACAAAAAAATCAATTTTTTTTAAATGGCCGGTTCCACCGGTTTTCTGACACCGGTTCTTTATCGGTTTTCACCGGTTCGTGTCCGGTTCGACCGGTTCTGAAACCAGCCGGTTCTCAGGGTTGTATGGACCGGACACCAGGCCGGTTCCCGGTTGGACCGGTTGAACCGGCCGGTCCGGTCCGGTTTTGATAACTATGATAATTACTGAATTATATATATCTTTTTATCTGTTTAGCCTAAGAACCTTTACTACAAAACGTAAGAAACTTTGAAGATTCAAAATTGGAATGGAAGACAGGAGATAAAGTTCATGTTGCCCGCGTTGACCCTAAGAAAAATGACCCACACCACGAATATTTTTCACGTGAGTGGAGTAGTCATTCATCCTTTTGTTGGGGCCCTTATGCTGAAAACGATGGAAACCATATCCATCAATAACCATAAGCATAGAGATGCACATTCCAATCACAACTCACACTTAACTCGAATATACAACGCTCTTTCCTTCCAAGCATATGGCGAGAATATGCCATCCAAGTTACGGTTCAAGCCTCTAAATTAAGAAAGAATGTAACAACCGTCACAAAAAGATAACCATTAACAAAAGACACACTCAACTTGGTTTAGTTAATCCAAACATTAATGTGACACGTGCATGTGGAATTGTCAAATGTACTTAATCAACCATATTACACTATGCATTTCTCGTGCATTTTTAAAATCAAAATAAGAAAATTAAATAAACTTGGTTCCCTACAAATTAAGTATATACAACTGTACCTCAATAAAAAAACAGGGGTCAGGGACTCAGGTGTCAAAGCAAAAATGCCATAGCTGAAGCTTTAAACTATTTGAAATTATTATTACTCTTAGAGAATTAATTGAACTTGTAATAATCTCTATTAACAAAAATATTGATCCTACAAATTGGGAAAAATATGTTTTTTTTATGGTGATAAATTAAATGTGGAAGACTGGAAACCTGTTTTCCAGACTATGGTACGATCACTCTTTATCTCATGTTCCGAAATACTGAAAGGGTACGTTTGATAATCTCCTAGTTTTGTAGTAATTCCTCCATTGCCAATTTGCCACTTGTGATTCATGAAACTCATGATTACATAATGAACACCGGGCTACATGACTTATCTCTAAAATTTTCCTTTTTTATTTAAGGACAACACACTCCCTCTTTTTTTTTATGTATAGGTTTATAATTTTAAAAAATTGACCAGGTAAACTAACATTAAAATGTTTGGTAAGATACATAAAACTAGTTTACTTTAATATATAGTTTCTAACTTATAAATTACAGACTATTTTAATTAGCTTCTAACTCGTGATTTTTAGCTTATTTATCTTTTTTTATAATTTTTATCCTTTATATATTAATAAATTTCCTTATTCACTCTTTTTTTTTATCTTTTTTGTTGTGCTATCGGAAGAAATCTTCTCTTCTCTCTTGCCTTCATGTTCCCTTCTCTTTAAATCTCCATTTACTATATTTTGAAACTTTTTTATATTATATTATTTTTTTTAATTATCTAACTATTTATTTTAATTTTTAATAAAAACATTCATCATAAAAAAATAGAAGTTGAATTTATAAAAACTCTAAAATTATTATTACATAATAATATATTTTTATCTAAAAAATAAAAAAAATAATTTATATAATAAAAATTATGTAAATATATATTATTTTACAGTCATGAGCTAATTTTATCAAACACTGTATCAGTTAAGAACTTATCACTTCTCAGTTAAGAAATAATTTTTAGCTAATAATTAATTTATCAACTACCAACTAGTTTACCAATTAATTTTTACCAAACATAGTCTTATAATCCTAATCCATATCAAGAGAGAGGCTAAGAAAATGGGTAATTTACAATTTAGATAGCAATGGGAAGAGAAGAAAAATAGGCAGGATTTTGTTGGTATAGCTCGTAGCAAAAAAAAAAAAAAAGTGAGGTTGTGTTGTGATGCATGAGAAAATGAGAGGGGGATAAGTGATAGCCATGGGTTTGTGGGAGAGTGAGATGGAAGCGAATTAAAGACAGTGACACCGTCTCGCCCCCACCGGCCCACCGTATTGGCCTACCATGGTATTTTACCACCGCAGACTCTTTCAAACCAGGGGACACAGAATGCCAAAATTAAAATAATTTGCCTCCTAAAATATGAAAACACTAAGGTCTAAGGAGATTCCACTTTGTCTTCCAATTATATGGAGATGCTCATCTTCTTTATATTATTTTTTTAAGGGTTATGTTAACATCATTTTTAAGGATATAAAAGTTAAAAAAAAATTATTGAAAAAAATTTGTTATGTAAAAAAAAAGTCCAATAAATATTGTATTTCTAAATAAAAAATTTTCATTTTTCTATCTTTACCATTAGTCCTTTAGACTGATTTGAACAGAACCTTTTTTTTTAATAACTCTAAAAAGAATTAATTCTATGTTTATACTTTAAATTAAAATAAATAGTCAGATGGATCGTTATTTATTTTACAAAAAAAATGATGATAATTAGGTTATGGTAATTATTTAATTCATTCAGATGTGGGCCAAAATAAACAGGTAATGTACACCAAAATTAATGTTTGTTTTATAGACCCAAAAACTGCAAGGAAAAACAAGAATTCATTTAGAGGTGCCTTGAAATTGATCTCTCAGTTTCTCGTACTTCCTAAGCTCAGCCATGGAGAGGGAAGGTGGCAGTTCTGCTAAGACCTGAAAATTTCAGGAAATGCCAGTCACACAATTAGATAGTAGCTGAAAGAAACTGTTGGGAAAGCAATTGATGGACAAGTTAGTAACTCTAAACTTTGGTGTATGAATAAAAATTGCAAGTTACCTGGACAAAATCATTGTATTCAACAACAACAGAATCTGCATCATTATCTTGGCTGGAAGACTCTGGATTTGCACTTAAAACCTAGAAGAAAGCAATGAGGTTAAGTGCCCCCTAAATCACAGAATAAATGGTGCATAAACACAGGCTGCAATTTCCTCTACAAGTTGATAGTCCACTAACACTATCATCTCAAATATCATAATAGGCCTAATGTCAAACAAAATGCACACAAAATAATCATTGGATCCATGATCTTGGAAGGACTTACCTTGCGCTTTGCGGCGTGGAACCAAGCATCTGCACACAAGGCATACATGTCTGCACCGGTGAAGTTTGGTGGACATTTTTCTGCTATAGAATAAAGTGAAACATCTTCATGCAGTTTGAACTTTCGGGTAAGAGCTTTCAGTACCCTGGGAAAGATGGTGATAACAATAGCTTGTTATCAACAATAGATACTAACTTCACAACAAAGAGAGGTAGAAAAGCAGACAGCTTACCGCTCCCGGTAAGATGCATCAGAGTTAACTCCAACATATAGCAGTTTATCAAATCGACCAGGGCGCAAAAGTGCTGGGTCTATCAAATCTGGTCTATTACTTGCACCTATAATAAATAGATCCTATTAAGCCAGCAACAGAAATCACCACTTGTTAGAAGCAAAATAGGATAATGTAATGTATTGTACTAAAAGAAATTCAAGCGGATTAAAAGAAAACCTGTGTTGAATCACTTAAGCCATCAATCTCTGCAAGCATCTAGTAACGGGAAACATGATACATTAGGAAATTCATAGAGAAAAGTCTGGAAACATCATGGTCTTGCTTAGAAAAGGAAATCACCTGAGAAACCACTCTATCCATAACACCCCCAGAGTCTCCAGAAGCACCCCGAGCTGGTGCAAGAGAATCAAGCTCATCAAAGAAGATTACACATGGCCGTGCTGATCTGGCCTGTGAATCATATTGAAGTTCACTATATCAAAATCTGTTCTGAAAACTGTCTACCTTGCAGGAAATAACACACACACACAGACATATTCAATATAATCAAAATATTATGGTACCTTTTGGAAAATGTCTCGAACATTCTTCTCAGACTCTCCTATATACATGTTGATCAGTTCAGGACCTTTCACACTAAGAAAATTTAAGGAGCATTCTGTAGCAACAGCTTTTGCTAATAATGTCTGACATTAAATAAAAAAATGATGTGAGAAAACTCATGTAAGTAAAAATTAAGAAAACTGCAGTAGAAGATTGTCATTAACAGGTACTTTACAACTTACTTTGCCAGTTCCAGGGGGACCATACAAAAGAACACCAGATCGCTTGCGTAACCCAGATGAAAATAGATCTTTATGCAGGAGAGGTAACTAAAATATGAAATGCAGAATGAATCAGATATTTAAAAATTACAGATGATAAACAGTAACTCCAATATGACATATGATTTAGTAAGATAAATATTAAAATGGAGAAGAGACGAGCCTGGAGAATTTTCTAAAAAAAGAAAGAAGTGACTTGATAGATTAGTATATATTATTTGTGGTTAAGTAGAAAGAGCCAACATATGCAGTAATAAGCTGACAGTAGAGGAAAAAGCCATGATATCTTATGCATTTTTGGAAGGGTTAATATAGTAGAAACAGCCTTTACAATCTCTTTTTAGTAGAACTTAATCTTGATGGCTTCTATGTTGAACTTTAAGAGTGAATTATATTCCAATTTCAATTTTGATTTTTGACTCTCCAAAAGCACCTTCTTTCTTCTTTTTTTTTATTTTTATACCTGAGTTTAACCTAAAATATATTTTGACTCAGTAAGCTTATGAAATATGACAACCTAATGTCTTATGAAATGTTGACTATGTAAACATAACCATAAGATTCTTTTTCCACCAAATATATTTTCAAGTTGTTACATTGTCTTTCTGCATCAAAAAATATATACTGCATCAAAAAAGTTGTTACATTGTCTTTGATATAGTAAACAGAACTTTACATAAAAGGGGGGAGCTGTGCTCCCAAATCAGGGAAAAAGAACTAAAGAAGTAACATTCAATACAGTTATGCCATACAAGAAGCCCACCTGAACAGTATCCAGGATTGATTTTTTGACATCTTCGAGCCCACCAACATCTTCCCATTTCACATTTGGAACCTGCAAAAAAATATCCATACTTGAAAAAAAATTCATGCATTGAGGAACATTTTCTCCCAGAAGACATGTTACATGCTAATGGATTCACATGTGCGCAACAAAACAACAGTAAATTGTTCTGGATTTTGAATGCTACTCAATGCAGATGAGAAAACCATTACTAAAGTCTGATCACTTAATTTACCTTTGGAGTGCCTAATGCTGATGCATTTCTTTTCTTTGATCGTTCCAAAGCATTCATCATGTCTTCCTTCCCAGGAATCCCAGGTGAAGCTTTTAACTCATTGTTGTCCTCTGCCACCTTGGAACTAAGAGAACTATCTACATCTTCAGGTCCATGCTTGTCCACTTCAGCATTGCTCTTGGGAAATAAGTTGGCACCAGTATCAGCAATTAAAGCACTCATATCCCTGGGCATAAAGCCAGATGTCTGTCCAACTATTTCTTTTACAAAACCCTCCGAATCAGTCTGCAAAAAGCAAAAATGTGATTGTTCAAAGTCAACACTCAACATTAATTTAACATCTACATTATTATATAAAGGATGTTCCTACCTTTGGTGTCTTCTTTTTTCCTTCTCCTAAAAGCCTAGTTTTATATTTTTAGATGATAATAGAGAAGGAAAACAAAATTCCAAATTAATCACATGCTCCCACCTCGTACACCCACTCCTTTTAGGAAACTTCTTTATCAAGATTTTTTTTTACAAATTAGTTTTTAAGTCAGTTTTTTATTTTCATCCAGTTTTATTAAATTTAGAGAAAATTGCCATTACAGGTGCCGCTACTAGTCAAACTATTAACCATAAAAAAAAGAATCTCCATTCCATACTTACATTAGAGAGGAGTCCAGAAATACTTTGCAGTGACTGGAATAGCATCTCAGCCCTTTGCTCTTCAGTCAAAGGCCCCATGCTTATTTCATGGCTAAAGCAGCGTCTGATAGTTGGAGGCAGACCTTCTGAACTGTCAGCAGCTGCAATCAACAGGACCTGATGCCCACTTGTCTTTTCAGCATTCTTCTCCACCTTCACCAGCATGCTGTAAAAGTAAATATCTTTGCAATTCTAGTTAAAAATAAAAGACTCTAGTGTTTGAGTTTTTTAAAATCTTGATTTGGTTTTACCCCTGACTGGCCTAATGAAAAAAGACATAATGACATATATATGGGTTTATAAATATACTTTAACATTATAAGAAGAACAAAACCTTTTAGTCTTAAAGGGGCAATGTTTGAGTGCACATTATATACTGAAGGCCACTTTCTGTAGGATGCATCTTATTCCTATTAAGTATATTGCATACTACTTGATAGTACTTTTTTCATATAAGAAAAAAGTCAGCTTTAGAAGTTTGTATCTCCAGCAGATAGGTTGCCTCAACTTATTAAAGTCCCAAGAGGCTAATTCCTTTTCATCATGTTTTCTTTTCTATCACAGAAACTGCTAGTTTTGCTTTAGTATATAAGTAAGATATAACAATTGTGATGTGCAGAAAAAGATTAAAAAAAGGTTATAGTCCAAAGAATAGTGATAGCAATAGCAAAATTTAACCAAGTTTAGATCTTACCAATTCTCCGTTTGATTTCATTAGGGAGTTACTATCACCATGTTCACTGACTGGCTCAGTGAATTTCCTAATAACTGATGCAACTTCAGATGTATTGCCTCTTTGATCATTTAGTGAACCCTCAGGCGAATGCGGATCTCGAAAAACATCAAAATGACGAAGAAGAAGTATTGTTGGTGAGTATCTGTAACAATATCATCCCATAAGTTTAGACTAGAAGCTTAGAGAGAAAACATATCCAAAACATTAAACTTCTCAGGGGCTGATATAACCAGGCAATCAGGTAAGTGGCCCAAGTAAAGCCTGGTATCTAATAAATGTTAAGTGGAGAGAAAAACCACTAGGGAGAAAATAGTAGGTGAATAAATGAATGAAACTATATGTTCCTGTCCTGATAGCAATGTCTGCATGTGTGTTATTCCATGCCAAAATAAAAAATGTACTGGAAGAAAGTTCTTGGCTGTGTTCCTATCATTCCTAATATTCTAAATATAACCTTCGAGCCGTCTTGAAAGCTTGAGCTAGAGCAACAGAAGTTCTGTCAGATACCATTAGATCATGACAGTTATATTCCACCACGTGCAGGCCCAATCTACGAGCAACATATCTAACGACAGTCCTTTTCCCACAACCTGCATAATTATGTTGTTCAGGAAATACCACATGCACCATCAATGCAATCCAAAACCACCATATATCCAACTCCAACATTTCAAGCGATGCACAAATATTTTGGCAAAAGTAGCGAATAAGCTAACTGAAAACTGAAAGATGAAAGTTGATAAGTTAAATGATTGAATTGAAAATGTTTAATAAAACTAGCCGTTGAACTAGTTGATAACTATAAAATGACAGATAAGAATATCAATAATTACGGAAATAGAAAGGGTAAATGGGGGATCATGAAAAAAAATTAAGGATAAAAATGTAAAAAAAACAACTTCAGCTAGGAGCTGAAATTTTGGGGTAGTGTTTCAAAAAATGCTAGTTGCTACTAAAAAACTATTTAACCAAACAGAGCTGAAATGTTTTAACAAGTTTTTCAGTTTTCAACTAACTGAAATAACATGTCAAACACACTCTAAATAAACAACAAAGTGTGGTCCAAATCACAAACATTTTTATGGAGAACAATTCCTTTAGAAAACAAAGCAAGAACATATAGAACACACCTGCCAAGCCATACAATAGAACTGAAACTCTGAACTTGGAAGAAAGTGCTGATGGACATAAAGTTGGTGCAAGTATTGAAGCCAAGATCTTTACTGTGTCCCTTTGCAAAGGCACAGGCCCTTCTGGTCCAGCAACTAACAAATCCGGAGGAAGGGCGGATGGGGAACTCCCTACTAGCACCAGAGCAGTTAAGGTTTTATTGACACGAAGAACCGGTTCATCTGATGGTTCCATAGCAATGACCTGAAGATATAAGTTACACCCTAACAAAAACATGACATGTTTCTTGAAGTTTAGGAAAAAATAAGAGGTAAATATACCTTGAAACATATAAGGTTGTCATTTTTCTTCTGCAGTTTTTGGTTGCATGCAATGCAAATGGCAGAATTGCAGTTCCAACTAATGTTAATTCCGAAAACATCTCCTTTTGACAAATACCTATCGACTTCAAAATACTTTTGCAATGCCAAGTCAATCATGTCTTGACGTTCTTGGGATTCAATAGGTGAACTTGCTCTAATAGACTCAAGGATGCCACATTCAGGTATCTTCACAAAAGCAACCCTCAGAAGTGAGGCAAATCTTGGAGGTTGAAAAATAGGTGCCAATTCCATGTTGATGACAGAATCCTTAATGCTTTTAGCAGCATCCTCATCATCCCCTTGACCTCGAGGCTTAAAATAAGATTCTAAGGCGTCTTGCCCATGTCTCAGAATGGATTTAAGCATGCAATGTGCAAGTTAAGATTAAAGGCCAAAAGAGGAGATAAATAAGCAACTTCATCATTTAACAACAAGGGGCCACTACGAGGGAAATCACAAGAAGGAAAAACAAGCATTATTCGAGAAGAAGGGGGTGACTCTATATCAGGTGTGGTACCAGGAGGATCCAGAGCAACGGCCACTGCAATTCTCTGTATGTTCATCTCAGCATTCTTGACCAGAACCTAAGGAAATTAAAAATCAAAACTTTTGGAAGAAAAATTAAAAATTTAATAAAGGGGTATTTGAGTTGAGGGAGGAGAGTTGAAATTACCGGTGAACCTGAAGTAATAGAAAGCCTTTTGAGAATTGAAGTGGAGAGGCCGATGAGTGAAGAGTGATCAAGAGAAGGGAATTGAGATTGGTTGGAGAATCGGAGAATCCCAACGGGTAAGTGGAAACTGGAGCAAGATTCATGGTCGTTACTTGGAGGAGTGGAAGTGGAAGGCCCCAATAAGGAATTGATGACATGTTTGGTGGAACACAGTACTAGAGGCTTCCTCCTCTCCACCATTTTTTCCAATGGACAAACAAACCACACGAGTCTAACAAAGCGTAGAGGTTGTCGCCAACAACAGGCACCACCCTGAGGGGGGTTTTTATCTGCAAACTAGCTAATAACCAAGAACATCCTATTCGGACAATTGCATCCCAAAACCTGCAAGCAACAACTTACAGCACATGTTGATCCCAGACCAGACCTGCAAAAATCTTAATTTCGTGGCATTTCAGGTTGCTGGCCTATGAGGTTTTGCGAGGTGATAAACTTCGTCTTGGTTTTATTGATTCTGAGTCGGAGGTGTAAGGATTATCTCCGGTTGGACAGCCTCTGCAGCATGTTTCAGCTACGAAATAGCTAGCGTCAGTTACGGGTATATTTACCTAATTATTTCATAGCTATTCTGCAACTAACTTCTGCTGAAGAGGGTCGAGGGACTAGAAGATTGCTATTTATTTACCTAGTTATTTCATAACCACTTATTTTCGTTTCTGAATTTTCATTTACTTATTTCGACATTATAAAATGTTTAAACTATTTTATTTTATTAATTAAATATGGACGTGACACTCACTAATCATAATCAATAAAATCTTATGTGTAATACCCTATCATATCATATAATAATATCAATATTTTTAAATTTATTCAAGGAGTTTTATTTCATATCAAACTGAAACTATTTTCACATTTCCCCCTTCTTATATTATTCATATAGTTTTCGATTGAGTACAAAAAAGCTAACAATGTTATATGCACATAGGAACGGAGTTTACCACATCAACAATTTTACTAATTTTTTATTAGTTTTGCGCCTAGCACATGAGAAATTTTTTTTATACTTCTAGGTTCTAATTCTACAGTCTTATATCACCCTCTCAGACTAACTGTTATTAATTATATTTTTTTAAAACTGTGTTACTATCACTTTTCTTTAGAAAATTATGCACTAGTAATCAGTAATCACTAATAATGACTTTTTTTTTTGGGTCAAATCAGGAGTCTTCTTATGTTAAAAGGTTGGACTCGGAGGAGTTATTTTTAAAACCCCCATTTTTGCTATTCACACCCCATCCCAAAACAAATTCCCAATACTACCCCTAACCCCACCCCCTCCCCTCTAGAGAATTTGGTATGGGATGAGAGGTGCACATAGCAATAAGGGGTTTCAAAAGCAACTCCCTGGACCCGGATGATACCAAAAGGCCAATAAATGGGTCATAAGCCCAATAAATGGGTGATTGTATGGGTTAGGCTGAGCCCATTTTGGAATATTTATATTTATATTACATCCATTAAAAAGAAAGAAAGTAGGGTTTTGTTCCTCCCTGTCAGAAACCGTGTTGAGCCGAAGCAGGGGAAAAATGGTATCCCTCAAACTGCAGAAGCGGCTGGCCGCAAGCGTTCTCAAATGCGGAAGGGGGAAGGTTTGGCTTGATCCCAATGAAGGCAATGAAATCTCCATGGCCAATTCTCGTATGCACTTCTCTCTCTCTTCATCGTTAACTATCATCTCTCTTTCAGTTCACCATAGTTATTTAATTTTACATCATCATTATTATTATGAACGCGTGTCGAGTGCCATTAGTTTGTTGAGGATCGAGCACCATTTGGAGACGAAAGATTTAGTTGTAGCTTTCGGTTTTGGTTTACTCCACTCCACCGTAGGTCTTCCATTGAATCGGATTCTGATTGTTGCTTGTGATATTCTGCTATACTAGATTTCTAAAATAATGATAATAATAAACAAAGCTATGGCACGCAGTGATTGCACTTCTAATGTATTGGTTATGTAGTAAACATTGTCTGTTGTAGATATTGTTATTGTCCTTTCAGTTAACTAATGTATCCTTCTGCTGGTGCTTTAGCTTCAAACCCTATTATTCTCACTGTCGGTATAACAAGCACTTTAGTTAATTCTAATATCCTTTCCATTGAAATATATGGGATTTTCTTTATTGTTTCTTATTTGGATGCATTTCCAATTGATGATTGAACTGCACCCTCTTGAGTGGACTAGGAATTTATTTAACCACCACCCTCTCCTGAAATTGTGTGAGAATTGCAAAGAGTAAAGAAAAAAAGAACTGCCCTTAAGTTGTTTCTGATATATAATTCTCTGATACTCTTTATTATACAAATCTTCTACAATAGAAGCACTACTCAGCTTGGTGAGTTTTTGCTTGCAGGTCAAAACATTAGGAAGTTGGTTAAGGATGGGTTTATCATCAGAAAGCCAACCAAGATTCACTCCCGTTCACGCGCTCGCAGGATGAAGGAGGCCAAGAGGAAGGGACGTCACTCTGGATATGGTATTTATTCCCGACTTTAGCTGGGTTAATGTAAAGTAATCTCAACCCATGATTTGGTAATTTGCTGTTGGGATATAATTCCAGGCAATTAGCAGTTAATGTATGTTTTGTAAACTATGGTTGTGGACTTTCTTCATCATTTAGACATTTACTCCTTTCAAATTGACAAGATTCTACTGAGCTGCTTATCAGTTGAAAGAATAGTGTAAAAATTCTGCCAAATAATTTAGGGGATAAATTTATGGATACTACATGCATGCAGAACATTGTTGGGTATCCATAGTAAAATGAATTGATCTATTGGTCCTTTTGGGGGAGGGGGATCATTTGTTTGCTAATAATAATGTTTACCTAAATACTATTAGGTAAGCGTAAGGGTACAAGAGAGGCAAGGCTTCCCACCAAAATACTTTGGATGAGGAGGATGCGTGTGCTCAGAAGATTGCTTCGTAAGTACAGGGAATCAAAGAAAATTGACAAACACATGTACCACGATATGTACATGAAGGTGAAGGGTAATGTTTTCAAGAACAAGAGAGTCTTAATGGAGAGCATTCACAAGTCCAAGGCTGAGAAGGCAAGAGAGAAGACTTTGTCTGATCAGTTTGAGGCGAAGCGTGCAAAGAACAAGGCTAGCAGGGAAAGGAAAATCGCTAGGAGGGAGGAGCGCTTGGCCCATGTGAGTTCCTTTAGTGTCTTGAGAATCCATTTAATTGTATATTTCATGATTTTAATATTTTTCTAATGTTTAAACTTGGGGGTTTACTTACTAAGAAGTATGTTCACTGAAGTTGGTAATGGAAATTTTGACACTTAAAATTTTCTCTGTAAAATGTTCAGGGTCCTGGTGGTGATAAGCCACCAACAGCACCCAGTGCTCAACCTGCTGCAGCAGCAGCCCAGCCTACCCAGTGAGTATTACAGTATAGGCTTATGCCTTATTTACAGCTTTTGACCGTGCTATATGTATTGTGGTCTAAATGTATCTATTTATGTAGGGCACCGAAGAAATCCAAGAAGTGAGTAGCATACCAAGAGATTCAAAGGATATTGAATTGAATCTTTAATGGCGCTGGCATAATCATTTAGTCTGCTAAAGTAGTTTTGACGGGTCTCTTCTTTGTTGGTTTAGACTATAAGTTTGTAAGTGTAATAACTTTATTTCTTGCACACTTTATATCATATTTTTTGTTTGTTGGTGTTTTACATTTTATGGTGTTAAGATTATCCTAGTTACAGTACTCAAGTATCCTTTTATTTATGGCGCCACTAATGGCACCCGAAATATACCTTAATCTACCCGTTTGTTTACCCGGGAAATCCTACAAGACGAGGAAAGGGATTTTACATTCCCTATCTTGGTTAAATTAGAGTCAATTTGCATAAAATTTTCAAGTACTTGTAAGGAAACAAGAAAAGTTCAAATAATGTTACAATAACTCGAGTCTTCTAAATAATAATTTCGTTGAAATTAGTTTCTCTATGTTTTTAGACGCGCTTTCATCCAATTTCTCCATCAGCATTGTAGACTTGTAAAGTCCATAAATTAGAAGTTAATTTATATTGAACATTTATGAATGATGAGGTCTGGTGAAGATGGAGTGCAGGCAACCTCTACTGTTTCGATGTTCACTTCATAATCTCAGAAGGTTGCGCTTAGAAAAATAAACATGAACTCATGAAGCAGGTCGAGGTTTCTATTCTGCATCCGTCTGCTTATAATCTGGGATAGTGTGGATTGAGAAGCATTTTTTTTTTTTGTTTTTAATTTTCATTATAAAAGACATTTTGTTTTATTTATATTTTTTTGTCAAATATTTTGTTTTAGATTACTTTATACATTTTATTCTGCAATCAAATGGATTTTTTATGATAATACATTCATAAACATCTGTCACTTCAAGGTTAATTTTTTATACATTTTTGCTTTTAAAGTTTAAAGCATTTATCTCTTGCCGTTTGAGCTAAATATTCAAGTCGAGCTTGATAGCTATATAATGTCTGATGAGTTTGATAGAAATTGATCATACAATTTCATATTAATAGTTATAAAGATATGAAATTATTTAAATTAATCTCAAATTCAATTTAAATAATTAAAATTACACTTTATATTATTCTTAATGTTTTAAACTCCAGTCTTTATAAATTAAATTAAAAAAAATATTTTTTTAAATTTTTATTTGTACTAATAATTATGAAAATGCTGTTTTATTTTTAACTTTGATTTGAACTATTTTCTACAGAAACATTTTAAAATAAGTGACATTTTTATAATTAGTAAAAAAATAAAAATCAAACCCATCGAATATCCAAAAACACAAATATCTAGAATTGGAAATCATTTTGATGACTTATGAACGCCTTATCTACAACATAGCACGGACCAACAGTCAACATATATGAAGAACAATGTACAAATGTATGTGAACAAACTGCAAATTGGAAACGATAATAAAATTTTTTTTAACATTACCTGCAAAAGTATACATTATTCCATCATTTTGTATCCAATTTGAGAAGCGTGTGTAGCAATCCCTCTTTTACTCGATACAGAAGTTAGAACCAACAAGTTCTGTAGATGCAGAAGGGGATTTCCAAGAGGGAGCTTTCACTGGCATCCACTTATTTTTCCTACTCATAAGTTAGAACCAATAACTTATGTGGACGAAGAGGAGGAGGGTTTTTGGGAGAGCAAAGCCTCAAGTGCCGAATGATCAGTCACAGGGGGGCTACAAGTGAAGTTCTGGCACACAAGTGCTACAACCTTGTTGATTGCATAGTTATTCTTCGCCATGAGAGCAATATTGCTGTTATGTACTTCCCAAAATTCCATCTCTTCTTTGTTGTTGGGATCTATATGAATAACCTACGAATACGATCAACACCATCTCAAATGTTATTGATGATAACCAGAAAGAATTATGGAGATATCAACTTTATTAAGAGTAACTAAGCTCACTGTTCTATTGGGATCATATAATGCATGAGCTGCAACAAGCATGCTTTCAAATTCCTCAGAAGTCCTTTCACCAACCACGACCACTTGCTTCCGGGAAGGTACACGCAGCATGTCTGCTGCACAACACATTAGAGGCACTGCCATAGCCATATCTTGCAATCTTTTCTCAAAAACCGCCTGCACTACCGTTTAAAGGGAATCCTAGTCAATTACAACTGACCCAATGATCCAGTAACAAAAGATTCCCACTAATAACCCCATCCCAACATTCTTAGCACATATATGAGAAGAAACAGTATTAAGGAGGAAAGAGGGGAGGGGTTTACAGACCAATAGATGTTCTGCATTTTGCTTATACTGCTCAGCCTTACTTCCAGAAACCATGGAAGCCAATCTTGTAAGATTTATAGCAGACACTGAGTTCCCAGAGGGTTCTGCCCCATCATGGTCTTCTTTCACACGTAGAAGAACTGAAGGATCTTCTCCTGTATTATTGAAATATCCACCTCCATCCTTATCAAGAAACAAAGCATCCTGCAAGCAAGACATCTCATTAGCAACTGAAGGCCTGGCAAGACAAGCAATAAAATTTCTAGAGTCTAGACATCAATCTTTACCTGGGTTTCCTGCAATTTAATGGCCCATTGAAGCCAGTTGATTCCACCACCAAATTCGTAGAGATCCAGCAATCCAGAAATCAGAAAAGCATAATCATCCAAGAAACCAGGAGCTTTAGATGGAGAATTTCTGAAACTATGGTGTAGCCTGTGAGTCTCCTCATCATAAAGTTGCTTCCTAATAAAGAATGCTGCCTTTTCTGCAATTCTCATGTACTCCTTTTGCTGGAATTTGCCGAATCAAAAAGAGAAAGTTAAATATGTTATCAATTACTAAAAAGAAAGAGTCAAGTTAGCTACAGGTGTTCCTCCAAGTTTGTTAAAACTACTTATTGTCCGAAGCAAGAATTGTGATCAACAGTACAAAATTGTACGCCTATGATGATAATTTACAGATATCTTCCAGAAGCAACATCCATAATATGAAAGAGGAGCGTCTCCCATCCTTTTAGATTCAGCTAAAATGAAATATCAAAGGCTCTCTAACTATACAGCTATATAAGCAGAGGAGAAAACTTACTTCAGTGCCAACAATAGGAAAGTTGAATTTGGTTCCTTCAGCTTCACCCTTAAGAATCTGAGAAGCTCTAGCAAAAGATGAGATTGCCAGTCCATTCCAAGATACAATAACCTAGAAGCATAGAGTCTCTTGAGATTGAGAGTATACATAAAAGTTGAAACCTTAATCATTATGGATGAATTCTAAAAAAGCAATAAGATTGTTTGAGCGAAATACCTTATCATCCAAATGTGGCCTTGGCCGCCTTGACCTTACTTCAAACAACTTACGCCTACATTCTCCAAGAATTTCTTGATATGTCTCAATTGACATGCCATACTTTGATGCTATTTCTAAAGGATCCTTTCTCTCAATCAGGACATTCTTTCCCTTGAATTCATTATGAGGATCACTCATTCGAGATAGGTCGCAGTTGCCTGACTCCTTTACGTAATAGTGCTCCTGAAAAAGAGCAGCATGCTCTCCAAGGATGTCTTCGACCTAAACAGAACAAAACAGGTTGAAAGCCACATCCACAAATAACAGACTAACCAATTTTCAATTAATATACCTCTATGAGAAATAGTCAAGACACTGTAGATGTAATCATAAAATTACAAAAGGGAATCAGGAAAGTAAGACTAGTTGCAAAGAGCTAGACATGTTCAGAAAGAACTAATATAAATATTTCCAGATCAACTCTAAAAATACTGTACTCAGATTGTCCTCAGCAAACTAATAGTTAATAATTGAGAAACAGGCTAACCAACACATTGTGCTCTTGAAAAATATAGTTAATTATTCATGTATGAGAAAAATAAATTGATTCAATTGAATTTGAATCCTTAAAGACTTTCAATTGACTGTCACATCAGTGTATCATCAGGCCATGTCACAGCATTTTATGCCAACCCCAGATGGTTCTGAATAATTTTGGACCCAGTTGAAAGATAAAGTTTTGTAACGGATCAATATTTTTGGGGGGCCAGAATTAAAAACTGTGATTTTTTCAAATATCCATGAGAAATATATTAAGGAAAGGCAGATAAGACATGGATGAAAGACCTCCTTGTTGGTCCATATGTAAAAGGCTCCTTCCTTTTTTGTTTTAGCTCCTTCAGTCTCTGCACTGTCAGCATCCTCTGCTGAAAAGATTTCACCTTCTGGACCAATCATGTCTCTCCTTAAATAATCAAGGATATCCCGTGCTATACATGAATAGAAGGTATCTTTTGTGATAGAAAAAGCATCTAAATAAACATTAGCAAGCTGCCCTTGATCATATAGCATCTTCTCAAAATGTGGAACTGCAAAAGATATAACAGCTCAATAACTTAATCATCTGTTCAACAATTCAGAACAAAGAGGACTGGATATAACAAGACATCCTAATTACGGCAAAATCAAAATGCTCAGGTATTTGCACATGTGCCCTAACATTAACTACAGCTCATAGACTTATCAAATATTTACCCACAGAAATGACTGTTGTCCAAGATAAACTTACCATGCCAGCACTCATCCACACTATATCTGTGAAAACCTCCCCCAACATGATCATGAATGCCCCCTTTTGCCATGCATTGCAAGCTAAAGAAAACCATTTTCTGACTTTCATTAGCTGCATCCAACTTCCCGGTATCCTCCAACTTTTTGGAGTGGTAAAGCATCAAGTTGATCTCAACTGGTCGGGGAAACTTTGGTGCAGATCCAAACCCACCAAACTCTGAATCATAGCTCCCAGAGAGCTACAAAGAAAATTGTAGATTGAGTGATAGTTTATACTCAAGATTTGAAAACCTCAACATAAATTAAGGATTCAACAAAAAGAACTCCAATACATAAAGATATAAGAAATTTTCTCACATCAAAAGAAAAGAATATTGCATGATCTGTATTGTTATAATAATCATACAACAGAGGTTGCTTTCAGATTTAAATTCACTTTGATAAATGAGAAAAGAAGATGGTTATGCTTTAAACAATTTCTCGCTCTCCCCCATTCATCATTTACGGAAAAGAGAAAACAAAGAGGATAGCAAGACCAAATATATGGAAACTTATTTCTCCTTTTCTCCCATTTCATATTTGTCTAAGAAATAGAGGAGGGGAAGGCTTTCTAACAAAATTGAAATAGTAAGCAAAAGCCAATGCACAAAGCCTTACCTGCTCTGAGCATAGACGCAATGCATTGTCTGGAACACCATCAGCCAATTTATCAGAATCTGAACGACCAGACAATGCCTCAGAAAGCTGTTCAATTGCAAATGTTCCACTCTTAACTAACATATCCCTCTTACTTTCCCAAGCCTCTTTTACCTTTCTGGAGAAGACAGGAACAAATAGTATACAAATAAGAACTTCAAGAGCCAGAATAATAACTTCAAACCATTGACCCTAAGTTTTATACTCAACAAACCACCAAAGTCATTGAGAGAAACAGAGTCTAAGCAGGTTGATGATTCAAGCTGACAAGTGCAATAATTCTCACCTAAGTATAGTCTTAAATCCAGGTCGTCCATACTTATCATCAGGGGGAAAGTAAGTTCCACCCATTAAAGGTTTCAAGTCAGGTGAAAGAAACACACTCAGGGGCCAACCCCCTCCACCATACAAAGCCTGCACATACGTCATGTATACCTGTAGAGAAAAAATCTTTTAGTGCACCTTGTTACCAGTGGAGCACCTTATACTTTCTATAAGCATCTCAACCACTCAAATTTCAGAGGGAATTTTACAGAAATTAAGGATACATTATAATTTATAAGTACCATTTGTTCCACTTAAATACAACAAATTTGGACATAAGATTCCTGAGTATGTGTCTGTAGAACTGTAGATAGATGAAGTTACCTTATCAACATCCGGTCGCTCCTCTCGATCCACCTGTGTGATTGATATATTAAAATGGTGTATAGAACAAAGCAAAACAACTTGTTAAGAAATGTTAACAAAAATTAGAGAGAAGATTGTTAGAATTCAAAGCAAGAGAAAATTACCTTAATGCTAACAAACCAGTCGTTCAACAATTTGGCAACCGCCTCATCCTCAAAAGACTCGACTTCCATAACATGACACCTTAAAATTACCAAAAGTTCATATTCCCAAATGTCAGTGTCCATTACTCAAAACTCATGAAAACTTGACATGAAAAGTTGGAGTTGTCAGTACACACATACCAGTGACAAGTGCTGTAACCAACTTCGAATGGAATCAATCGCCAATTTAACACCATATGCAAACCAGTAATTAATTTATTAATTACACAAACAAATTAAATTTTCTCAAAATGAAGCAAAATAGAATTTGCAAAAAGAGAGAATTACTTGATAAGAAGATAGGTGCGTCTCGGCGGCGTGCTTCGGCGAAAGCTTCTTCACCCCATGGATACCAATCAACCTTGAAATGGAAGGGAATGTTGGATTATCTATCAGTGAAAAGCGAGCAATAACTAAGAGAAGAGGACTTACTGGATTATGAGCGTGTTGGAGAAGATAAGGGCTTTGCTCGGAAGCAAGTCGATTGGTATAGTTGTGGTGCGAATGAGTGTGAGATGTTGCCATTGAGAGGACCTTCACTTTGAGAGGAGTAATAAGAGGTGATAATTGAAACTTTGGGGGAAGGTGTTGTTGGTGAAAGAAAAAACGATGAAGAAGAACAAGGGACCTGTGGCTGTGGTGTAGCAGCATAGAATAGAATAGAATAGAATTGAATAGAAGAAGCAAAGCGAAAGAGAACGTGTAAGTGTTAGTGTTATGTTCTGTTATGTTATGATGATGAGTACGACGCGACTCTTCCCTTTGGTGAGTGAGTAATGTATGATGAGGTGCCGTGCCGTGTATTGTATACCAGTTTTCTTCTCAACGCTTGGAATGGCTTCTTCGTTGACAAGTGGCTCATGTCTGTCCCTGTTGTTCTCTCTTAAAATAAAAGCGGATAAATCATGGAACCTAATTCAATAATAATTAAATAAAATTGGGAGATATGTATAGTTTTATTTTATTTCATTTTCTTTTTTAATTTTTTTAAAAAATATCTTATAGCATTTTGCGACCAATGATTTTTTTATTATTATAAGATATAAGATACATTAATTAAAAGTGGTGTTTAGGTATAATTAAACAATTTCATCAATTTATATGAAGATTGATCAAAGGCTAAAATAAATTAACATTATATGTAAATTTTATAGTGACAATAGATTAAAATTAATTTTTTTTAATATATTTTAATTTTGGCTTAATTGAATAGATAGTGTAAATTTTTTTATTTAAACCATAGGAATTCTCCAGGTGATTCAATCCTGTCAGAGTCAGGAACATCTACATTATGGTGTGGTTAATTCTATCCGTTAGGATTTTTTCTATCCACGCGACTCAACCCTGAGACATTACTTAAGGAGAATCAAACATATACCACATGAATCAAAGATTATGTGTAAATTTGATACTTTTAAGTTTTTTTGAGTAAATATATTCTTTATTTTTAAAATTAAGCAAATATGATCTCTCTATGAACCTAAGACTGAGAGCTCTACTCACAATCTCAGCCTGTGTGACAACTAAACCGCAGCTCTTTGTTGAAACAATGTAAGTTTTAGACGAAATTTAATATCTTAATTTGTAAATATTAAATGTAAAAGGGTTTTAAAATATTTAATCATTTTTTTTAGATTTGAACCTAAGATATCATGTTAACTACCCAAACCTCTACCACTAGGTCGTCCCAAGTGAGTTAAAATATTTATTTAATCAATTTAATTTGTAAAAATATTAAATAAAAAATGAGAATTTGAAAATTTTTAATACATGACAATTAGGAGAGTGACCATATATGCGCATTTTTTTTAAATAAAGGGCATTGATTTGTTCAGGAAAAAAAACTTACGACGCTAAAATTGCACATAATCTAACAAAAATTGCAATTAAGCCTTTTACTTTTAATTCCTTGCGTTAGTAAAATCATTATCATATCGTGCTATATCATTAAAAGAATTTAATTTTTTTCATCCTAATCATTAATCAATTTGTACAAACATAAACATTCCTGAATACTTATGATGGTTTTTGGTATAGGCATATTGCGAGCTGGCATAGGAGCTAGTTCCAACCAGGATGAGAGGGAGCTGGGAGTCGAACTCGCAGTTCAATATTACAGACAATGCACAAGTTAATTGCATCACTTTACATAATGAAACAGGTTGTTACCAACAGTTTTGCATGTAAAACTGGCCCACATCTACACATTGACAATCAATCAACTCGATTATGTCTCAAACTTTGGATGGTGGAACACATTCAGGAGAACAACAATATGGCAGATCTTCCATTGTGAAAAGTAATCCATAAAAAATTTTCCAATCGTATGGGCAAAATCTGGTGCGTATCAGCCAGCCGGAGCACCTACAGACTCAGCAAGTTCTTCCAGAAGCTCCTTTTGCTCCATTGCAACACAAGACTGCAAGACAAAAGATTTTCAATAATGTAGAGCCATGCTATTCATTCATTGATATTGAACTCATATAAATTACAAAGTTTGTACTCTGCAGTATATCATTTTTAATGTAGGTACACTAGTGAAATTTTTTATCAGTAATCTATTGTTTCCCTGCTATCCATTTTTATTAGTATATTTGATTTCCATCAAAACCACATTACAGGTGCACCTATATCATTATATACCACTTCCTAAGCATATATTGCAGGCATCAGACACTGGGAAATGCAAGACAAAAGAAAAAGTTCATGCCGTGAGATGTGTGCTAGATAATATACCTGAACAGCATCTTCAATGTTACCATCGAGAAAAGATGTGAGTTCAAAGTTCATCTTCAATCTGTGGTCGGTAACCCTGTTGTCCTAATGAGAAAAATTAAATGTCAAAAACTGTCAGTAAAAATCATAATCTCATCAAGAAAAATGAAAACTTTTTAAACTATCTAAGCTGTTCTACCTCAAACCACTATTCTGACTGGAACTACATAACCCTAGATCAATGCATCTTATTCTCTTCACTCAATGAATGTGATTTACAGAAATTAAAAAAAAATTAATGCGGATGTTTCACAGATATCTTCTCTAACTGAACACCATCAGATTGTTTCTCACCTAATAATTTATAAAGGGAAGAATGTTATGAATACTTGAATAGAATTATAAAGTATTGAAACTCTTTAAATTCAGGATGGGGATTAGAGAGACTAACAAATTGAGTGTGGAACCGTGTTAAAAAATATGGAGACTGTAACCGCAAGTACCTTATAATTATATGTCCGAATTTTTTCTGATCGAGCTCCTGTACCAACCTGTAAATTTTGACAGTATAGCAAAGAATTTTAATTGAATATCAGTCTGCTCACGCATATAGCAAGTACACCAAATAAATTATTACTAATGCAGATCATGATAAACAAATGCTAAGCATACGGATATTTGATCAAGTCCCAATATCCAAATAGAAAATTGGAAATTGAAGCAGGGGAGAGGAGAGACCTACTTATGGTTTGTTGATAATCAATCAAAAACCAAACACAAGTGGGGTTTGCAATTACTGTGTCATAATTGTTGATTCAGTTCTGCTAGGTTCATTGTGTTAGAAAATAAATAAATAAATTAAATAATATGACTCATGTGAAATATAATTATGGGCTTAAATGTGATTTAATAAAATAAAGGGACCTATTGGTTAGTATGGGAAGTTATTTTAAAACCTCTAAAAACGGATAGTAACCAACTTGATGGAAGTTGGTCAATAAAAGGAAACAAGGGTTTTGTCTCTACCATGAAGGTTACTCACTACTAACCGTCAAGAAAGAGAGTGAGGAAGAAAAGAAAGGCAAAGAGGCATATTGAGAAAAGGGAGATTAAAGAACTTATTCTCATTGGGTCTCTCATGGATCAAGGCAAATCTTTCTTACTATTATAATGTATGTGAGAATCATAGATTCTAAGATCCTTATGATGTGCAGTAGTTTTCTTGAATTAAGAATTTATGAAAACTACAACTTACACGTTGTTGAGTAAAATTCTGATTATCATATTAGAAAACGGAAGAGGTATATATATTTCTTCTGACATGTTGCCTATGTATATATGTATTCTGCATACAACATCTAAGGCAATATATAAGTATGCCAACAATTTTATTAGTGTAAAGTTAATCGACAAAGTGGCTGATCCTAGGTTGTCTTAAGGGTTACATGGATCTGCTGTGATAAACATTTATATATAACTCAGAGAACCAATCAGCATAAAGGCATCAACAAGCAAAGCAATCAAATCTTCTCCAGCAAAATCAAAATCTCACTTCTATTTCAAACACCTGCACCAGAAGGAGCATACCTGTGATTTCCTTTGATTTCGTATTGACTCTTGCTGCTCCCTTACCTTAATTTCATATCTGTAGAATGATATTGTATTATTTTAGATGCAACGTATTAAAGCAAAAAGATTAACGAGAATACTAAAAAAATATATACTAATATGTTCATAGCGTTTGGTCAGCTTTTTGCTTCATGACATTAATATCTGTTCACGTCTGACAAACCTAGGGTTTGACCAGTCGTCAACAGTTTGTTTTATGTTTCTTAGAAGAATGTCTAAACCCCTTTTCTCTGGTTCCTCTTATTATTTATATCTCTTGAATCCTTATTGCGCTGCAATAATGAATAATTATTGGCCATTAGTTACCCTGATTGCTTTCGTAATTACCTGATATCACCATAATTTCTGTGTTTTATTCTTTATATCATAAATTATGTTAGATAATTATTTAATTGGGCCTCTCAGGTCCAGCCCACTCCAATATCCTTTAGTCCCTCATGTATAATTGAATTCAATAAAGGTTAGGGATATTTATCTTGTGAACATGCACTTAAGAGGAGAAGGAAAAAAGTTAAAACATTGTAGACATAAAACACAACTCAATTCTAAAATCAGACATGTAAAGTTGATAAAAATAACTAGATGGCAATGTTGATGCTTACAGTTTGGCTCGGAGTAACTGAAATGCGCGATGCTTGTTCTTAGACTGAGTCCTCTCCTCAGTACAAAAGATGCGGATTCCCGTTGGTTTATGGAAAAGATCAATTGCTGTTTCAACCTTATTAACATTCTGGCCTGCAAGATATCTTTGCATGAGAATTCATAGAGGAATTTGTATCCTGTTCCAGGAAATAAAAAGATCTATACCTCCAGCACCCCCAGATCGTGCCGTTGTCAATTCAATATCTTTTGGGTCAATTACGACTTCAACTTCATCAGCCTAGGCAAAGATTTCAAATCTATAGATTAGATGTTGTTCTTACATCTTGAAAGGAGGAAGGAAGGCATATACTTACTGCATCAGTCAGCATAATGTGATACTTATTAAAGTACATATGAATTTAAAAAAGAAACAATTCTATAAAACATCAATCTTTATTCTTTAATCACTAAGTGAAATCTGCCTTCCACTAGACTAGACAAAAAAAATTCAACACAACACTACATCTATATCTACTTTGAAACACTTCAGACCTAAGCTAGCTGCTTTTATGATTCAGATAGATCATCATATAAAAGCAGTGACTTTTGGAATAAAATATTAAACTAATAATTTTCCAAAAGCAAAGAATTTAAATAATGCTTTCAAATCTATATGTTAGAATCATGAACAATGTATTGCTAAAAGCCTGAAATATGTACTCCACCTCGGGCATGATGGCCACTGTTGCAGTAGAAGTATGTACACGGCCCTGTGCTTCTGTTAGAGGAACACGTTGAACTCGATGGACACCAGATTCATATTTTAATTTACTGTAGACACGGTTTCCTTTTATCTCCATCACATAAGTTTTGTATCCTCCTTTTTCTGCCTAAAAGACAGTAAAAATAATTTATACAAATTACAAAATTAATTAGAGACTAGTTTTTGTAGAGTTTTCATGAGGAAATACCATAGTGCTTGAGACAAGAAAATACTTCCAAGAATTCCGTTCACTATATCTTTCATACATTCGGACCTGATTCAACATAAAAAAAGCATTGGAGTGTGCTTAGAAATTAGAATTTAACATGATGTTAATGTTTCATTCACTAAAACGTTTAAACTAGAGTAATAAAAGAGGCTAGAATGGAAAGACAAGTGAAATAAGTATTGGAGACAGTTGAATGATTCAGAATACGATCCAACAACAGTATTTGTGTGTGTGTGTGTTCTTTATGCATTCGGCATCAGTTGGAAAGGACAAATGAAAGCATGTACCTACAAGATCACCAGCCCATATTCCAGCTTCGTCACCACCAGTACCTGCTCGTACTGCAAAAGTGAATGATGATAAAAATCTTTAGAGCTCGAAAAATTAAATAAAACAAATTGAGATTATAGTATGTTAGTGTGTTATGCTCAGCATAAGTCACAGTCATGAAACATTCAACTAAGCCAAAAATAAAATCATTTTGGCTTCAACCATATACAGAAAAGGAGGAGACAGTGTACCTTCAAGCAAAATGTTTCTTGCATCCAAGGGATCACTGGGAAGCAGTAAAACCTACCATTGTGTAAGACAAAATTAGTAAGTTTCTAAAAACTTAGGGAAATGGGGAAAATATTAAAAAAAATATATACGGGAGGGAGAGGCTTGAAAACTCAAGATGTAGAGACGAAAGATAGGAGATTTCTGGCATGGTTTTGAAAAAAAGGGGAATGAAAACTCAAGATGGTCAGTGTTAAGAATGTTGAAATAGAATTAAGATCTCTGCATGGTTTTGAAATTTCAGCTGATTCAGAATTTTGAATTGATGATTACTACGTTGGTATTCAACTAGAATAAACAAGCAAAATACAATATTCAAGCGAAAATGGCACATTCCTGAGGACGATAAATATTGAGAAGTGCATACAACAGACAAAAACTTTATTAACTGGGATATTGGAGATTAAAACACAAGTCACAAGCAGTGACAGAATATGAAAAAAAAAAAAAATTGCAATGCAAAAGGGGAAAACAAACAGACACAAAAATACCTTAAGCTTGTCCTCAAGTTCTGCGAGTTGCTTGGACAAAGAATCGATTTCATAAGATATCATTTCAGCCATATCTTCATCATTGCCAGCATCCTTTGCTAAAGCTAACATGTTGATTAAGAAGAGTGGGACGGGATCAATAAAAATCATCTTTCATTCAACTTCAACTGTGTTAACAAGTGAAAGTTCAGTAAGCAAACAAACCTTTGGTTTCTTCTAGCAGCTTCTCACAGTCTTTAAATCCCTTATATGTGGACACAACCTAACACAGCAGTAGTATCAATATAAAGGTGAAGGGCCATGAACATTAACATAAGGAGCAATCTTATTTGGAGTACCTCATCAAGCTCTTTCACTGATTGTGCCAATTTCTGGTACTCACTGGGATTAGACACAATGTCTGGATCAGCAAGCTTCACCTGAAAATGATTTCAGCTTTCACAATTCACACAATTATTTTTTTTTTGCTGGTAAAAAATCAATAGGAGTATTAATAGTATGTTTCATACCGATAAATCTTTCCACGTCTTCTCAGCAGATTCCAGTTTCGTAATCAGATAAGGTTCCTGTAATTCCATGTGAGTAAAGCAAATACAGCTTTGGATTCATTGAACTAATTCTATAATAAAATGGATTACAATTTAATAAAACAAATGCTAATATGATACTTGTTAGAATTTAAGAAGTGTTAAACTAAATTTTTAATAATTTCAATATTTTGATTTCTTAATCAGTGTTGGAAACACCGTGTAGATAACTCCTTTTAATAGTTTAGGTGACGTACCGCCATGCAGACGATTCTGGTGCGCGCGCGTGTGGTGCTGGGTACAACAGTGACGCGTCTGGTAATGAACTGATGGAGGGAACGGTGTCGTAGAGGGAGTAGTTCGCGGCGTGTGCCGCATATTCGAGCCGTGAAGCTCGCCGTTAAGCTACTCATGGTAAGAGTCACAGAGCACTGCCAATGTGTATCGGATAAAGAAGCTGAAGACACGGATGTAGAGAGAAAATGGCTGTGTTGCTGTTTGGATAAGAGATTGTTTGAGTTGGGTAGGCTCCTACTATGTATTTAGCCCAATACTTTTTGGGCTCAATATGCATCGGATTATTTTTTGGAGATAATTTTTACACATACCATTTTCTTTTCCACACATATCATCCCCTCGTTTTATTTAATTGAGTTTTCTAAAATACCCTTATAATTAAAACTTTTCACTTCTCTCTCTCTTTCTTACACCATCCTCAATTCTTCAGTCTCCACTCTCTCTATCTCTAAACAAGAAACAACAACGAATCGCATATTTTTAATCGATATGGCTCCTTCACTGTGCAATTATTTTCACGATACCTTTGTGTCATTGATGCATAGTGCCTAACATTTTTGCCTTCAACCAAAAATGGCTCATTCACCGTATGAAAGGAGATTTTTTTCTTTTAACAAGAAATAATGAATAGTACTAATTGAATAGATTTTAAGAGGACCAAAATGGGAGGGATGGGAGGAAGGGCTTTGGGCTCATGATGGACGAAGAGTTTAAAACAAAGCGATGGTGAGGTTGAAATTGATGAGTGCAATACAGGTTAAAAAAACAAATGGGATGTGTTGGAGAATTGGACATTTTGGGAAATAAAATGAAGTGGGATGTGTGGAAATATATGTAGAAAATAATTCTCTTATTTTTTTGTCAGAGTTGGTCTGACTCCTTGTGTTGGTCTGTTTAGAAAACAATATTAGGGAAGATTGCTGGAAGGGGTGGAAGTAGGTTGAGCTAAGTCAGACTTTGTGGGGGTTCAAGTCTAACCTGCTTTTATATTTTGGTGGCCCAAATCAAGCATGTTACCCGTCATGAGCCATTTTTTCATACCTGATATGACCTGTTTGAAAGTTTGACCTGGCCAATTAACCTATTTAAAAGGACGTTTCATATTATGACATTTAAATATGATAATAAACATAAATAGGCTAGTATGTTTACGGACTAATAGGCTTGCTTTTTAATAATGTAAATATATCACTAACATAGGCCTTTAAACAGTGAACAAGCCTATCTCTAAATAGGTGGAGGAATTAAAATGTCATATATCATTATATTATATATACAGTATTAATGTTTTTATTAAAAAAATGTCATTTATAAATAGGTTGGCCCACCAAGCCTAAACTTTACTTATTTAATTGAAAAAAAATCAAAATGTTAGGCTTGACATTTTTATCAAATGAGTCAAACCAAACTAGGTCTTAAATAGGCTAGGTTGTAGGCCCCCCGACGAGCGGATTGACCTATTCCCACCCCTAACTGTTGGGCGAGATATTATAGCTAGTGATCATCCTCATACCCGTGTTTAAAAAAAGTTTGTATGGGTCTTCGTGTCCGTGTTGGTAGTAACTTTAATGTTTGTTCTCATACTCATACCGCTAGGAACTTATATGCTCACACTCGCACCCTGCATTTTAGTTAAGTGAAAAATTACCTACTCAATAAAAAAAATTAAGAAAATTATAACTCAGTTGAAAAATTACTCCAATGTCATCCAAACATGATCTCTAAACACCATCAACATGATCATTTGACTAGATCAAAAACAACATCAACATACTCAAATTATATATATATACACATATATATACATACAGGTAAACACATATGGCCATCTTGCACCTTATGATCATGGGTGCTCCGAAAAAACTTGCTTTCACCAACAGACATCGTCACGGTAAAAAATCTCATAAGGTTAGAGACCCGAATCATCATATGTGCCATGTAACGCAACCCATCTCTATTGTTGGGAGTGGGTATCACCCGATATGGTGAAGTTCCCACCACGATGAAATGAATTATCATTGCAGAACTAGGGACTTTGAGCATATCACTCATGGTTGGGATCTTCCACATAAGAAACCACTTATTCCTCTTCCAAATGGACTTAACGCGACCGACAAACTTCATTTTTGTATTTGTCTAGGCCTGATAGGCAAAGTCGTGCACCACCTCTATTACATGTCGTTGTTGATGTTGAAAGATAGCCTGATAACACATATGACAAACAAAGGCCACCTTATTTTTGTCACCTCTCACATACCAACTGGTGCAAGTTGAGATCTCAGATCGTTTCAAGACATTCACATTAAGCCTTGCCCTAAAGAATCAAATCATATGAAACATCTTGATGCATTTTGCAACAAAATGCTTTTCCACGGGGATATTGAGGTCATGATATGTGGAAGGTTCCCCAAAAGGTTGAAGAGGGAAGCAATGAATTGGTTTAAACCTCTGCCTTTTGAGTTCATCAATGGATGACATGATTACATTGTTGCCTTTCCAAATGTTTCACCTTATTCATTGAAGTCCACCAATACTCGCATATTTTGACAAAGATCAAGCAACAAAAGGATGAATCACTCTATTCTTTCCTTTCCCGGTTCTACAGGGAGGCCTCCCTAATGTTTGTCTTGATAGATGCAATTAAACTCTGCATTGTGGTGGAAGCACTCCAACATTAGTTACCTATTGTCTTATCCATAAACATGACTAAAGTCATAACCATGGTTAAATATAAAACGGGCCATTTAATCTCTGATCAGAAATACCGAGATAAAAGATAAACATCATCAACAAGGTAACGAAAGGTAAATACTCTTGGAAAAACAAAAAAGGATTAAAGCTTCATCTTTTTCTTAAGGCTCAAGTAAACTCAAGTAAAAAGTATTGATAACTATATATCGCCACCCAAATAATTCAAAATCGTTTTTCACAAATTACAAAATAACAAATCTAACAACACATAATGGGTCCAAGATTAACATATAGAGAAATGAGTCAACCACAAACACATACATCGATATAAGTCCACAATGCGTCAACCATAGTTTAGTCTTAATATCTTAAACCAATTTCCTAACTATTTCCATTTTTATTTTAGTAATCTTAATAATAATTTTATAAAACTGTACAGAAAAAAATAGGCTTGTGGGCTAGTATGCGCCCACTCTTGGCTTGCATATTTAGCGGGTTGGGCAGGTGTGGGCCAAAACGAGAATATGGGGTGAATATTGGAACCTACCTTGCAAAAATTTACGGGTTATGCAAGCTAGCTTGGCAAGCCTAGTCCCTTTTCCACCCTAATTACCGGTGCTTATGCTAAAGTGAGTTCAACTATATGCATATATCCTCTAGAGTTACTCAAGACTCAATTAACCATCTAAGTGTGTGCATGCAAAAGTAAACAAGTACACACTTTCCACATTATCTTTTGGCATTCTATCATAAAATAAAGCTAAATTTAACGTGGATTGATAGTTTTGTAAAGAGATGTTTTTTATGACTTATTTAATGCACCTTTGAAAATAATTCAAGAAAAGGGTGTTGCGAAACTTTATAAAGAGGCCTTGTCCTAGTCTCATTGGAGTTATTCCAATGACTTTGCATATGAAACTTTAAGGAAGGCGTGCAAAGAAAAAAAACAAAAGAAGATTGGCAACATCGAAACTCTTTTGATAGGATCAACAATCAAAGCTATTTTAAGTAGTGATACTTCCCACTTATAATGACTCATAAATAAATGCAAGTAGGAGCCCTCAGACAAGTTTACAAAATACGATTCATGCCCTTGCAAGCATACCTGGACAGAAAGGGATCCAAGATTTTATATAGAGGGTTGGGACCAAGCTGCATAAAGTTTTACAAGATTTTATGAAACTATATGTGGAGTTATATTACTTTTGGTGTGTTTTATAACCACCAAAAGTTTTTATGACGTGTTTTTAAATATTTTTGCAAAAGTTAATTTTCTTACTTTTTACATTTTCTAAAAATATTTGATTATTATAAATTTTTTAAGTCAATTTTAGTCTCTTCATTTTAGTTTACACTAGTTTGGCCTAGTTCGCATTGACGCAAGGGATAAATGGATCAACTCACACAAGCTCACGTCTAAACGAGCATATATTACATCAACCCACACTTTTTATTATAAAATATATTTTACTTATATTTTTTTATAAAAAATTATATTTAATTTTTCCAATATTTTTTATATAATTTTTATGTGGATAAACGGGTTGTTCTGCAAACTCATGAACCAAACTCGTATAATTCACGGGTTATGCGAGCCAACTCGCATAAGCCCACAATTAAATGAATTAAGAACTTGACGGTCCACGCCCACATGGGTTGCGAGTTATGCATGTTAGCTCACAGACCACACTCTATTTACCTAGCTCTAGTTGCCCGTGCCAAAAGGAGAAACTCAGTTGATAGAGTCGTGACTCATGATATGTCCTATAAATAGGTATTACAAGTACGTAAGGATAACTTTCATTCTCTATACAGTCACTTTTTAAAATCTCAATTGATCTGAACGCCACAGTGCTTTACAAATATCCTATCATTTTCCATTTCGGAGTTGGACCACTAAAAATTAATTTGGAAGACACTAAAACTTCGAGTATATTTGATTTGAGAAATCCAATTCTTAATTCGATCATTTTTCAATGCTAAATCAATTATATACTTTTTGATAGAGAACACAAACTGTGTGTTTAAGACATTTTTAATTAGATAAGGTTAAAATTAGTGACTGAAATAATTTCATTTGTATTTATTAAAGTGACTTTGTTGGAGAAGATAATTAAGATAGTTTTTTAACTAACTTTTTTTATTTATTTTTACCAAAACACTTAATGTAAGATTGTGAACATATTCATTAGAGTTTTCCGTTCCACTTCGGAATAAGAGAGAGTTTATACTTTAATTTTGATAGAAGAATCAAAGAAGAGAGTGTTACACTTACACGGGTACTACTAGTACTAGTAGTTTCATACGTGCATTGGTTAAACTAAACACATGACATCAAAATCATACAATTCCAAATTTAGGGCTCCCCTAGGTAAAGAAAGAGAAAAAAATAAAAAAGAGAAAGGACAGTACAATTTGAAGAGACCAATAAAAGTTGGTTGATGGTAAATCAAAATGACAAAATTGTCCCATTTATATTCGCCTTTATAACCGTAATATCAAAGGTCACTTTTGTCACGTCCCACACAACCCACCAACCAAATCCCCCATTCCATCATGATACGCTGGAATCTAGAAGGGACATTTACGTCATTCCAACAAAGAGAATTGTCGGTTACTACTTCCCTTTTATTTCCCCTTTAAACTATTCCCCGAATATTGAACATTTTCAAGGTGCGCCATTTGGCGGGTGGGTGCGCACGTAAAAAAATAAGAAAACAAAAAGAGAGAGAGAGAGAGAGAGAGAGAGAGAGAATTGAGCTGAAAAGCCCACACTCACACACCAGACCGTACAGTCCCTTGAGAGAGAGAGAGGAAAAAGAGCGTCACAAAGACACACGCTCCGTTTTACAGTGAAAAACCCGTCTCTATCTCTCGGATTCGCGACGCAAACCCACCGACGAAGACGACGACGATCTTCTTCCAGAACAGTCCAGAAAACTCCAGAATCATTGTAAAGGAAAACATACAAACACTTCCTCCACTCTCGTTCCTGCTGTAAAGCTCTGTAACTTGTACAGAACATAAAGAAAGCCGTTCTCATGGAATTGTACGGTCGAAACCCGGCAAGGAATGGGTCGAACCCGGGGAATCAACCCGAATGGCGCTCACCAGCCGGCGATACTAGTCTCGAAGGTGTTTCTCCCTCAAACTCCATGCTTCTTTTCATAGCCTTTTCCCTCGTTGTGACGCTGTTAGGGTTTTAGTAATGTGGAAGTTAGGTTTGGGGGTTTTGGCCTAATTTGTGTTCTGGTGCAGAATCCATGTGGCACTTGACGCTCAGTAGCAGCGAATCGTACCCGGAGCGACCCGGTGTTCCCAATTGTGTGTATTACATGCGAACCGGGTTCTGTGGATATGGTAGCAGGTGTCGGTACAGTCATCCTCGTGATCGAGCTGCGGTAATCCTTCTAAAATTGTCTGCATTAGGTTCAATGGAAGTGTCTCTGTTGCTGTTGTGTATTTGTATCTTTCTTACTTATTGTACATTGTCGTTGCTTATTGCTAACTTTAGAATTTTGGGCTAAAAGGGTTAATATTCAGTTCTTCAGTTATTGTTTCGGGTAGTTTGTTGTGGGATTTTTTTAATGAGGTTTTGTTTACTTCTGTGTTTTTTAAAACATTTGTTGTAACTTTTAAAGGAGCGGTGGTGAGTGGTCCTTCAAACGATGAGAATCCAGTTGCGTGGATAAGTTTGTTTCGTATTTGCATAAACCCAAAAGGAATGTAGATGGCTAGTATTTCATCTTATCTTATTGCAATTAATATGATTGCTTAAGTGTATAAATATGAATTAACTCAGACACTGATCAGGTTGCGGCAGCTGTAAGAGCTACAGGGGAGTACCCAGAACGAGTGGGGGAGCCTCCATGTCAGGTAGTTTTTTTTTTCTTTATTTAATGGAATGCCTTCTTAACTTTCTATTTTTGTTGTCCAGTCTCTTTTGGGGTCTTTTCATTATAGTTGGAATAACTATCTTCTGGCCATGCTGATTATGCATCTCTTCTGATATGCAGTATTATTTAAAAACTGGAACATGTAAATTTGGTGCATCCTGTAAATTCCACCATCCGAAACATGGAGGTGGATCTTTGAGCCAAGCTCCTCTAAATATTTATGGATACCCGTTACGGCCGGTTTGATTCTTCTTGACCTTTTCCTTCTCTCACATAAGTGCCACATGACAGCAAATTGTGCAATGGTTTAACCACTTTTTTTTTTCTTTTCCCGACAGGGTGAGAAAGAATGCTCCTACTATTTGAAAACGGGGCAATGTAAATTTGGTATAACTTGTAAATTCCATCATCCTCAAACTGCTGCTGGCACATCAATGCCGGCATCTGCACCTCAATTTTATCAACAGGTGCAGTCTCCAACAGTTCCCCTGCCTGACCAGTATGGGGGAGCATCCACGAGCTTGAGAGTGGCTAGGCCTCCTATGTTGCCTGGTTCATATGTACAGGGGGCTTATGGTCCTGTACTTCTTTCCCCAGGGGTTGTTCCATTTCCTGGATGGAATCCGTACTCGGTGAGAGAGAAATTTATTTCCTCTGAAATATGTTAGAAAGCCTATTTTTTGTCTGCTGGCTTGAGTAGTTGGTGTTGTTAAATTGGCGCAGGCACCTGTAAGTCCTGTATTATCTCCTGGTGCTCAACCTGCTGTCGGGGCTACTTCTCTATATGGAGTGACCCAGTTGTCTTCATCAACATCAGCTTTTGCTAGACCGTACACTCCTCTTCCCTCTTCTACTGGCCCTTTGGGCAGTAACCCAAAGGAACAAGTGTTTCCTGAAAGACCTGGTGAACCTGAATGCCAATATTATCTCAGAACAGGGGATTGTAAATTTGGGTTAGCTTGTCGATATCATCATCCTCGAGACCGGGTAACACAGCCACTTCTCAGCCCCATTGGTCTTCCTCTACGTCCAGTAAGTATACTTATTCATTCAATTTGATTATTTTGTTTAATTTACTGGCCACCTCTCCTAGATATAATTTATAAATGAAATCTCATGTTATCTAGTATTTCAAGTTAGAATTTGTGATGTCACCCATGTTTTCTTTAAATTGGTTATTCATGCCTTGGCTAGTTATTACTGGACAAACTGTAACTGAAGTCAACAGAGATAAAATATTTCGTAATATGCATATTTTATAAACTTAAACATGCAAATAATTTTACTTTTCTTTTCCTTGTGTGGCAATGTCACAGTTGTAGGCTGAATGACTTATTTGCTTAATCTACTCTTTTGCCCTGGAATGAACTGAAGAATTGCAGCTAAGTGTTTTCTGAGACGTCTGATTAGCTATTAATTCTGTAGATCTTGGCTCAGTTATATTGCCCTGAACTTGCCGATTTGTATTTACTGTGGTTCACAATATTTTTTCACCCTGAACATTTGTTCATTCCTCATATGGATAAGTAGAAAAGTAATTGGCTTTGTATTTATTGTAAGTTGATCATGAAATTGAAAGGATTTATTTCCCTCTCTCCTTTTAATGACAATTTCCTGTATTAGAGGGTAAAAGATGCATAAGATTTGGTTAACTTTTTAAAGTAAATAATTTTCTTTTTATTCATGAAGCTTTATGTTAGCTGTTTGTTTGAGTTGTATAAAACATGCAGAGGAAAAGTTTAACTGGCACTTAATGTCTTGATTCAAAAGCATCACTTACCACTTCGTAATTGCTATTTGATAAAGAGATGTTAATTAAAAGATACTCAGTAAGACTGTTTTCCTTCTCTCTCTATATCAACTGATTTTGGTCAGTGTGGTAGAAGATCATTTCTCAGTTATCCTGGGTAGCACAGACACATTTTATTCTCAGACTTTGAGTCTTTGACCATTATCTTCATTGTTGCTCTTATGGTCCCACCTTTTTGTTGTGTTGTGCATATACATAGAAGGATGCAGGTTTGCAAATAAAAAAGTTACTCTTGAAATTTTCTCTTATTTGGAAGTTGCATTGAAGTTTTTTTCTGTAACAGAAGTTTCCTACATATACATATTTGTGTGAATAGATGTATGTATTCTGCTCAAGGCACGCCACTAGAACTTGCTACTTATTCATAAATCAATTTTAATAGGGAATCTAAACAAGTTGCTCTTTCAATGGATAAGGCACTGGGGATATCGAGTTCCCCTGCTGTCATAACTTGACATCTGTTGCACTAGGGTCAACTTGGACAGCAGTAGGATTGGGAATCAAGTGCTGAGACAGATTATGGTTCGAAACTCTTCTCTGTCTGCAACAACAGTTTGAGACATCAGACAATCCAAGAAACAAAAATAATGGTCTTGAACAGCATTGAATGTTATCAAAGATGAATAAATAAGATGAAACCATTTTCTAATTTACTGCTTTATTTAATTGTTAATTATAGCTTGACTTGTAGATTCATATACTTATTTTGCCTCCTCATTCAGTGCGTATTTGGATTAGCGTATTTTTTTTTGTTCAAAACAACTTATAATCAAAATCTTACTGATATAGCTTTTGAAAGGGTAAAAAAGAACGATTTTTCCCCATAAAAATCAATCGCAACCAAACATGCTCGTACCGGTTTTTATAGTATATGTGGTATAAACGTTCCAGTATGTAAGCAATAACCTCAATTAGCTTTGTGAAATTGTCTGTTTAATGTACTTACAGAATTTGAAAAGGGGGAAAAAAAGAAGAGAAACATGGGCAAGCTTTGTGATTTTTCCCTAATTAAATGGTTTACTGTTTGACTTTGGCAAGTGAATTCTTTGAACAGTCTTACATTTCGTTCTTATGGTATGATAGTATTTAATAAAACTGTAAATCTGTAATCATATGTAATTTCTTTCTTAAAGTACTACTTGGTAATTAGTATTGAGAATTTATTCACTGGGGTTGCTACTTTATGCTTCATACATGTTCCTTTCTCATTTTGGTCATAACTCATACGAATCCAGAATATTGGTGTATTTTTCCGCGAGACACTATTTCATCAGACTAGTGGGATTGTAGACAAATATGTTTTGAATGATACTCCAAAATCTGATTGATATCTCTTAAATGCATTGCATTTGCTTTAAATTAGGTGAGCATACCTAGTTGGAGGTTGAGTAAGAGCATTGTGTTAGGCACTATAATTAATGTGCTTTCTATTGGGAATTTTTCTTCCTCTCTAGAAAACAGGGGGTATGTACAACAATGTGCATTTTAGTTGCGAAATGAACTTTGCAAGTTTGGCACCACATGCAAATTTGACCAACCTTTGGGGCCGATGATATACAGGGCATCAAGGTCTTCCATGATTGATATGCCAGATACTCCGTAATCCGTATCCGCCCTGGTTGGGTCTAAAGGGAATTCTTTTCAACCAGAATGCCTTATTCTGGAAATAGTTCCAGTAGTTGTGTCAATTTAATTTTTTCACAAGGTGGATCTATCTTTACTATCTAATGTGAAACTCTCAAGTCAGCCTCTCTAAACGGATGTGTAGGAAATTATTTAAATATTTACTAGAAACTTTACATTTGAGTATTTTTACCATACTCCTAGTTACATTTGAGCTTGGCTAGTTCAATTTATTGATCAATGCAGAGCAAGCATATATTTTCAAATAAATAAATACATATAAGCCCTTAAATAATTTAATAATTACATGATTTTTAAATATTATAATAAAAATCCAACAATAATGACGATGATAACAATATATATTACTCAAATAGTCTCTCACTAAATGCGCATACTATATCGACTAATAAAGAACTAATCCAGTTTAACCAATTGTTTTAAATTTAGAATGTTTGTTTATTGTTTTTAAAAATTATTTTATGTTGATAAACTTGTTTGGTAGACAATTTATAAAAACACTTTTGGAAAGTGATACTGCTTTTTAGTTTTTAAAAACTAAAATCTTAAAATTACTTTGAGATATTTTGAAATTTTTTTTTTAATTTTCTATTTTTATGTTGAAGATGCAGTAAATAAATCGTTTATATTAAAAAACAGTTTTAAATTTTTAAAAATTAAAAGCAAAATTGAATCAAACACACCCTTAATATTTATACTCTCAAATAAAAAAAATTAATCAAATAGACTGGGAAATAAGTTTAAATATGTCTCTTTCAAATGGCCAATATTTACTTGAAGCATGCTTTCTTATTTAATGGACAAATTTGACTTGATGTGGGTTCGGTTGTGGACTTTTTACATGTTGCTTCACTTGTTTAGCTGTAACAGCCCCTCACCAATTGATCTACGTGTTTGATGATAAAGAGGATATTTTTATATAAAATAAAATTATTATCTTGTTGCACCTATAACATTAATCAAGTCAAGAAGTCATGTAGTTTATACCTAGTTAATTATTTTTTTTTCAAATTAAAATATAACATTATTGAAAGTTATTTTAATGATAGTTGTTCCCATCATTAAAAATAGATGTACTTTTGAAAATTGGATTTAGAATTATTATTATTGTTATTATTATTATTATTCTAATGTGACTTCAGAAAATATATTATAAACGCCTAAGAAATATTTTTTAACTTAAAATATTCTCTTAGCTCGAATAATATTTTATATAAGATCACATATATTTTGTACTAGAAATAATTTTACTTGAGTAAGATTTTTATGAGAGATAAATTCTGTTTGTGCAAGTATTTTGACTTCTATATGAGACGACCCAGGACTCTATGGGTGGCAATGTCCTATTGCCAATTGATTCACGTACAGTGGTTATTTTATGACATTAGTTAAACTGATGTCATCATTAAAATTGATGAAGGATCCATTTAAACAAGTTCGTTGAATGTTTAATTGGGCATGTCACGCATGCTTATATTATAATGATGAAGTTGATGATAAGATTGCTCTAGAATCCCAAGCTTTGGATCCGGTACGGCCCATGACTTTCCACAGAGGAGCCCACATTGGGCCCCAGTAATACTTGTTGAAAATGAACAAGCCCAACACCAATAAAAGTCTTTTGTCCAAACAAAACCCAACCAAGGTCTTCACATTTTCACCCTACGATATAGCAACTAGCTTCTGACCAAAAAAAGATATAGCAACTAGCAATATATATATATATATATATATATATAGAGAGAGAGAGAGAGAGTGTATCACATGAGAATGGTGTTTTTGTGTGAGAATGATAAGAATATTTTATAGCAATAAGATTTAAATAAAGGGTTCAGATTAAAACAACCCACTTATAGATATCACGTACTTCCTTCACCGCTGCTTACCACCACCACCACCGTCGCTATTGCTGGGTATGATTTTTATGGACCATAAATAGGAATGGTAATAAGTACCCTCTAGGTTGGGTACTATATTGTTCCTCCTCGTACCCACGTTAAAAAAGCTTGTACCTGCTCTCTAGGGGTGGAAATAGGCCAAATCGCTCGTTGGGGGCTGTTAAGGCCTAGTTTGACTCGACTTATTTAATAAAGAGGTCAGGTCTAGGTTTTTGAAAAAAAAACCTTTTTAATTAAATAGGCCAAACTTAGGCTTGACAGACTAGCCTATTTATAAATAATTTTTTTTAATAAACATATATATTAATAATATATAATTTTTTTATTTTTTAATGTCTCCCGTTGGCATATTTAGAGATGGGCTTATTGTCCTATCTAAACGTATATGTTAGTGATATATTTACATTATAAAAAAGTAAGTCTATTAGTTTGTAAACGCACAAACCTACGTACAAAGATATATTTATTGGCCTATTTAAATGTCATAATATGAAATAGGCTTTTAAATAGGCTAATAGGCCAAACCAGGCTTTGAAACAGGTCAGACAGACATAAAAAATGGCCTATGACAGGTAACAGGTCAGACTTGGGCCACAAAAATATAATGCAGGTCAGGTTTGGGCCCTGTAAAGCCTAGCTTGGCTGGGCCAACTTCCACCCCTACTGCTCTCACGCCTATATGGGCAACAATTTTAATGTCTTCTCCATGCCCACCGGACCCCTATATACCCATCCTCGTATCCATTACTCTCATTTTAGTTAAGTAAAAAAAATTAGTAGCTCAATAAAAAATATTAATTAAGAAAATTATAACTCAATTGGAACACATCATGTTAAGATTCTAAAACACAACATATAATCCGATGTTCAATTTTTTTTTATCAAATATTACAATATACTTCCATATCAAACAATTTTATAAATTTGGACATCATAGTTAGCATTTTTCAATATTTGAAAAAAGTATTATTAACATTAATCAATCATATATTATAAAGTAAAAAAACACAAATAATAGTTTTAAAATATATATTAGATATTTTAATAAAGTTAATAAATATATAATTATATATGATATTATTTATTAAACAGTTTAATTAATATATGTGTGTAGGTATGGGATAGTCGGACACTATAGTACTCATACACGCACACATCTCCATTAAAAATTACGGTTTATTATCCATACTTGTGCTCTTATTCGTTTGACTGATTTTTACTTTATCCACTACAAATAATTTTAAGAGATATTTATTGGGCTGAACTCAATTACCGCCCCTGACAATAAAACTCTCTTTCCAAATATTTATCGCAACTACATAGGTTCAAACTTGGGATTACTTGTTAAACTAAAACAACCTATGTAAACTGATTCATGCGTTTGGTGATAATTTAAAAGAGTCTTATTAATCAATATTAATAAATCAAGAAATTTAAAACCATTTAATATATTAACAATTTATAAATTTCACCATTTAATAAACAACATTTTCTTTTAGTTTTATAATCTGACCTCTCACGTGAGATTTTGAAATGGTCAGAAACCCACATTATTGAAATGAATTAATGAACCCAAAGTTTGGTGCACATCCACCATATCGCCATCACTTATTGGGCTCAGTCGATGCAAGGTAGAGTTTTAGTGTGTCCCCACCCTATAAAGTTTTATAAAGGTGGGGTCAAATGTTCACTTCACATCATGATGTAGTCACCTTCTTTCCGCACCTGCATTAATGTCTAATGATGTATAAGTGTATAACCCTTTTCATTCCAATGTTTTTTTTTTTTGGAAAAAAAAAGATGGCCGTGGCTGTGACGGTGCCATTTGGTATTTGTATTCTCTTTAATCGAGTAGTATCTCTCAGCAATATTTTAAAAATCGGACTGATAATTAAATCAGTGAAGGTACTGATTAACGGTTTAATGGTTCAATCGTGGTCCAATCGTGGTTGAACCGATTTTAAATAAAAATATTTTTTAATATTAAATAACATTTTAATTAATAAAATAACATAAAATTACAAGAAATTAAGATATATAAAGTTATAAATCAGTATAAATAACCTTATTATAAGGATTATAAGACAAAAAAAATTAATAATTAGTAAAATAATAGATATCTATGTGTAATTCTTAAATATATGTCTTTATTTATTTTAAAAATATTTTAGATTAAATAAAAAATCAAAAAAATTTGATTTTTTTGAAAAGGACCAACTCAACCGGTTTTCTGACGCCATTTTTTTTTTACCGTTTTTGACCAGTTCGACCGATTATGAGATTCTTCGATTTTTTGGGTTGAACGGACCGGTCAGCTGGCCGGTTCTTGGTCGGATCGGTCGAACCGGTCGGTCTGGTCTGATTTTCATAACATTGCTTGTTAGCAATTTTAGTTATGAAAAAATAACAATTATAAAAATACTTAATTAGCTAAAATTGTTTTATCATCCCAACTAGATATGGATCTTTACACTCCCATTTGTGTTCTTCGAAGTTTTTATGCTCCAAAAGCTAAAAGAGATGAGAACTTTAACGATACAAAAACAAAAGTTTATAGGAAAAGGTTCTCCTTCACTCAAAAGTTTGAGTGTAAAAGATTATAAATGTGTTTAGTAAGACATTTTTAGCTAAATATTGTGATTCTTTACTGATTTATATGTTCCATTTCATATATGCCTCTAACTATTTTTTAATAATAGATATCCTCTTATAATTGAATGTATTCATATTTGAAATTTAATTACAATTAAATAATTTTTTTAAGAGTGTGTTTAGTGAAAATTGAATTTATTCTGGAATTAATATTTATTACAATGTTAATATATTCTCATTCTTGTTTGATAAATTAATTTTTATATATAGTTTCCTTAAACTATGTAATTAATTGACAAAGAGAAAAAAGATATTTTAATAAAAGTAAAATTGAATATTAACAATAGCTACACACTGAGAGGGAACCACAAAAGTTTTCATGAACTTCAGCAAGCACGAACTAAGCTACTTCAAAGTTTAGGGGTGGTGGTGGTGGGTTGTTTACTTAATATAGTGGTTTTATTATTAATGAAATGCAAAGACAAAATTGGCAATAATTTATGCATATGTGATTCCTATGTCTACAGACTGGGTACAAGAATCTGCATTACCTTATCTGCACATAAAACATAATAGGGAAATAATCAAATATAAAAAACAAAGAAACAATTCAGTAGAGAAAAGTAAATAAATAACAAAATGCTTTGTTTTCCTCCTCCTTACGAGAGAATAATTAAGGGAAAAAAAGTAGGGGTTGAGTTGCTAGTAGTAATACTACTCTTGAATCGAATGTAAGGGAAAAAATTAACTCACATTAATTAAGAAGGTTAATTAATGGCATTTAATTTTTTACATCATCTAAAAATGAATTGTATTATCTAAATTACCCTTTATGGAAGACATCAATTTTATTAATACTTATTTAAAGTGGAAACACTCTTCATTAAATATGGTCATTGAAAAATAAAATCTGAATTTAAATAAAGAGCATTTTGGTATGAGGTTATTAAATAGGGTAAAATTAGATGATATTTGCTTATATTTTGGACCACCAAGTACGAGTGGCTTTTTTGTTGCTCAATTATTTTGAGTCCGAAGGGAGTACATCGTATGCTTAGCATCAGGGCTGGTCCAATGTTTATATGGGCCTTAAGTGAATTTTATGATGAGACATTTTTTATCTTTCAATCCAATATATTAATGTGTATGTTTGTTAGAATAATTCTTAAGAGTTTTTTTTTAAATATCATCATCTATTTAAATAAATAAATCTACTGACACGAACACAAATATACACTAGAGTCTAATCAAGTAAAGTGACATGTTTTTTTATATATACTTATTAAAAGACAAATTTCTACACTCAACAAAAAATAGAGACTAAGAGGAAGAGAAAATATGCATTATCAATAGAAAAGACACAAAAACAAGAAATAAAGTAAGTAAAAATATCTTAAATTTAGTATTAAATAACGTTAATTACCACCCGAACTACTCAACCGTCCAACGAAAGAAATTGATGTTCTCATCATGACCACCAGATCGACGCAGTCTATTGTCATCATTCACTCCACAGTTGTCACATTCAGTAATTGAATTGTTGATGATAACCACTTTAGTGCCATGAACTGTTATGTAGTACTATATTTTTTAATATATAGTACCTCTTATTCTTCATTTAACCTTCTTTTCTGACTGGGATGCTAACTATTTGCTCCTAAATCTATACGTCACATTTCAGCAGTAATGAGATTGGAACCTTGTATTATATATACATCACATTTTGCAACATGCTGACTTTGCACCATTTTAATTTATACCCGCATTTGAAATGATCTAATCTAGTGTACTACCGTGGTTCTCATTATAACATGCAATTGCTTTTAATTCCCACTTTAGAGCTTTACACATAATATACATAGTTATTAATTTATGCTAGTCTTTACAAGGGTATATTATAGCTTTAGGTAACATTATTACAATTCATAAAAGCACTGCTACTCTTCCTGATTCCTTCATTTTCTTAAAACAAAAAAGCAAAAACCACTTAGTCACTATTTACCTTTCACCGAAAAGTGCAAGCACACATCTTGATACATCATATAAGATTATAAGTTCATTATAAAGAATGTTTTCAAGTCCTTTAGGCATGCATGGTTTCATGTGACTTTCACTTCACTTCTACTTTCCACTGACAGCAGAGAAGGAATTGATATTGAAGAAGAAGTGGTCCTCAACATAGAATCTGTCAGAAGAACTAGTCACATAATTTTTTTTTCTTTCTTAAATGAAATGGGTTGTTTACATAGTCACATCACTGGCAGAGTCACAATTCTTTAGTGGGATTGGTGCTGCAGAGTGACATTGCTACAATTTGGTGGAGATCATGGGAGTTGTAACTCTTGGTGAATTGAAGCCTAGCATTTCAGGGAAAAGAACTTTTCGTCCTAGTTCAAGCATAAGACATGCCACTGAATGGTAATCTTCTAGTTCTTTAACATGTTATGCTTCATTAATAACTGTGTTGATTGCAATGGAACATGTATGTGGCATTTAGATGCATTAATTAATGAGGGTGAAATTTTTACTTATCTGATGCAAAATGAACAAATGTACATTCATGGTTGAACATTGAGATTGGCTGATAAAGATGTAATGTTGACCTTGATGTAGTCCTTTACCCATCTGACAATGATATGGCTCTGCATGTGAATGTTCAGATTTCATCTGTCAGCTATATGAGCGACCATTAATGCTTGTCTGTCAATTATTTTTGTGCTTTTATTATCTTTAAGGCCTAAAACTGTGCAGAGATGTTGTAATTGGAGCTCACCGACTAAGGGAAAACTTTTTGGCAGCACATAGAACATGACAATAGTAAAATAAACTAGACCATACTAGAGTGGCTCAGTTGTTTCCCCTCCTTGTCTTTGGTTGTCAATTATTTGCATTAATGGGTTCCACACTTCCTCTACAGTGACATAACCAATTTTGAATATCAATTTGACTTGGAAGTCATGTACCATGTTGTTTTCAAAACTTCTTATTTAGTCTCCCCACCAAAATTCTGTATTTGTTGAGTTGGGGCTTTCCTCATCTAAGATCTTGTTCTTGGAAGATTAAATTGGAAATACATGCTAGTATAGTCTCTTTCAAGGTCTCTGATCATTTCATTTTGGTAATATGTATGCTTGTAAGTTTCTACTTTTTATTGGAATTTCCATGCCTATTTCATGTATAATGATTCAGTCAATTTTGTTTTTGCAGGCCTATATCTGATGTTTCTAGTGATCTTACCATTGAAGTTGGAGCATCAACCTTTGCACTTCACAAGGTAAAAGAATATTCAGCATGATTTTCTTAGATAGTTGTCAATTCTTAATTTTTTTAGTAGATAGTTTAATTTTGCTATCAAACATCTATAAAGAGCCAATCTTATATTTTAAATATTGATTAATTTATGCATCATTAGCACCATTGAAGATAATTCATAACTAACTTTAGGGTGTGTTTGGTATGGTCTTGAAACTGGTTAAACTCAAGTTTAGATTTTTCAACGTAATTATTTCTAGTATTGGAAACATGAATTTACCGCGTTTCAACACTAAACCAAACATGTTATTAGTCTTTGTTAAACATTCATGCTTTAGTTTGAAAAGCAAAATAGAAAAAGAAAACTCAAAGCAAAGATTTTCACTGTGAATTCAAAGTGTTGTAATTTTTTCTCCAGTTTCCTCTTGTTTCTCGGAGTGGAAGAATTAGGAAGCTGCTATTAGAAGCAAAAGATTCAAAAGTTTCACGCATAAGTCTTCCATCAGTGCCAGGTGGTGCAGAGGCATTTGAGCTAGCTGCCAAATTCTGCTATGGAATCAATGTTGACTTCACCCTCTCAAATGTTGCTATGCTACGTTGCACGGCACATTATTTGGAAATGTCAGAAGAATATGCAGAAAAGAACTTAGAGATCAGAGTTGAAGCATATCTAAGAGAGACAGTGCTCCCTAATACATCAAGCACAATTTTTGTTCTTCACCATTGTGAGATTCTTCTTCCTATAGCAGAACAAATAAACCTTGTTAACAGGCTCATCAATGCAATTGCAAATAATGCATGTAAAGAGCAACTTACCTCAGGTTTGCTAAAACTTGATCACACTTTCCCTTCTAAAACCATCTCAACCATGGAACCAGAAACACCCTCAGATTGGTGGGGTAAGTCTTTCAATGTTCTTAATCTTGATTTCTTCCAGAGAGTTATGTCTGTTATGAAGTCAAAGGGATTAAAACAAGATGTGATAAGCAAGATTTTGATCAACTATGCACATAGTTCCCTTCAGGGGATAGGTGTTAGGGACCCCCATGTGGTCAAAGGAAGTTTACATGACATGGAACTGCAGAAGAAACAAAGGGTCATTGTTGAAACTATAGTTGGATTACTCCCAACTCAATCAAGGAAAAGCCCAGTTCCAATGACATTTCTCTCATGTTTATTGAAAGCTGCAATAGCAACATCAGCATCAACTCCTTGTAAATGTGAATTGGAGAGGAGAATTGGTCTACAACTTGACCAAGCAATTCTTGAAGATATCCTTATTCCAACAATTTCACCTCAAAATACACACAGCACAATGTATGACACAGATTCAATCTTGAGGATCTTTTCTATTTTTCTAAACTTGGATGAGGAGGATGATGAAGATAATCACTTTGGAGATGAAAGCCAAATGATGTATGAGTATGAGTTTGACAGTCCTGGATCTCCAAAACAAAGCTCAATTCTGAAAGTATCCAAATTATTGGACAATTATCTTGCTGAAGTAGCACTTGACTCAAACTTATTCCCATCAAAATTCATAGCACTTGCTGAACTACTTCCAGATCATGCACGTATTGTAAGTGATGGACTCTATAGAGCTGTTGATATCTTCCTTAAGGTGAGAATCCCTTCTCCATTTCACTTTAGCGTGTCAGTTTGGATAAATTTCTATGGAAAAACTTACAAGAGAAAAAAATAAAATAAACCAAAAGGGTAAACTGAATCTCATCTTTTTCATAAGTTGAAATTAGTCTTTACAATTCAATTTTTCCTTAAGCTCTCCCATTTAACTTATGTAAAAGTTGAGTTTCTAATACTAATTTCAACTTATGAAAAAAATTAAGTTTATTTTATTTTATTTTATTTTCTATTAGAAGTTCTTTTACGGAAGTTAATTCAAACTTGGCCTTATGGCCAGTTTGGATGCACTTCTGCAGAAGAATTTGTAAATGAAAAAATTGGAATGAATCAAAGAGATCAAATGCATTTAACTTCTCCATAAGTTGAAATTTGTTTTGTAGTCCACATTCTCCAAAAACTCTCTCATTTAACTTCTATATAAGAAACTAATTTCAACATATGGAGAAGTTAAATGCATTTGACCTATTTGATTCATTCTATTTTTTCTTCTGCAAAATTGTATCCAAACTGAGTCTTAATCCCATTGCAACTCCAAATTATTGTTGTTTGTTGGTTCTACTTTCTAGTTATCAATGGCAATATGTAACTATTGTTTCCTTATCAATTATCATGTAGGTTCATCCAAACATTAAGGACTCAGAACGGTACCGCCTATGCAAAACCATTGATTGTCAAAAACTGTCTCAAGAAGCATGCAGCCATGCAGCACAAAATGAAAGGCTACCAGTGCAGATGGCAGTTCAAGTTCTTTACTTTGAGCAAATCAGGCTACGAAATGCCATGAATGGAGGACACAACCAATTCTTCTTTGGTGGGATTCAGGGTCAGTTCCCTCAACGTTCAGGCAGTGGTGTAGGAAGTGGAGCCATATCCCCTAGAGATAACTATGCATCAGTTAGAAGAGAGAACAGAGAGCTGAAGCTTGAAGTTGCAAGAATGAGAATGAGGTTGACTGATTTGGAGAAAGACCATGTTTCTATGAAGCAAGAGCTTGTGAAGTCTAATCCTGCTAACAAGTTGTTCAAATCATTCACCAAAAAACTAAGCAAACTCAATGCTCTATTCAGAATAAACAGTATTGGTGGCAGAGCAAGTTCACAAAGTCGGTTCCCTTTTCCAAAGCGAAGGCGCCACTCAGTTTCATAACATGTGTAATACTAATATATGCCACAATGTATATAGTATGCATATGCATAAGCATAACACATGAGGTGAATGTGTCTTTTTTTCCACTCTAGAGCTTTTTGAGTTATTATGCTGTGTTCAGTGCCAAATTTTCTATGCAAATTAGCAGCCAAAAGAATTTGTTGTCATTTGAGTAAAGCTGGAGAACATTATACAAGCGTGATACATGCTGTTGCTAGCAATACTGTTATTTTTAAGATACAATAAGTCATAAAGAGATATCTAATGATTGGAGAAAAAAGAGGAAGGACAGTATTCTAAAAGAAGTGACACAGAAAAACCATTTTATCATGTGGTATAATGAGTAGGGTGACAAACATGTAATAACTGTTTCCCACTCCCACTCTATTTTATTTGTAATAATGTTTTGTTCATCATTATTTTTTTGGGATTTTAATGATTTAAAGTAAAAAGTATATTTAAAAGAATGAAGTGTAAACTTTTTTGAAACAAAATGTTAAGACTCTGCTAAGATGTGTGTGCATAACTTTGTTTTCTATGTTATGAAGTATGATTATCATTTTATACAAGTGTCAAATCCAAAATGTTTATGTCATTATGTATTTGTCTTTAAGTGTTTATATATACTTTTTGATAAAAATAAAATGTTTGTTTCTCGGTTAATTATCCTAAAATCGATTTTTCCTAAGGAAAAATGAATTGTCGTGATATAATGTGCTTTGGGATGCATGCTAACATTGTTTAGCTTGTTTGAATAAATGTTAAAACATCTTGAATATACGTTGGATTGAATCTAATTATATGTTACTTCTATCTCGGAATAATAATCTACGCTTGAAATGGCTATACAAACACAATCTAAGTATGCGTTTGGATTGCCATCGACTAATGTTCTAACATATGTAGAAATGGAAGGAAGAGAGAGTTGCTTCTCAGAAAACGTATCTTAAGAAGCGAGAAATCTCATCCGCACTATCAACCCAAACATGCTATAAATCTCTCAAGATGATACACAAAAATACGAATTCTCTGCACATATTCCTTACAAATATTATAAAATGCAAAAATTACATCAAAGTTATTTAATTTATTTGCCATAACACAATTTTATTTTTTTGGGTTTAACACAAAATCTTTTTTTAAAAAAAATTCACACATTTATTAAGGTTAGAAAAACGGGCCTCTAAGCAGCCCATGAGCCCAAACCGTGTCCAGCCCAGTCTATGTCCTACCCGCGAGCGCGAAGCGACGATACGACGCCGTATCAACCTAAACTTTGTCTTGGATTTGGATTTGGATTCTGCGTTTGTTGCAGTGCAGCGTGGAGCGTGTGAAGGGAAGGGAATGTCTTTTGCAAGTTTTCGAAGTTCATTGCCCTTTTCTGGGCTAATCAGGTAACCCACTCTAACTTTCTCTACTTCCTCGCTCTCTCTATTTTATTGCCTTTTAGGGCTTAGGGTTTATCTCTTCTTCCCCTGAACAAAAATGTTAGGGTTCTGTTCTGTTATTACTTAAAAATCGATTTCTTCCTTTGTCATCTCATCTAATCACCTGATAAAACTATAAAGCTTGGATTTTATTAATTTTCGTTTCCATGATAGTTCATTGCATTGAATTTGACGTTTATTTATAAGCATTTTGAGATGCAGGTTTGTTGATTATAGGTTGCCATAATCAAGCATGTGAAAAATCCCTACCTTAATTCATGATACATGTTCTGTTTTTGCGTTAATCAAATGCCACGGTGTTCAAATTCAAACCAGTTCTATCAGCTTTCCGAGACTTGTATTTTTTGTGGCTCCAAAATTATGTATAGTTAGGTAGTAGTAGTAGTACTTGTCCAATAATTTACCAAAGAAATGTGGCTCGGTTAGCAACATATGCTAAGATTGTGGGATGCTAAGATTGTGGGAAGAACTCCCTGGTTCGGTCCCCAATAAACACATTCTTAGAGAGGGGTGAGTAGCTTAACTAGTTAACTGTGACTAAGCTCTGAACATGATTGCTCCCGGTAATAAGGGATAACTGTAGTTAACACGAAAAAACTTGTCCAATAATTTTGTATAACAAATCATAGAGATAGAAATAGAAGAGAGAAGTGTGGGATGTGAGTGTGTTGTATGAAAAACAAATCTCAACGTATAATGTAGAGCAATTTTGTTAAAATGGGGCAGTTTATTATTTCTTATTCTATTTCTGACAGACAACTTGAACAAGAGATGGAAACTGTGATTAAGGTGCTGCAGCCTGGACCCCTGGGAATCATAGAGCATAAGTTTTCTGCTGACGAGATTCATAGGGCTAATACTACAGTCTCTAAAGCAGTAGCCAATTGGCGAAGGAATGCAACCCTGGAAGACAAAAACCATATATTGAAAGACTATATTCACAAGTGAAGGAATACATACAACCATATTAGCCCTTAAAGTTACAACATTTTGATAAACTCTTTGAGGAAACTCTTATTTTTAAATCATCCAAATTTTAGTTCTGCCCCCAAATTTTAATCGGAGGTTCAAATTTTCTGCTGTGCCTATTCGTTTGTGATCATTGAGTGATCATTGAGATGTTCAATGTTGTAAGTGCTGGTAACTTGATGATAAGTTTGCATAACATGAGTTAATAATATCTCAACTTTGGTAAACTTGTCATTAGTTATGTTTACTATAATGACAATATACTTACAATGTGTTTGGTTTTACGGGGAATTCCCCCAATTCAGAACCAAGCACACTATTGGAGCCTGTTTGGTTTACGAAAACATTTCTTGTTTCCATTTCCTGTTTCCACTCTGTTTCCTGTTTTCTGAAATTTTACAAAGAAAAAACTGGAAATGCTGGAAACAGCAAATTTTTGTTTCCAGCATTTCCAGTTTTTCCTTTGTAAAATTTCAGGAAACAAGAAACAGAAAATGGAAACAGGAAACAAAAATGCAAACCAAACAGATAGCCATTATACGACACGGCGACGCATTCTGCATTGTGCGATTCATGGTCTGAGTTGAAAATAATCAATTGTCAATGTATATAAATTGATTCTTATGTCCTGTAAATTGTGTTTACAAAAAAAAACAAATAATCAATTTTTTTTATTTAAAAAAACATTTATGGGCTTCTTGGCGGCGGAGACTACTAATTAAACTAATAATATATATCATTTCTCTTCCATCTCTCCAATCAAACCAAACAACTCAAATTTACATTCCTCTTCTATCTCATACTTATTTTTCTCATACCAAACAATTCATAAATCACCCATATCTCAACCTCATTTCTCTCTTCTCTATTTCTCTCTTCACTATTTCTACACTACTACTAAACATAGGCTAAAAGTTATAGGAGTACCGCCGCAGAGACTATGTTAATTAATGCCACTTTAGCAAGATCTAAAGATATAGGAGTACCTTCATAGGGACTCTATTCTAAAGCCAATCTAGTAACTTTATCTTTCAAACCAGACCCATGCATTTTCTCCCTTTCTATGTCCAAGATTCAAAATACGGTTCTTTTTTTTTTTTTGGTTATATAAAATTCCGTTCTCTGAACCCCCTAAATTTCCTGATTATATTCTTTTAGCTTTTTGTAACTTTTCTCAAGTGAAGGTGAAGCCAATGACATTTGAAGGAGCGAGCAGGGGAGGGGAGGTGGCGAGTATTTTGTGACCCTCACTTTTGTTCAATATCTAGTGCTTGGGTTGTGATGTTTCAAAAATGTCATAAGGTTGTGTAGATAATAGACACAAAAATCAACAGGTTGATTCAAGTGTTACATGTTTGTTTCCCCTTAAGCAATATCTCGGGTTTGAATCTTGTGGATGAAAAAAAATCCTCGGTGGTAGAGCTAGCCCCATGGTAATATGGATGTTTTTGACTCTAACATGATTGTCTCCCGTGTGATTAAACAAGAAAAAAACATAATAGACAGAAAAATTCTACTAAAAGAGGATGGAAAACACTCATCTCAATAAATGATAAACCCTCTGGGAAGAGATGCCTTAGATGCATGATTTTTTTTTCATTTGACATTTATTTTTTGTTTTATGAGTCGATTTTGCATTTGACATTTGAGAGGGAAGAAGTTCGGCCTAGCTGCTTAGGCGCTAAAAGATGGAAAACACGTCAAAAGTGAAGTGAAAGTGTTTGAAGAGGCCAATCTTTTGTAGAGAATTTATTCATCAAATTGGGAGAGAACTGCAGCAGATCTTGTATGATCTTCTTGTTATATATATGTGGATTTCCTCTAGCCCACTTGTTAAAACATGCAGCCAGCTTTCGGTGGTTTTGTCACCTAAAGAAACCACACGCTCTTTCAAATTAATGGACTATTAACCAAAGTGAAAAATATCCCTTTTGAACCCCAAGATTCTGGTTTCTTATGTGTGACTCTCATGTACACCTTATTAATTCATGAATTGATCTATCGATGCATTGCTTTTCCAATACTTCAATGGTAGAAAAATATTTTTATTAAGTGAAAGAAATTATAACACATTTCTCTAAATATAAGAAAACAACAATTACACTCTAAAAAATAGGAGAATAGAAACAAAATTTCTTTTTCTCTAAAATTTTCTCTCACAAGAGCTCACTTGTCTCTTTTAGGTGGTATATCGAATAAATTAGAATGGTATAATATTTATAAGAAATGAACTTTTTGTTAATTGCCACATGTATCAAATTGATTTGAAGTGCACTGAAATGCATTATAAGCATAACCCCTGGTTTTTTTTTTCTTTGTGTTACAAAAATGGCTTTATCGTTCATAACATAAGAAGAGCAAACCTCTCTATTCTTGAAAGTATATATGATCAATTTAGTCTCAGAGAATTTTTTTTATCAATTTAGTCTTTGAAATTGTTAATTTTTTTCATCTCACCATTAATTTCAGTTTAACAATATTAAGTGTGTGTTTGGATTAGTGTTTGCAAATTTGAGTTTGAATGAACGTGGATTTAGTAAACATGATTTATGATAAACTTGAGTATGAGTAAACATGATTTCATGTTTGGATATTTTGCTGCAAATATGAGTTTAAGAAAGTAAATATTGAGGAAACTCAAGTTTCACACGCAGAAACTACAAAAACCTGCGTTTTGCAAACTCAAGTTTCAGAACTCAAACGTGCGTTTTGATCAGTGAAGCCAAACAACATGAAAAATATGAAACGTGAGTTTGGAATTGGCAAACGCTAATCCAAACAAGCTCTAGGTGTAAAAGTTGATTGTAACATTGAAAGATGATATAGCATGTCTAAGTTAAACAACATGATCCTTTAGCCAAAATTCATCTAAAATAGAATATTATGCGCACACACAAGATTCCACTGGTGTATAAAATTAGCAAAATAACCTTGTTTTAGCCTAATTGATTGCGTTACATATGTCATGTCATAAGTTGAAGAAAAAATTTCAAAGTTAATATAATTGAACTTAAATAAAAATAAAATAAAATGAGAAATCCAAACTCTAGGAACTAAATCATATATATAATAAAATTTATACTCGATCGTGAGACTACATTGATAAACAATATATTTAATTTTCAAGGACGAAAATAAGCTTTGTAAAGGGACTTTGAAGCACAAGAAGAGAATAGTTTCTTGAAGTTCAATTATTGTTGGCATATACCAACCCCTGTAAGACAAAAACGAAAAGAGACCTTGGCATATGCGTTTGGAGAACTAAAATAGAAGAGGAAAACTAGTGCGAGGTCAGTTCTTGGCATCACAGTGGGGACTATGGATTCCTCGACAACTGCTTCTGCTTCACAAATGATATTTGTATTTTATTTTTATTTTTACTTTTCACTCTCCTTGACTCTGCCTCTCATGTATTAGAATATCCTCCTATAAATCTCGAATATGTATGGTAAAGCTGTGCTAGATGAACAAACAGTTATGACTCAATTGGCAACACAGTCTGAAAAAGAAAAAGTTTTTGGAATAGGGGTGAGACATCTTAAATGTGTCCGAACAATACTGCCCTAATAATAGAGAATATAGTATGTGATTAATACAAGAAAAAAGTTGTGCTAGATTACTTGTGTTAATTACTTAAAATTGTTACATGAATTACCCCAAAAATAGTTGACATATTACCCTTACAAAATTGCATTAGTTTTTTTTTTCTTTCCCTCAGGAAAAAAGTTTTTAGTTACTTTCAGTCAAAAAAGGTACTCAAATTTAAGAGCTCTTCATGAAGAATTTCTAATTAAAAAAAAGTAAGCACAAAAGTAATGTTTTAATAATAGGTAATTTGTTTATTACTAGTATCTACATATAATTAGAGGTGAGGAAATAATATACTAGTTCTTTGTTTGAAAAGATAAAGAATAAAATTAACAAGACAAATAGATAGAGAATATGATGTGCAGGTATTATAAAACTTAATTACAATTATTTAATTATATTTTCAATTTTATATCTTTTATTAATTTATGTGACAAAAATATATAAAATAAAATATTTTGTGGAATGAACAAGGTAAATGAAAATTTGTCAAATAATAAAAACACATGCATGAGTGTGTTTATTTTTCGGTTGATGAAGTGTTAAACGGACAAAAATAAGCTTCCAAATATGCAGTTAATAGAGAGGTCATTGATGTAAGATTGAGAGAGATTTTTTTTTAAGAGAACGACTATTTAACAAGAAATATTTTTATATGAAAACTAAGGAAAAATGTTGAACCAACAATATTGATATTTGTCTGAATTCATCAGTGGTGGTTACAAATAGAAGGGTCAATAGAAAGCAATTATAAAATGCCACCTAATATTCGTATCTCGTTCCTGCAATCTCTGATCGTGGCATCCAGCATTTCGCTTTTCTTAAACTTCTAAATTCATGTAACTCAATAGCAGAATCCTATTACTATGTATATACACACTTATACATACGCTCCTTCAATACTATAATCTAACAAACAAGGGTATCAATCATAACTTCACTTTTTCTTTTGTTAATTCTATTCGACAATTTTTCATCCCTCTCCAAGAATGTGTTTAATATTTACTAAAGAGAATTTTTTTTTTATAATTTCAGTCTGCATTATCAATTGAGACATAACCTTTGTTTCAATTATAACATTTTCGTTTGTGTAAAATGATACAAATATATTTTTGTCATCAATATTGCTGTCCATGTTTTACTTTAGTGTTATTTGCATATTATTGGTTATTGATTATACATCTGTTCCATATTTTGACAAGTAGCATCACAAAATTTGATAGAGTTCGTCTGAACTTTTTGGTTAACTGGTCTAACTTAATAGACATGTATCCTCAGAACTCAAAATTGGATTTTTATTTCTCTTAAAACAGGGGAGCATTACATTACATTACATATACAAATACAAAAAGAAAGAGTTAGGTTCTGTCCCACAAAAAGAAAAAGACAAAGAAAAATAAAGAGTACAAGCATGGCTCTATACTGAACTGCCTCTGAAATAGTAGTATCATGAGATGAGGTTTAAGAAGATTGATTAATTAGAACCTCTTCTTATTTGATGATGTTGGAGTGTTTGAGTATGCAGAGCTACCTAATCCATAGAAATATAGCTCTAGCACTTAGAAGCAATTGGGCAAGCTTGTTTTGAACATTGAGACTTATGACTTCATCAGCACCACCAATGAATTGTTGTCCTATGAACACAGCAGGGACACTTGGGCGGCAACCCAATTGGAGGAGTGCCCTTTCTACTTGGTGCCCATTTGGCATTTTGTCAACCTCAATAACTGCAGGGTTGGCACCAAAACTGGATATGAGAGCCTTCACAGTGTGGCTCATGCAACAAGTGCTCTTGCTGAAGATCACCACTGGCTTGTCAACAGTCAATGTTGCCAACATATCCATTGCTAGAGAGAGTTTAAGAGTTGGGTAACTCTATATGCTTTAAGTGAATTGAAGAATTTGGTTTGATTTGCTATGTGGAACTTGAGATCAAGGAGTGTCTATTTATACTAGTTGCAACTGGTTTATTCTGGTAGATGAGAATGGATAGTTTCTCAAGTATAGAAGAATAAACATCTGAAAGAGAATAAACTTAAAGCCATGTCATCAATGGATTCCCAGAACCCACAAGGGTAGCACTGTGGAAGGACCTGCATTTCTCAGGAAGGGGACATGTGTTTGGTTTCTAGATAAACTTTGTGGGGAGAAGGTTATATACCATTTCACTCATAGCATCAAAGGGGGGTTAGAATCCCACAACATGATGCTTTAACCTGCAGCATTCATTTTGGGTAAAAATAGAAAAAGAAACTATTTAACCAAATTAACAAATCAATGGATTCCCAAATTCATGGTTGAGTGAGCCAATGTATCCAACCCAAGTTCTTGGCTTTGTTAGGCATAGCATTAGCAGCCACCTTGGAATATTAGTACATTCAATTTCAATAACCATTGTAAAAAAATTAATTATTCTAGGAGTAGGCTAAATCATATCAACATTTTTCCTGGATATATAATTTAATTAATCATCAACATGTTAATAATTTAACATTAGTGCATTAAATTGTGTAGGGAAGGAGAAGATTTACATAAAACTCTTCAGTCCTTTATATTTGTGAGTGTAATACTTTTCACCTGTAAACTACAAAACCCTCCTCTCCTATCCTTTCCCCCTTAATCCCTCTTTCCCTTTTTTTCTCGAAACTTTCAAACACACTCTAAATGATTAGTCTGTGTGTGTTTTTTTTTGTTTAACCACATGTATCATCCACAGGAAACAATCCTGTTCGAGCCGGGAACATCCACATCATAGTGATCTTTGATAAATAATTTAACATAAATATAAAACATTGATCTTTGATGGAGAACCCCACATATATACTTATGGGATTAACTCTTGTGGTGAGATGATAATTAGGTTAAATTAAGCCCAGCTAACAACAGTGACTCAAGGATATGAATACCTGACATTACAAATAAGGTTATCTCATGGTCTAAACCTATTGTCACTTCCAAAAAAATGACAAGGATCCTAGTTATTGTACACTCCTCTATCTTAGATTTCATTTTGCACATCTTTTACTTCCTATCTATATCTATTTTTTTATCATATCTTTCTTGTAATTCTTACACCTAAAAAGAAAGGAGGTTTAGAAAGCATTAAGCATCATTCTGGTTGACAACCTTCCTCTGTTTTTGACATGACAGAACCTTTGCTATCCTGCCGGTTGTTTTTTACGGCGAATCTGGTCAGTAAGAAGAGTTGAGTTTATCCAATCAATATCAAAATAGCAACTTTTTTATTATTTTGTCTAAAAAAGATTCGCACCAAGTTCAAATACCAAAAGCTGAATTGAAAGGTGAGAAAAAAAAGATATATATAAATTTCTTTTTGGAAGGGTGTGGGGGGCAGGGCAGATGCTGATTTAAAAGTAAACTCTGCTGCATAATAGCATTTGCTTTTTTTGGGTTACTCTCTCTAGCTGGCCCTTGATATCATGAAAATCTACATAACATAACATAGTGGCCATGCAAGAATGGAGGAAAAGAAAACGCTACCCTTGGGTACCACCACCACCGAATTTACCTCTTCTTGCACGTTGTACTACCACATTAGGAGGAAGGAAGATACTAGGAAATGTTCTGTTTTGTACTGTTCTCCTATGCACACAGCTTTATTATTTTCCTAAAATAGTTGTAATGTAATTGTAACCTATTTAATGATGTTTCGTACGTTGTACTACCACTTGTAGCAAGAGGAAGATGTTCTGTACTCCTCCTTAGAGAAGAGCATATGATTTTTGTAACTATTGTACTCAGGTGTATGGTCTTTTCCCCCTCAATGTAGAATTCTTTTTATGTGAACTACCTGTATCTTTTACCGGAAGCAAACCTGCTTGAACCGGGAACATTCACTTTCTGGTGGGGTTAACTCGAGGATTTTTTTTTTCCCCATTCATAAGACTCTAACTCGAGATCTTACTTATGGAAAATCAAACATGTACCATGTTGGTCCTTAATGTAGGATTAAATTGGAATTTATATTATTTACAAAAATGATATATACACTCATTTATTTCATACACCTATTTAACATTTTTCATATCACTTATTACATATATCATTTATCTCTATTCTATTTCTATTTATCTACCGATGTGTACATCCATTCCATTCGGGTGTTTATATAATATTTTCCTATTATTTATATTGTTTAACAACAATTTTTACAATATATTTCTTTTCTCTTTATTACATTATCCATCTTCTCCTATACATAGTTCTCTCCTTTTCTGTCTCACTGTTGTAAAATTCTCGATAACATAGTTGTATAAATAACATTATTATTCTATTAATGATATCTCTTATCACTAAATTAGAGGGTTACTATACTATAGCAGTATCAAGTACTGTATAACAACATGATGAAACGTATGTTGGTAGGGTTTTATTATTTGCTTCCTGGATTATTTTGTTAGTAAATTATCTTAGAAAACTGTGACATGAGGATGCATAATCCTTTCTTGAGCTTGTCAAGGTATTTTCTTTTTCAAAAAAACTTACACAAAAGTCTAATAAAGGAAAGGTCAAAATCTGTTTTGCAGGTCACTCTGTTCTTATAAGTGAGAACTTAGAAATCAGAAATGTAACAAAAACAATAATAGTAAAGTTTGACCAGCAATTCATGATGCATGCTAAGATTGTGTTTGGTTTAGCGTTTAAATGTGGTATACTCACGTTTTGAATGCTATAAATAGTTGCGTTAGAAAATCCAAACTTCATTTAGGCAGTTTTAACGCTAAACCAAACATACACTTAATAGAACTTAGGTTTTGGTGATTTTCCCATTCCCTAACATCAAAAAGACCATCAGAAATTTATAACATTATTATTTGATTAAAATCGATTAATTGTTAATTAAGTTTAGTGAAGGAGATCATACACACCATGTCAGCAAATGTTGTCATTATTTCAGCACAATTGTGAATAGAAATATGGGGTAAAAGAAGCGATTCCTTTGTTATTTAGTTTCAGAAAAAAAAAACAAAATATCTAATATAGCTAGCTCATTATCATTAACATTATCATCACCGTTTAGCTTTGCATCAATTGGGATCTCACTTTTTGTGAGGCATTATCATTCACAGATAACGTTAAAAAATATACATTCATATTTAGACATATTCGTAATCTTTTAGCAACAGAATTTTCCACGTGCCTGCAACTTGTAGAAACAACCTTTGGCTCCTCCTTGTTTCAAATTCTGTAGCGTCAACTATGTTCCCTTACTAATTTGGATAAACGGCTCAAACGCAAATCAAAGGGTCACTTGATATATCCTCATACTACTTTTCTTTTATCGAACTCCTTGAGACCGACACAGAATTGCTCAACTCAAGCATCAAAATCAAATCATGAGACTTATCTTTTCTTTCTTTGTGGCCTAAACTATGAATGAAGACTTTCAGGTTGACATGCAATGCAAATGCAAGGGTCCTTGTCTTTTGCAACTTTGTCCATTTCCTAGGTCAAATTAATACTCTCACCATCCCTTATTTTTTTCGGTGTACAAGGAGAGCAATGTGGTTTCAATAATCTCATGTTAAACTAACCAAACCCTGAATCACTAGTCCGACCTAGTTGATATACTCTCACCATCCCTTATAATACATTTATTTTTAACTGTTTTCATTATTTAAAAAAAGTTAGTTAATACATTTATTTTTCAAAAAATTATATAACATTCAAAATATACTCTTATTTAAATGTCACTATATCTTGGAGACATTAATTGTTATCTTAACACATTAATTTTCACTATCAAAATTTTATTCTTGAATTTTAAAATTTGAACATTTTCACTTTAAAAATTTTAATCTAAAATTTGGTTTCCCACCAAATTAAATTTTGATTCCCAACAAATTAAATTTCAGAAATTGTTTGCATGTAGAATCTAAAACGGTTTATATCTTCAAGTTACAAGTGGAAATTCATATTGTGCCTCGTAGATTAGGTGTATGTTTGATTTGCAGTTAAGATGAGTCGCAGACTCGAACCCTCACTCGTCCTTTTGAGGTGAGGTAAAATGTAAGTGCTCAAAGTGCTCCGAGACTTTCCTGGCCTTGGATTGGAGCATCATTCTCTCACCTTAAATTTTAATTCATAAAAAAAATAAAATTAATTTTAAAATTAATAATTAAAAATAAATAATACATATTTTACAAAAACATTATTAATTTAAAATTAATTCTAAAATGTTTGGAATTTAAACGAAACATGTTACAATAAGTATAACAATAGAGTCTTCGTATCAAAACGATTGAAACAGACGTGAACACGGGCAGGCCGTGGAATTGGACACGGCCGTGTTCATGTAAACAATCGAAGGGAAAGTGCGCAACGCGCACAGGGGACTTTTGCCTCGTGTTTATTACCACCCTTCCCACACGTAACACACTTTTGCCCCTCCCCTTTCAAGTCTACACACGCATTAACTAGGTTTTTTTTTAGAGTTAAATATTTTTTTAATCCCTGAAATATAGTTGAGATTTGGTTTTAGTTCCTGTAATTTAAAACTTTGAGTAAACTAGCAATTAGGTCCTTGACTTTGTGAGCGTCGTGCAATTAGGTCCCTGACTTTAGGAAATTGATCCCGTGGTCCCTGACTTTAACCTCAGTCATGCAATTTAGTCCAAACATTAAACTTCTGTTAATTCCTGCTGTTAAACTGCTGACTAAGGACCTGAGTGCATGATTTTATATAAAGTTAAGGACCTTTATGCATGATTTTATATAAACTTATGTTTTTGGTTTTCAACTTCATGGTCTTTTTTTGTTTTTAATTTTACCTATTCTTTTTTTGTTAGGGATGCCCTGCATGCATGCCATTGCAGCATTGACACACATGGGGGAAACCAAATGATTACTTCCATGGATGGTTGACAATGACATCCATTAATGCTACCTATGCTCACCATGTTAACCCTTTGCAAAGGGAACAATTTTGGCAGAAGACAGATCAGCTACCACCACTGCCACCACCAATGAAGAGGGCTCCAGGCAGACCCAAAAAGCATAGAAGACCCAATATATATGTCAATATATTGTTGTTCAAATCTTTAATTTTATATTCTTGTTCATAACTTAAATTGTTAATATTACATACATAGGTGATGATGACTCATCTTAAGTATGAAGTGCAATGCTATCCAACTAAAGTTTTTGCTAATTTGGGCACTCACACTTGCACATGTAGAATTTGACAACTCACAGGTTTCCATCCTTTCTTCTCTGTTTTTTGGGTCTGCCTAGAGCCCTCTTCATTGGTGGTGGCAGTGGTGGTAGTTGATCCGGTTTTCTGCCAAAATTGTTCCCCTTGCAAAGGGTTAACATGGTGAGCATAGGTAGCGTTAATGGATGCCATTGTCAACCATCCATGGCAGTAATCCTCTGGTTTTTCCCCCGTGTGTCAATGCTGCAATAGCATGCATGCAGGGCATCCGTAACAAAAAAAGAATAGGTAAAATTAAAAACCAAAAACAACTTATGAAGTTAAAAACCAAAAACAGAAGTTTATATAAAATCATGCATAAAGGTCCTTTATATAAAATCATGCACTTAGGTCCTTAGTCAGCAGTTTAACAGCAGGAATTAACAGAAGTTTAACGATTGGACTAAACTGCATGACGGAGGTTAAAGTCAGGGACCACGGGACCAATTTCCTAAAGTCAGGGACCTAATTGCACGACGCTCACAAAGTCAGGGACCTAATTGCTAGTTTACTCTTAAAACTTTTGGTTTTGGTTCTTTAAAAATTGAAAATATACCAATTTAGTCTTTATTGATTGGTTTTACTACAGATTTTGCTACGAATTAGCTACGAATTTTTATAAAAAATGACTAAATTGGTGCATTTTCAATTTTTGAAGGACCAAAACCACCGATTTTTAATTACAGGGACTAAAACCAAATCTCCACTATATTCCAGGGACTAAAAACATATTTAACCATTTTTTTAATTTTTTTTATCCATTCTTTCCTTTTTTTCCTTTTTTGAATCAATTTTAAACCTCTTTTTCTTTTTTTCCTCAACTATTATTTATTTATTTTCTTTCATTTTTTTGTTCTCTCTCCTCTTAAACTTCATGCTTAAAAATTTTCAAAATATTTGAAGAAATTAATATATTGATTAAGATGAGTGAGATCATATGGCGGTAGACTCTAAAAGTCAATTTCTAATGATTTAGTTGAATATGTGAGTAAAACTTCATTAAATATTCACTTTGATTAATATATGGAGAATTAAAAAGAGTTAAACATTAATGAAAAAATGATTAATTCATCAAAAATCTACAATAATCTTATAAAATGGATCTTATAATTAGAAATGGAGGGAGTACATTCGAGTTTCAACCGTTTTCAATTTAAAAATTGAAACTCATCATAACACTTTGTGCATGCCATACACATATAGCCCGATTTTCCTCCTCATCGATTTATTTATATTTTTTATGATCATATTTTTTTTTCAATAATAAATTTTGGAGAAATGTATGAAAGTAATTAAAATTTAAAGAGTGTGATTTTTTTACACCCCAATTCTTACACCTCACTTTTTTTTCACTTTTTATCTTTCTCTTCCTTTTTTTTCCATTTTTCCCCTTTTTTTTTATTTCTTTTTTCTTTACATTCCCACACCCTAAAATCAGGTGTCAAAGTTTCATTTTTCAAATTTAAATATGTTAAGTATATATGAAGATATAACAATTGTAATCACATTAAGGATGTCTATTAAAATCTTCATTTTATACTTACATTTCATTTTAATTTGTTTTACATTATATTTAACATGTGCAACACATATTTTATAAATATACTCATACTTCCTTCTATCTTTTTTAAAAGACCTTTTTAAAATTTTGTTTTTGTCATTTTTATAAGAACCTTTACCGAGTTTTAGAAATATTTATTAGTTTTTTATCTTTATCCTTCATAATTATTAATTATAAAAGAGACAAAATTCTTTACCTCCAGTAAATAATATGTTTTTGTTTGGTCCTAAATATAAGAAACATGGTACTAAATATGTTTTTGTTTATAAGAGACTGGACCCTTTACCTCTAGTTCTATTTATAAGAGACAAAAATATGTCTTTGTTTGGTCCTAAATATAAGAAACGTGGTACTATTTTGAATTGTATTAATTATAAAATTCTTTTTATACCCTTAATTTTTTGTCCACTATTCATCCATTTCTCATGATAGTGGATGTACTACACTTTTTTCAATGAGTTACTACTTTAATGATGACTTAAATTAAGAGTAACTTTGCCACTATTTTAATTACGATTTTTCCAACTTGTGCAATGTTGCACGGGTTAATAAATCAAAAGTGAAAAGATTTTATTGAAAATTACAACTATCACAACATTCAATGCATTGGTAATATGAAATGTTATATTTTCCAATAAAACATTTCTACTTTTGATTTATTATTATGTATAATATTACACATGTTAAAAAATTGTTTTAATTATTTAATATTAAGGATATCTCTGGAATAAAATTTAAAATTATGACATTATTAATTATAATAAACTGATTTCAAGGCATTCCCTTGATTTTGATAATTTAATTCTATGTTTCTTAAAAATATGATCAAACAAAAACACATTTTTATCTCTTATAAATAGAATCACAATATTAATTTTTGTCCCTGCAACACGCGGGTTAACATCTATAGTTGTTAATAAAAGTTATCATAACAAATAAGTAAGTCACATTATGAAACTTAAAAAGTAAGTAATGCTAAGAAAATTATCTATTTTTTATAAGTTCTATTTTCTTTTTGTTATACACACAAAAAAATTAAGTATTTAATAGTGACCTTCCGAGGCATTTCATCGCAAGACATTAAATATATTAAATTAATATATAAGATGAGAGTAAATTTTTTAGCTTTGTTACATATGAAAAATAACAACAAACTCATTATATTTTTAATTATATATTCATACAATATTTTCCTCATAATTGATTGAATGAAATACTTAAATTAAATAAAAGTCAATAGTTTAGGTTTCACCTCTTGTATAGGGTAACAAAAAATAAAATGAAACATATACTAATTAAAAAATAGAAATAAGTAACATATAATCACATAATATAAAGAAAGTTGCAATGGCACTAATCTTCTTTTATTTTGGTGTTAACCACATGATGTATCTCTTATTACTAAGGTAATCTGACTCAAAGTTTAGTCACAATTAAGACCCATCACTCATCCCTAAGAGTGTTTTGATTTTCTTCCTTTATTTGAATAAAAGTTAAGTTGGGACACGAGTTAATAACAATTAACAATGTTAAACTAAATAATTAACAACTAATAAAATTATGATATATGATTAATTAACATTGTAGTGCAATCATCACATGAGTAGTGAACAAATTAAGGCCATCAGTTTGCGTCCAATATCAGCAGCATGTTTGCATATATATGAAGAACAATAATACGTGTACAACCTCTAGCTAAAAAAAAGATCGTGATTTGAGAAAACCTTATTTTTGGTATCTATGGTCTTGTGATAAAATGGAAAGCCCCATGAAGACCATAAAAAAAAGGAATCAAAGCAATAAAGCGCCAAGTTTTCATTTTATTTTATAAATAAAAAAAACATAACATATGTAGAATATTTTCTTTTCTATATATATTATTTAAGACATTTTCATTTTTACGTGTATAGATTTTATTTAATAAGATATAAAATTTAAGAAAAATTATATTTTATTATATATAATTACATCTCCAATTAAAATTTATCTAAGTTTTTAAATTATCTGCAGGCTATATGAATACTCTTAATTTAGGTGTTTAATGTCAGACTTTTATATATACATAATTGACAACTGATATTTTCTTTATTCGGAGAACATATAAGACTTAGTGGGAGAAGCATTGAAGATTATTCTTGATTTATTATTATAGAAGTATTCTACATATATAAATGATATTATGCATTCAATTCACCTAAAGAAACAAGTAACTAGTAGAAGTTTATGCAGTATAATATGCCACCATATTATATATATAATAACTATGCAGCATGACTACAAATTAAGTTATGTCAACTTAATTAACTACACAGCAATAATGACTATATATAAAACCATCTTATTGAGCTCTGAAATGTGTAAGTATTGTTGGTTTGCAATTTGAATTCAAATCCATATAGCCCCAGCATCCTTGAGCAGTGGTACTAATTCATTCCGAACATGAAGGCTCATGATTTTTTTAGAGCCACCAGTGAATTGTTGTCCTATGAACACAGCAGGTACACTTGGATTGCACCCCATTTGAAGCAACGCACTCTCAATTTGTTCTCCATTTGTCAAATTATCAAGCTCATAAACTGTTGGATTTGCCCCAAAGCTACGTATCAGTGATGTCACAGAGTGGCTCAAACAACAGCTGCTCTTGCTGAATATCACCACTGGCTTCTCAGCTACCATGCTTGTGATAGTCTCCATGATGATTATTGATTATAATAAAACAGAACACTTATGAAATGCAATTATAACAATGAAGTGAAGAGTACTATACTACTAGGAAGGTTGGTTGGTTTTCTATGTGGAAACTCTGTTTGGTTGAAGGGTTATTTATAAGGTGATTCAATGTGGTGGAGATTGCATTTGTGGCTCCAAGTGTCTTAATAAAAAGAATAAGAACGTAGAGAAGCGAATTCAGAGGATTCTCGATAATCGTCCTTTTGCACTGTACTGCATGTGTTGTAGATAACAAGTTGGATAGCTAGCTGTTAAGGCCAATCTAATGAATCCAAAACTTTACTTCAAGAATAAGATTCATGATCGGCATATTTTTTTGGTTTCTTGACATATCCATCTATTTATGCACATATACTATCACCATGATATATGTAAAGTATTTAACTATTTATTATTTAACAACAAAACCCAAAGGGGTTGATCTAGTTGAGTAGGACAGGGTCTCACACCAGGTTCGAACCCAAATTGTCTGCTTGGGATGTGAGGTAAATGTAAATACCTTTGTAAAGGCTTTTTGAGCCCAGAGGCTTTCTCTGCCTATACTGGGACACCACTCACCCTAAATTTTTATCTACCAAAAAAAACTAACCAACAAAACTGAACACATGAACAATGTTAATTTTTGCTAATCATGAATTTTTCTGTGTTTCTTGTAATCTGTCTATTTTGAGGCATCTGCTAAGGTTGAGAAAGAAGTGGGCCTAAAATATTTAGCAACTTGTTTTTTTTTTTTTTTTTCATCATAAGATTCCCAGCACTTCCAATTCAGAAAACTTGAAAGCTGATAAAAGCAATTAAGAATAATACAATTATAATTCTTCAAAGCAGAAGATACAGAACCCTCATTAAGGAGATAATCAACACCCTACTCATAATGGCCATGCTGGAAGATGTATAACCTTAGAAGGCTAGTGCATGCACTCTCTTATACTCTAAAAATCAAACATCCTTAGCAGTTATATCCCATTCCAATTACAGAACTATACAACAATATTTCCAACTTATAGTAAATCTTATTCTGTGTAATGTCTTTTATTACACTGACAATTTTGGTCTTAAGATTACTTCTTGGGATGAGACTCTGAAGTTGGGATTTTTTTATACTTCTGCGGAATGTTAAGGTAATGACAACCTACACATTAACAACATTACATTGAAAACGACCACCGTAAGACTCTCCCTTGTTATTATTATTATTATTAAGCATAAAGTCTGACCTAAAGGCTTGTTTGATTCAAGAAAAAATGGGAGAAATAAACACAGACAACTAATACTCTATGACTTCCAAATATACAGTAATGAAGGCTTAGTGCAAACACTATTTATTGTGAAGATGTATCATTAAATTGTTCTGTTGTTCCAATTAATTAAGGGTATTTTCTTAAGCAGTGATAATCAATCATAGAAATTTTGTTCTTTATTTTTGATTCTTTGGTTCATTGATGAGTGTTGAGTTATTCTCACAGCTTAAACCTAACACATCTATTCCAATCCTTACTCACCTCCTCAACCATATAAACCAGTAATGAAATTTGATAAGAGGAATATATGGTAAAAGTGATTAAGAAAGAGACAAAGATAGAAAGGGAATAAGAATATATTATAGTTGTGGATGAGTGTGAGTGACTAAGACACTAAAAAAGAAAACGAGGACGGTTTTCAGCATGCAGGCATGGATTACAGATTAAGGAACCTAGACACTATCTCTCTGCCTGTTCTGACCACGATGTATATGTTTCAACTTTAACCCTTTCCTAGATGCAAAGCAGAGCTAAGCCAAGAGCTTATATTCCCCTTATTAAATGGTTTAACAGATGAAAAATATTTTCATTCTATGCTGCAATCTAAAATTCTGATCAGTAAAATCATTTATATTGATCACAACGGGACAATGTGCATGTAAATGTCACAGGATTCTGTGAGTGGAATCTCTATGTGAGTAAAACCCTGTTCGTTTTCTTTTATTTATTTTTTTTTTCACGTGGTAACTTTAGGCTAGATAATAACTGGTCAATCAGCATATGTTATCTTTCAGCCATTACTCTAAGAAAACTGTGCTTTACCAACGGGGTTGAACAAAAAAAAAAGGTTGGTTCAAGTGGTACATGTTTGATTCCCCTTAAGCAAGGTCTCGGGTTCGAGTCTTGTGGATGGAAAAAATTTCCGCTGGGAGAGCTAGTCCCACCATGATGTGGATGTTCCCGGCTCGAATAGGATTGCCTCTTGTGGAGGATACCCGTGGTTAAACCAAAAAAAGAAAAAGAAAATTGTGCTTTCTTTTTCTGTGAATTTTAAGAATACTGTGTTGTTATTTCCTTTGAGTTTATTTGTACAAATTGGTTACGAAATGTAAAATAAAACAAGTGAGTGCCCTAAGGGCGCTTGTTAAGGATCCATGTATAAAAGATTTTAAATTTTCTTTGAGTTTATTTGTACAAATTGGTTACGAAATGTAAAATGAAACAAGGGAGTGCCATAAGGGCACTTGTTAAGGATCCATATATAAAAGATTTTTATTAAAAATCACAATATTAATTGTATTTGTAAAATTAAATTTTACACACTCCAATGAAAACTTTTTAGAAAAGTGTTAACTTACATAACACAGTAGATACAACAATTGTACCACTGTGTTGTGTTAGCTCAACCAAAAAAAATAGAGAGATGAAGGGTGATTTGTGCACACGGTCCCATGTGGGAAAAATAATGTAGGCACTGTTTTATGTAAGTAAATCAGAGCTCAAACTTTCTATCTTTGATTTCTTAACAAGTGCTAGTTAACATTTTCCGTAAAACAATCATAAGTGTGATAAAAAAAGTTACATGGAAGCAGCAAAAATACATAGGTAAAATTGACTGGTACTGCTCTGTACAAGAACTGAAAAAAGGTCCAAATAATGGTCTTATGGTAGCTTGATACTGGTTCAAATGTCCCACACGGCACTCAACTCAAAAATCAGCAAAGAATTTTAGCAGAGTTTTGATATATAGTAAAGAAAATGAAGTACCAGATTACTACATAGAGGTATTTATAGGGGTTAGAGGTTGTGCATGGCCTCAATTCCGAGATGGTTGGTGTGAATAATCCCATCTCGATAGGTTATCATTTGATTATCCTAATAGAAATGAAGGTGATTGGCCTAGCAGTTATTATGTGGCAGATCATTTGATCTAGATTTTTTTTTTAAATCAAGGTATTTCTCAGATCAATTTTTTTTTAAATGAAGGTATTTCTCAATCGATAGTTAGAAACTAATCCATTTTAAGCCGTAGAGATCGATAATGTGAACTTTATCACTCCTAATAAAATCTTTTTATTTTCCATATATCACCCGAGATCAAACCCATATTAAGATACGGAACAAGTCTGAACGTTTTTCTTTGGCTTGCAAATAACCAAAGTTATTAGTGAGTAATCCATACATGTTACTAACCATTGATAACCCATCATTTCAAATCAATACACTTGAAAGCACAGCTAAGGGCTCAGACCAGTGATTCAATCTCAACGTGATCAATACCAGTTCATTCATATTTCATAATAAACCCGCCAATTTAAACTACCAACCAGGATAATTACTTATATAAACCGCCTATTTAGCACTTCATCTCGTACAGAAGTTGGATATTTTTAAGGAAAATTTTCTGTACTTACATAAATCAAGCTCAAGACATTAATCCATCAAACATAAACTGTACAACACTTTTTATAGACAGCAGTCTCATCCAACCCTTAGCTTAGTTAACCAGGTTATTCAAATCTCATCTCATTAGTTATCAAGATTTACTAAAACCCTCAAAATCAGCAGATGCCAAAAGAGCATTTAATACATAATTATCGATATAATCACCCATAAATTATCAATTACAGTTAAGAAATGTACAGTTATAGCCAATTCCAAATCACAACTTCGGTTTCAAAAGACCTTCAGCCAAATGCCTGGCTGTAAAGAAAAATGCTAGAAGGGGACATGATAAGCCCCTATAATATATTATGCCCATTTGATCATGTTGGGACCACAGAATTATAATGCTCACCTAGCCCAAAAGCATGCCTATGGTAGGAAAGCATAATACTCGAATTAGATGAGCCAATACCATCATCGGATTTATACTCCTTCCCCATCTCCACATCCGGGAAGGACCCTGAAAATATCATAATATGCTTTTTCAGGCAGTGAGTCAAGGCACCAAGCTCTAGTTGTCCACCCCATATTGCCGTGGACTCCACTTCTTTACAATAATTTTCAAACTTCTGAGCAAGTGATTCATCAGAATCACCTTCAATCAAATTCTCTGACAGAAAAAATGGAAGGAAATCAGGTGCATGTTTTCTCATGTAAGCAGCCACCATTTCTCGAAGTTCTTGGTATGTATGAGTTGATCTACCCCCAGAGAGGAGGGCCAGCTGATCCTCAACAGCTCTATAGAGGCAGTGCCCATCAGGCTTTATTTCACAAACAGTCAAACCAAGAGGCTTCAACTTCCTTTCCAATTTCTCATTTTCAATCATTCGATCACTTACAATGTCACTCTGCTCTGCTTGGATCCTCTGCTCCCTTTCTGCTTCTTGTTGAGCTCTTTTGTCTCGCCTCTGTTTGGCCTTGCTGACCTTTGTATGCTCAGGTTGACTATTAACAGATACTCCAGCTATGGCCTTCACCAAATTGTCCAAATTACTCTTTTCATTTCCATTACCACTGCTGTAGCCTAATGCAGCCAGTTCTTTGGCATGTGTTTCCTTTAGCTTAGAAGAGAGTTGAGAAACCTCTTCCTCCACTTGCTTCTTCTTAGTTTTCTGCTCAGCCTTGCTACCTCTAGCTGCTGCCTTTTTCATCTCAACTTCCTTTTTCTGCAGCTGTGATATCTCTTTCCTGAAAATACATCGGTCATTGTAGAAGAATATGCATTGCATGAGAACCATAAGAACTTAAAGAAGTGTCATAAAAATTAATAGCCAAGTTAAGATATTCAAACACTGACCAATAATAAAAAGGGGCTTATAAAAGGGGGGAAATCAACCAAGTATTTTGAAAAGAAAGGACACTTATGTCATTATCAAGTAGGCTTTCTACCATGCAAAACAAATGTAGCTTGCAGTAGTGAGTCAAACAGTTGGTTGAAATTGAATATGGCTGTGCAAGTACATCAAGTATGTCAACTAATAAACCTTAAACCAATGTCTGATTTCATTTACTCCATTGCTGCTGCAGGTATGAAGTGACAAAAGGTGCCAAGAAACCAAATTCCAAAGGTGCTAATGCAGGGGGACGGAAAGCCAGCTGGGTGAATGAAATTGTATTTCAAACTAATCTAGAGGAAAACCCTAACTAAAACTCTTAATCACCTTGTTTTCTTTGAAGTCTTATTCATTCAGTTAAAGGAAAAAACAAAACTTCAGTTAAAAAAATGTAATTTACATATATAATAAACTTTATGCATTTATTTTTAAGGAAGGTGACATGAGAGGAAGTTTCAGCTAGTTCTGTGTGTGTGAAAAGAAACACAGAATAAAAAGAAAGGGAGTGAAGTTAAGAAGTCTCTGAGCACTGGCTCAGAATAACTGAGATAAAGTACCACAGTGAACTACAAAATCCATGAAACACACCTTAAATGTTATGGGACCTTTGCATCGGTAATCTAGAGTTGAGGGTCAAGAAATATGCTGAGGAGAACTAACATAGTAACATATATCAATTACCAGATGGAGCTATTGATAACCAAATAAACAAATGAAAAAGCAAGTCATAATCCAGAACATATTAAATCTACAAAATGAGTCCTTTAAGGCTTTAACAAATGAGATTTGGAATCCACAGTTACATTCCATACATGATTATTTAGGCCTTCATGTCCACTAATTTATTTAAACCACATCTTACCTTCTCTTCTTATTGTGTTTGCAATATAATTGATTGAGCTATGGGGCTGTATGATAACTGTGAATCTACCATAAAACTCCTTTTATATTTCTTGGCAGAACAGAAATAAACTAAAAAAATGACTCAGTACTCCAGATTCCACAATGGATAAATCCTATTTGTGCAGGAGTTTTAGAACCCATTTTCTATGATATGAGCATGTATGCAAGACTAAGTGCATTCACAAAAACAGTGAGACCTGATACTGTTAATCTTATGGAGAGTGAGTCACCTGTGCCGTGAAAGAATTTCATCAAGAGTTTCCTGCTTCTTTTCAGATGTTTTGTCTGAAATCACTTCTTCATGGGCCTTCTCCTCAATTTCTTGGGTATCCTCCATTGGAGCAACCCTAAAATAAAAATCAATGAGAACATCTTATAGTGATATGAAAATCATTACAAAACCAACCATTGTAGTTACAAACAAAAATAATTAGGTCTGGCCTTTTAATGGTACCAACGAGATCCTCAAAAACACTATTGCATAATTGAAGTCTAAGTATTCAAGTATCTAACTCGTCAAAACATGAATGACATCACATGGAGAGTTCAGTATGAGTTATTAAAGTGCTACATGCAATATACCACTCAAACATCAACATTCTTACATGACTTCCAATTTTCATGAATACAAACTTCATGGCAGTGAGGGGGGGGGGGGGGGTTTGGTTGTCTTTGGCAGAGCAGATGTTAAACACACACAAATAAAAATTTGTGAACATGCAATCAGAGCTTCCAATTCAAAAGCTGCGGTTGCATTCACATGCGCATGTTGGGTAAATCAATTACTATAACAACCAGTGAGGATGAGAAAGATGATCCGACCTTAGACAAAAGACAAAATTAATAAATTCATGGATTGATTCAGACCCACATCCAGTTCAAAAATAAAACGCAATTGATTTCATAGACAATTTTAACAACGATAAAAAATTTAAAAAATAGAAAACAGAAGCTTCACAGTCAAAGATAATAGAGAGAGACTAAAATTAAATCATAGAAGAGGATCTTCAGCTACAAGATGACCTAATTCGATCTCCATTGTCCACCAGAGCTAACTAACTTTTCAGGGTACAGTACAAAGTATGAACCAATTTTTTTTTTTTTAAAAAAAAAGAGAGAGATAGAGTGTAAATACTAAAACCCTCAAAGCAGAACAATCCAATTACGAAGTTATTCTATACATCAAAACTGTGTAAAAGATTAAAACCCTAATCAATTTTAAAAAGAAGCAGTTGAAAACATTTGGGGCACGTATGAGTTTGCTCACTGATGTAAGAGAAAACCAAAAATAAAATGGTGTATGGTAGGAGTTAAGGAGAAGAGTTATAAATAAAAAATAGGCACTTGTTCAGAACTGAAAGAGGAAAAGGAAGAAGCAGCAGCATAGCCATAGCAGGGGAAGAGTGGTTACCTAGGGCGGAGACGACGATGTTTGTGTCCCACAGCCACAAAAACGCAGAAATGAGAAAGCAAAGGTATACACCTAAGAGGCGAAACTCGTTTGGGCTGGTTCGATTTCGGTTCATACCTCATAGGCTTTTTCCTGGACTTGAACTTGGGTCATCATGGCCCATCATTAAGATCCATCGCCCAGCCCACTCGGCGTTAGGAAAAAAAAAAGGAATTAGGACCAATATTATTAAACTCGCACGGGTTATTTGGTCATGAATGGAACTAATAAGTCAATAGTTAATTCGCATGAACCGTATATATTAAAAACTTTAGATTTATAAAAAAAGATAAAATATCAACCATATAAATTAATATTTAAAAAAGAATATGGATAATTATACTAATTAAAAATTTATTTATGATTAATTAAGAATTAAATATATTTATAATCGAATAAGATAAAATATATATTTATGTTTAATAATATATGTTGTTCTATCCTATATGGAGTTTTAGGGTGTGTTTGGCAAAATTAGCTAATAAGCTATCTACTAGTTGGTAAGCTCCTGGCTTATAAGCTCCGAGCTGATAAGCTAGCTTATTGAATTAGAAGTGTTTGGTAGAACTAGCTGATAAGCTAGTTGGTAAATGTAAAATGACATAAAGGGACATAATTACATAAGTTTTATTATATAAATTCTATTTTTGTTTTTCAGACAAAAATATATTATTTTTTAATTATAATTTTAGATTTTTAAAAAATAATTAAATTCCTATTAAACCTTTTAGTGATAAAATATTTAAATAAATTAAAATAAATAGTAAAATTGATAAAATAAATAGTATAATATAAAAACAATTTCATAAAATAGTGAAAAAATAGCAATTTAATTGATTCGTAATTTTTTAAATTAATTGTTATATAGGTAATAATAGTTAAAAATAAATTGAAAGGTTTTTATCACTAAAATTGAAATAGGTAAAAATAAAATAAGGATAATAAGGGAAATGTATTAAAATATAAGAGATAATGATGAGAGAAAATTATATAAGCTACAAGCTATAAGCTAGAAGCTCTTAAAATAAGCTACTTTGAGGTACGTTACCAAACAATTTTATGTTGGTCAAACTAGCTTATAAGTTAGTCAAATAAGTTAATAGCTAGCTTATTGGCCTTCTCAAACACACTCTTAGAGGCAATGAGACTAAAGTCTTTAGGAGAGCAAAGGACAAAAAACAAAAGCCAAAAAAGGGATTACATGATGAGGAGTGGCCTTGATGACACCATTCACTGACTGTCAACAAACAAGCAACACTAGTCGTTGACATTGATGACCAAGTTAGTGTCTTGAACTTCACCCTTGTATGTCCAATTTTTCCCATTGAGCCCACCCCACAATATTAAGAATTCCAACCTCACAATCTTTCATAATTACTTTTTTCTTTAATATCCATGAAGCTAATGAATGACTTGATTGTGAGATTGTATTCATTTTTTTCAATCAAAGTATTAGGCATCCTTGCATAAAAATAGATATCAAAATAGTGGTAAAAATAATTTTTTTTTATATCTTTACAATATTACTATACTAATTTGTGGTATTGATATTAGTATAATCACACCTTAAAGGATGTTGAAGAAAAGAAGTAGCAACAACAAGAAAAGAAAACAAACACAAATCGAGAAGAAAAGATTAAACTTTAAAATATTTGTTAGAATAATGAGCTTAAAGCGTGCATAATGTACATTCCCACATTTAGTCATGTTAAAATTAAACTTTAAACTATTTTATTAGAATAGAGAGATAACAAAGATTATACTCTAAACTAACTCGTCATATAGGCTCTCTGATAATTAATGTCATCAACAAACAATCCAATAAAAATTAAGCAATTGGATGAGGGGTCATTTAAAAGTGGACCTTTTTGAGTTATGGTCGACCACAGATCCCCAATATTATTAGTTTATTACTATTAAAAGTTAATTTAATTTCATAATATATATATATATATGAGTTTAATTAGTATGCACTGACAATGTAAAAAAGTTTTACACTGACATTTAACCATGATTCTTCATTTATGACTTTTAAAATATTAATTAGTAAAGTCAACAAACTTACCATAAATCAATGGTTATGATTAACCGTCTGTGTAAAACTTTTTATACTGTCAGTGCACAATCCTTTTTCTCTCTCTCTCTCTATATATATATATATTACATTTTCTAAAATTAAATTCACTACTATTACAATAAAGAACCACTATGGATATACTTCCTCTGACTTTATAATATGCTAGGTATGAACCTGTGCAATGCGTGGACAACTTAAATTCATAAATGCGAAAAGGATGAAAACGTGGGCCTGTTTGGTTTACGAAAATATTTCTTGTTCTCATTTCCTGTTTTCACTTTGTTTCCTGTTTTCTGAAATTTTACAAAGGAAAAACTGGAAATGCTGGGAACAGCAAATTTTTGTTTCCAGCGTTTCCAGTTTTTCCTTTGTAAAATTTCAGGAAACAGGAAACAGAAAATAGAAACAGGAAACGAAAATGCAAACCAAACAATTGTTAGGACTCAAAATGCTAAAATATAAAAAATTATTGCAAAGTATGCAAATTTTGTCAATGACATGTATGGAAATGTGTTTTACAATCTCTCCATATATTTAATGGAGTTGCGTACGTGTGAAAGTTGATCATTTGTACAGTCATATTAAAATGAACTCCCAGTTTTGGCGTCAAAGGCAAAGAATATTGAAGTGAAAAGATAAGGCTTTATATAATGTGGTCTCCTAGCTAGGTATGACTGACTAGCTATTAGTGAAACATAAGGCTTTTGGAAGCAATAAAGATCATGTCTTAGGTTATTAATTTACTTGAGTATGAAAACAATATTAGTTTAGATATGCATGACAAATTTTCATTTAAGTCATTAATTATTGATTATACATACATATTACGAAAAATGAAAATGATAACACTTTAGTTTACCATTTAACACATATGAAGATGCCTTTTTTTTTTTTGGTAAATTTTTTTGGGTGACATATGAAGATGTCTAAACTATGGCAAAAAGACCTTTAACAGTGTCAAACTTTACATGCCATACATTTATAACGAATAATAATATGTGTGAGTAATTTAAATCTAGGACATGAGAAAAATTGAAGAATTAACTGTTAGGACTCAAAATGATAGAACATAAAATATTATTGCAAGTTACTTGATCAATTTTTCTAAAATCTTCATGTAAAAGAAAGGCCACAATTTCTGCCATAGTAATTTTATTTGGTCTACAATATATAAAGTTTTAATTTGTACAAAGATTTTGTTTGTTCTTGTCCGAGCTGAAACCGTATTTTTCATTTAGAAAACCTTTCATCATGAAATTTGTTTTGCAAATAGAATTAAAAGGTAATTGTGAGAAAATTTAATGAAGACAGAAATCAATTGGGTAATCAAGCACGTCCCAAACATGCCAATGATACATATATATCAGAGACTATAGGGTAGCTAGGTAGCACTAATGAGCAGTTAGGCGCACAACTTTCCTTCACAATTATGGATGGCAACAAAAGAAAAAAGAATATCCATCTCAACACAAGGATATACGTTGTGGTAACCACTTGCATTGGCTTTAGCTATGGAGAGGGCATGCAACAACCTTAATTCTCGTACAGCTGTGTGCTAATACCAAGTTTGCAATGGAATCTTAGCATGCAGCGTGCATAGATCTAACTGAGCCATCCATCCAAAATTATTAAGCCCCCATCAACTCAGGATATGGGGATCAAGCTTCCCCAGAGTAAGAAGCAAGACATGCATGTTGATCGCAAACATGACTGGCGAGGAGCATGTTTGGTTTAGCATTGAAATGTAACAAACTTACGTTTCCAACGCTAGAAATAATTGCGTTGAGAAATCCAAACTTGAGTCTGCTCAGTCTCAACACTAAACCAAACACACGCGAGGTCACCGGCTCAACCCCATATGTCATGATTTTTTTGTGTTAACCACATATATCTCTTATTATCAGGAGTTCCTCACCCTTCCTTAAGAGTGTGTTGTCAACTGAGTCATAGATATTTGATATATATGTCATGAATTTTGATATGTAACATTCAGCTAGCGAAGATAAATGCTAGCTAGCTGCATAAAATGTAACCAATCTATATCTCACTAAAATAGTGGTAATTGGTTCTGTGAGCAGAGATTAAGGACACCTCGTTCTCGAGAAATTGCAGTTGTGTGTGAACATTTTCTAGTATTGCAAAGGTGTTCCAAGCCATGCACCTTTAGCATGCATTGACGGTGAACATAACTTTCCTCTGTTTAGCCTTTAATCTGTGTGTAATGCAGCATCATCATTTGTAGGGCTGATGTGGTTAATTTCACTACCACATGCACCCACTATCTCTCACAAGTTATGACCTTGGAGAATAGAGACAGGCAAGACTCTATGCAAAGACAAAGTGTTATAATTTTGGGCGTTGAATTTCTTGGTTCCACCAATTACTTAGCCAACTATTTGTAATTTGAATTTTGATGCGCATGCTAGCTGCTTTGGTCATAGTGTCCCAACACTTTAGCTTCTTAAAAACAATAATTCTTGATCATATATGAAAGAAAAGAGAACTTTCTTAAATGAGCTTGTCACAAAAAGTTGTTAGCTAATCCCTAATTTAGTGGATACACATTTAATCCTGTATTTTTCAATCAAGCTCCCTTTAGAAGAGGCTTATCCCTTCTCAAGACAAGTCATCCTCATCCCAATAGAAAATCTATCTGTATCTTTTGCTTAACAGCTTCTATTCTATCAGCAATGAAGTTTCTACGGAATTCTTGAACTATGACAAATTGACAATCCATATTGACCATTGACATAATTTTTGTAAGAAAAAATTATACATGAATAGAATAATTCAAAACATTTATGTTTTGCATAACAAACAACCTCCTAAAACAATTAAGGAATATTAGATAACCAATTTGGTCGGCTTCATTAGATATCTAAGCACATGGCATTCTCTAAACATAAACAATGAGCAGCTTAGTTAATACTAGAAAAGGATGAAGAATCCCAAATTCTTGCTTTCAAGTTGACATTCTCTACCCTTTAGTTAATACTAGAAAAGGATGAAGAATCCCAAATCTTTTGGCCTAGCTTTCGTGGATAGAGATACAAGAATTCTCCCAAGTGTACATGATCAATCAATCAGAGGCAAGGAATTTATACCAAGAGAGATGGAATCATATTTTGATAAAATCAAATAATAACAGAATTATATAGGATTTTCATGACACCCACAATTTTAAAGAATCCCTTCCCATACCCAAGGGCCAAAGCTTACCATACCTTTTCCACTGTTTTTGTATTCCATGATTCTGAAGCGGGGACTAAAGTGAAAAAGTGGAAAAGGAATTGGATAAACTCTTATCTTTCTCCACATCATCACCCTCACAAACTAGCATCATACAGAAACAGAACCAAATACAACATGCTGCAGAAGTGGGCAAGTGATAATAAGAAGATACCACATTAATAGACCGAGTAATTGGTTAAACAAAATAATTCTGAATTATTAACAAAATCATTTTCCATTTTTCTCTTTTCATATCCCCCTTTAATTATTTTTATCTTTCTTTGAAATAAACATGGGCAGGGTAACACCCCAAAAAATAAACAACCAAAACATAATAATAACCATGCAGATGACACTTGGAATTCATTTCCTCTCCTCAGTCTCTGACTTTACATAAATAGTAATACTAATTCTATTAGATTCCATTCTTTTAATAGATTTAGTTGACAACACGGCATTGGTTTTGTGCCATGTGCCTTGGAGAAGTTTGTATATAGTAACATTATAATAATGTTGTTGATGCTGAAACCAGGGCCGAAAGAGTTTTTCGGCTTAATAAATTACACAATGTTCTTATTCCTGCATTGATTGCTAGTACGGCAGGCCACCCCCTAAGAGATTTGAATTATTATCATTCACAGTGTGATGCTAAATGCAACTTGTTCATGGCATTAGCAGCGTCACCATCGACCAAATGATCAGGGAGCATTTCCCTTATCCAAACAAATATCTGAAGGAACTTTCTTTCTTTCTCTTTCCTATCCATTTAACTATAATTTAATTTGGTTTCTTGCTTTTCTAGCTTATACAATGCAATCCACTTTCCTCACCAGCCACTATAAATAAGAGGTAATGAAATCACAAAGTTCATCAGAGCAAACAATTACACAAGCTTCCTAGTTCCTACACTCATTGCATAAAAATTTGAATTTTTTTAAGCTAGCTTCATATTTCTCCCCAGTTCTTATATTGGACTCAACCTTCAATTCCTCTTTTAGTAGCTAAGGGAATTAACTTTGCAGTGATGGATAGAGTAAGGGATTTGGCATCAAAGAAGGCTGCTGTTATATTTACCAAGAGTTCATGTTGCATGTGCCACAGCATCAAGCAACTTTTCTATGAGCTTGGAGCAAGCCCTGCAGTGCATGAGCTTGACAATGATTCCTATGGGAGGGAAATGGAATGGGCTTTGAGGGGTATGGGATGCAATCCTTCAGTCCCAGCAGTGTTTATAGGTGGAAAATTTATAGGCTCATCAAAAGATGTGATATCCCTCCATGTTGATGGCTCTCTGAAGCAAATGCTCATGGATGCAAAGGCCATCTGGTTTTAGTCACACTTAGAGCTCTATATTCCGAAGGGATATAGAAGGAGCTCTGATAACTATTTGCAGACAATGTTTTATGAGGACACCCTTGCTTTTTCTTGAGTGTCCTGTTTAGATTGTACCTAAACAAGTCTGTATAAAAAATAGTCTTTTTTTTTGTATCTTACTTTTTTTCTAAAAGCCTCACTATATCATTACGGCCATATATTAAAACAATTGAGGGAAAACAAAATCTTATATATTGAATTAATGGAATGGCGTACAACCTTCATATACAAGGTCTTAAACTGACATAACGGCTAGCAAATTTTCCTTCAAATAACTTATACTAATAACAACTAACAGTAACTAACATAACAAATAAATTGGAGAGTTCTCATTTATATTAGTTTCTGCATGTACTACATCTACATGCGCATCAATAGTATGCTCCAATATAATGCAACTGTAGAATTTATGGAATTCACTTTTAGTTTTAAAAATCTTGAGGAAAGGAAAAAAGTGCTTCAATTACACACTTAATCTAACTTCACCATAAAATGTTCCTTCCTCTCACTTTTAAAATCCCAACCACTTAGTGAAGAAAAGGAATAACCCCTTCCTTCATGAAAGCCAACTAAACCAACATAAATATTCCAAGTGTTTAAAGGATAGCTACTAGGCAGGTGTTGATTCCCAGCCACTCAATTTGGGGACCTGGTGCAAGGGATAATAATCAAGTAGGCGAATCACTTTGCGTTATGTAGCTATATTCAAACATTGTAGTCAGGAACGTGCATGGCTCTCTACTAGTAACCTTGAGACAAAAAGGTAATGCTAGCACTTAATTTGTCTCCTCCATTATTCCTCCATATCCACAAAGCAAGATGTATAAACTTTCCTGTATGACTTCTATCTATGCATGTATAGACTATATATACAAAGACATAATTTTCTAAAATAATTTACATATCTGCAGGAGCAATACTAGCAATCAAGCATTCACGGTGACAAATAATTTATATGCACATATATTTATTACAATTAGCTAACATATTTGTCAAACCAAAACTAACATGCCTATAATATGTATTTGTGCAGGTACCTAGCTACCCCATGGATATGAAGTTAGATGCTGCACAATTATAGTGGCAATGATGGATGGTATTCTTTTGTTGGTTGTTAAAGGAAGTGAATCCATTCCCTCTTCTTCTCAAAAGGCAAAGGTTTTTCACTTTAATATATAGTTTATGTGTATTCCATGCCTGTGCTCATCTACACATGTGAGAACACTAGGTATGTAAGTGCTGCATCTTTGTAGAGTCTCACCTCCCAAAATAAACTGCTTGAGTGTGAGAGAGAATCGTACAAGTTAGTGGGTGCAACAAAGAGAATCTTGCTGCCACCGAAAGCCATCTCAGTCTCAGTAGTCTTTCTGCATAAGGATTCAAAGCATTTGATTGTGAGAATCTGATATAAAATTGACTGTCCATCGTCCAGTATATTTTTCACTTTTATTACCTTTTGAGTTCAGAGACAGAGTAAGCATTTTTTTACCTTCATAAGATCTGCACAAGTTAAACAAAAGGTTAATTGGTGGCAGGCACACGTTGGACACACGCAAATTGCATTAACTTAGTCACAGGAAGATACTGTTTTCAATATTATTTGTTTATATATGTTGAAGAAAATCTTCATACTATATGGTCATGGTTTTTTTTTTTTGCAGCTAGTCTACTATAATTGAGGCATATGCGTGTAAATATGTCTTCCAACTTGCTCAACCGAATAAGATCATACACTTGGTTGGGTATCTAAAAAGCAAAACCTCTTTTGAATGTGCTTTGCTCTTGTTCAAACAAAGCGGTCCCTAAGCTGTCCCTATAAATAGTCTAGTATACAAGCTCATTTCAAATAACCTCAAGCTTCATATAATTTTCTATTCCCAAATCTCCTCCTTAGACTGCCAACCCAATACAGCCATTGGATCGAATTCACTTTGGATTCGGTCTGATGGTTTGGGAGTGCTAATAATAAGTCTAAGGTAAATCTAAAGACATCTCTCAAAATTACAAGTTTCCTTTATCCTGTGTTACTTTTTATTTTGTTGTCTCTGGAACAGAAATCTGTACATATTTAGAAGAAGAACAGCAGGTACTTGATCAGTATCAGGATGGACAAAGTGATGAGGTTGGCCTCTGAAAAGGGTGTGGTGATTTTCACCAAGAGCTCTTGTTGCCTCTGCTATGCAGTCAACATTCTGTTTCAAGAACTTGGGGTGAGGCCTGTGGTGCATGAAATTGACCAAGACCCTGAAGGCAGGGAAATGGAGAAAGCTCTTTTGAGGTTGGGCTGTACTGCACCTGTCCCAGCTGTGTTCATAGGAGGGAAGTTAATGGGATCCACCAATGAAGTCATGTCCCTCCACCTAAGTGGTTCACTCACTCAATTGCTGAAACCATATCAAGCTTCTTTATCTTGAAAAGAAACATATAACAGTTCCTGATACCTTGCTGGAAGAATAAAACTGGCTTGAATCAGTACAGTAGTGACCTTAGTATTGATAGTCTATGTAGTAGTATTTTATGTCCGAAGTGCTTTCTAGCATTTGATTAGCTATAATGTAATCAGATAAATATTCTTAATGAAGTTTGATTTAAGATTTATATACATACTTGTACCAGTGTCCCAGTTATTTGATTATGTTGTTGTGAGTCTACTGTCATACAATGTTTCCCATACTTTGAGTTAATTAAGGCTAATAATCTTAGAAGGTAACATGGGTAATAGTATATAGTAAAGGGCATATCCTGAATGTTTCTTCCTTTATGCATCTCAGAAAAAGCTCCTCCACCTCCTTCCCTCCTTTCCTTGTCCCTCTTTCTCCAGTCTGTTTCTGGAAACTACCAGTAATATTCAATAACCTTCAAATCATCCTAGTAACATGAAAGTATCTGAAAACACTTGCTTTAACAAGTGTGTGAGTATGCAAATCCTTCCTTTGCATCTTGTAAAGAAAATATTCTCTGAAAGATATGTAAGATGCATCATAATCAACCTAACACTGACAGCTTACAAACCCATTATGGTTTTGTCTGTCTTAATCTGCCTATGCATTATATAGGTCAAAAATCAAATTTCCTGTCATACTTCACCTATGCTTCTCATGTTAACCTCATATGTAGGACTAACTTCTCTATGGGCCAAAAAAGTGCTATGTCAAATAAAAAAAGCATTTCAATTTTCAAACTAAGTAAATTGGTTTAAGGGGAGGATAGAATATTGAGGCTACATAGAAAAAGAAAAATATTGTGCTGGCACTAACTTTTTCATGTATTGGCGTTGTCCACATGTTTAAAAGTTGACAGGGGAATTCTCTTCTTTTCTGATATAGTGCAATGGATTCTTCAACTTTATCCCCAATAAAGAAAGGTATTACATTCCTTACCTTTTTTTGATCTTGTGTTTATTTTTATTCTCTTACTTTTCCCCCCACAAACAGCAGTCAATATCAAATTATAAGAAAGCATACTCTAACTAACGCTTAGCAAAACTTGAACAGGGAACATTCAAAGAAGTAGTGCTATGAAACTAATCCAACATTTAAAACAGAATTTCTTCCTTAGTATTAGTTTAATTAGGTATATCCGTATATATCTTGGTGAAGAAACTGATGTTTATCAATTTCAAATATATAATATAATGAATGATCTTGCAATTCTAACATGAAACATGAAGCAATAAGATATTTACAAATTAAATCCTTAATATAATACAAGTGAGACAAAATTTCAAAATTTCTTTACCTTTTTTTCTTGCAGAAATAGGAATAAAATCAACTTTCCTTCCCAACTATGTGGGAAATAACTGTCAGAGTGTATAAAGTAGTGGTCTATTTTCTCAGGTAGTCAATTAGCGTCAATGGTAATGAGAAAATAGATTTATTAGCGACAAATAGAGAGTGTGTTTAGCGTAAGGGTATATATTGATTGCAGTGCAGATAGTAACTGCTGGGGTTATGGAGGCAATACCTGAGAGTGTTTGGTTTGGTCCCCCATCCTCCGCCACTTGCGTATGGTCCCGAGAATTAGTATCTTTCTGATTGAACATATTTCACTAGCCTAAAAACACAGCTGGAAACTACCACTCAGGTGATCCAAGTGGTAAGGGTTTGATCCCTTTTTTAAGTCATGGGGAAGAAAAAGGAAAAACTTGAGAAATGAGTTTCTAGTCCGTTTGGTTTGGTTGGGTGTTAGAAAATCAAAATCATGGTGTCGTTGAATTGATTTTAAGTCACTTATGTATTTCGTGAAATGTGTATCACTTATCTCAAGTTTCTAGTCCGTTTAGTTTTTTTTTGTGTAAACCACAGGTATCCCCTATTACTAGGAGCAATCCGGTTCGGGGCTTAGTCACAGTTAAGGCTCCTCACCGTGGGGATCAAATTCGAGAGCTTTTCCCACATCTCAGTCCGTCTTGCCAACTGAGCCACAACTGAGTTGAATGAGTAAGTTAAATGAGTAAGTTTCAACGTAATTTCGAGATATGAGTAAACGCAAAATTTTAGTTTCCTTCATTTTAGTTTAAATTATAAAAAAATGTCAATTTTTTTCTATGTTTTATGTAAAAAATAAAAAATAAATATTTTTATTATTTCCTATACAGAATTTTTAAAATAGGAAATAAATAAAAACAGTGTAATATTTATATAACTAAAACTGATAATAACTTTATAATTTAAACTAAACAATAAGAAATAAAAATAGAAAATATTTTCTGAACATAAACTACCTAATTATCAAAGAAAAATGAAATATGGTTGGGTATTAGACTTTAGAACACGATACTAAAATGCTCAATAATGATAATTACCGATTATTCTTTCTTTGGTAATTTATCAATGAAGCATTTTAGTTTCCTGCTTATATAATTAGTAGATTGAGTAGATCGTCAGATTTATTTCTAAATTTGTTTTTTATTAGTTTTTAAATTAAATAAATTGTATAAGTAATTCTTGAATTTTTCAATATCAATCATGCTAGTTCTGCAAGCTTCATAATATCTATCATAAGTAAGGACCAATATATATGATGGATGGTATAAAAGTTAAGGTTTGAACTCTTCTAAAATGAAATATTCACTTTATAGAGTAAAATAAAATGTAATAACAAGTGATTTACATATAAGTGAATATATAAAAAATTATGGTGCTGTTTAAATCATATTCATTAATTTTTCAAACAATTATCAACACTCTTTACTTTATTATCATCTAAAGTAAATCTCTCTTTAGATCAAATCCTAAAGAGTAATATGCATATAGTTGGCTTACTTGACTATGCAGTTCAGTTCAATTCAGTTTGTATTGATCTATGAACTAAATGAGTCAACCCCGCACAGGCTCACTTTTAAATGAATTTATATTCTATTAATTATGTTTATGAGTTAAGCGAGTTGATTATATTTTTATTTTTTACTTATTATAAAATCCATTTTATTTATATTTTTTTATTAAAAATAAATTAATTGAAAGTTATTAGTTATTTTTGAATCAGGTAAATGGATTGACTCTCATACTCGCGACCAATGTCATTTTATTTACGGGCTTTGTAGGACAGCTTGAATAAGCCTGGAATTAAATGAAATTTTTTCAATTTTTAAAATTAATAGTATTAGTGAGTTAATTCTGATCTATGTAGTGAGAAGATTCACTTTAGAGAGAGTTCTCCCAAATTATCTTTATCCGCCCTAGACTTTTAGACGTGCCTTTTAATGCTTTTGGCTACCTTAATAGATAGGGTCATTCTAATGAAGGGATAGAATTTTTTTAATTAAAATATGTGATATTTAACATTACAAATGTAATTAATACTACACTATTCATTTAAATCAAAATCTCATCATAAGACCCATTAAGAATCTACTAACTAGTAATACATTAGAAATAGTAAACGAGTTGTGGTCAAAGCTAAAAACGAACATTGAGAAAATTAATGCTATATCTGGTAAGGTATAGAGAAATATGAAAGTGAGATATAAATGTAAAGAAATAGGTGAAAAATATTGTAAAAAAATATGATTGTTTGATAGAAAAAAAATAAAATGGAGATAAATAGAGTTTTAAGGTATAAAGACTAAAATATTCTTAAATAATATTTTTAAATAAAATTTATAAAAGTTGTAAATATTTAAACTTTATAAATAATATATATCTAATTAATGTAAAATCTTAAAATATATGTTAATAATTAATGAAATTCATAGACTAATAAATATAATTAAATAAATTAGAAGTAATACATGTATAATGCACGCCAATAATATATTGAAAAAAATAAGAATATAAAATAGTCAAGGTGCAGGAAAGTCTTTGAAATTAATTGGATACAAGTAGCTTTTCAATATTAATATGCGATTTTGAAATTTTGAAACAAAAAACAAATCAAAACAAACATTACTCAGTATCCTACGTATTGCACATTGAAGAATAGGGCACACATCCGAAATTTTTTTCTTCATTCTCTCTCATTTTGTCAAAGTTTCTCTTAATTTCTAATTTAGTGAGGAAGTAGAGAGGAATGGGACTCACATGAGTCACACCATTTATTTGATCTCTTCTCTAATATCCACAATATCAAATATATTATCATATTTATCTTCCCAATTTCCTATTTCTCTCCCCAATTTATCGTCAACCAAATTGACTTTAAGTGTTCAATTAAAATACTAATTGAAAGATTAATATTCACACCCTATGGATCGCCATTTATTTTACACCTCTCATCTCTATTTATCTTTCTCCTTATCATATCACAACACTTAGCACATTTATCATTTTTTCTCTATTTTCGTGTAACATGCTCCTACAAATAATTTTTCAATCAAATAAAAAAAAGTGTTTCACATGACAAGAAGTACGTTGGTGGGTTTATAATACTAGTCCTGAGTTATGATTTTTTTCATCCTCATTTTTTCAACACTTTCCTTTACACCTACTTTTTTTTATTTCTCTCTTCATTTTATATCATATCAATTAACACAATTTTTATTTTTTTTTTCTTTTTATTCCTTTCATCCTTATACTCCCACACCCCAATTTTGAAGTGTGAAAATATATTTGTTCTACTTTAAAAGGTACTTATTAAAAATTTTGGTGTACTTTATTAAAATTTGAATTATTTAAAAAAAATAAACATGAAATTATTTTTATGAATTTAACATAACAAATATTTATTAGTTTAATTAGTTTTATAATTACATCCCTTTAGAAATAATAACATTTATGTGTATAAAATTTATAACATGTCTTAGGTATTATCTAGTGATAAAATGGGGACCTCTTCTAACATTTTTTTTCATACACATGAAACCCCGATTGACAAACGTAAGGGACTCTCAAACCAACACATGTTGATATATTTGATCTTATTTATAATACTTGAAAAAATTTCATAACAAGTCTAAGAAACTTTTTTCTTCTATATTTATCCTTGATAATTATTAAATCTTTATTGTTTTAAGGTTTTGATAAGGTGAACAATTAAATAAAGTTTGACTTTAATCTGAATCAAAGGTTTCTGTTAACAACACATTAAAAATCTTACAGAGGTAGTGGTTTCTAATTAGAGGAGTGCTAGTAACACACTCTCTAACACATTTTTCCAACACACTCCATGTGATAGGCTAAAATTCACATGAGTCCCATCAATATATGTGGGTCCCACTCCCAATGTGGTGAGACCCATGCGACTTTTAACCAATTATATGGGGTGTATTGGAAAAAGCGTGTGAAATAGTATGTTGCTAGCACTTTTTCTTCTAACTTTTATAAACAATTTTGAGTAAACTAGCAATTAGGTCCCTGACTTTGTGAGCGTCGTGCAATTAGGTCCCTGACTTTAGGAAATTGGTCCCGTGGTCCCTGACTTTAACCTCCGTCATGCAGTTTAGTCCAAACGTTAAACTTCTGTTAATTCCTGCTGTTAAACTGCTGACTATGGACCTAAGTGCATGATTTTATATAAAGTTAAGGACCTTTGTGCATGATTTTATATAAAGTTCGGTTTTTGGTTTTTAACTTCATAATCTATTTTTGGTTTTTAATTTAGCCTATTCTTTTTGTTAGGGATGCCCTACATGCCCTACATGCATGCCATTGGGCTAGAAAGGGAGAAAAAGGAAAGCAATAGATGGGGTCCCATTTGGGCAGGTAATAGTATATGCCAATATATTGTTGTTCAAATCTTTAATTTTATGTTCTTGTTCATAACTTAAATTGTTAATATTACATACATAGGTGATGGTGACCATCTTAAATATGAAGTGCAATGCTATCCAACTAAGTTTTTGTTAATTTGGGCACTCACACTTGCACATGTAGAATTTGGCAATTCACAGGTTTCCATCCTTTTTCTCTGTTTTTTGGGTCTGCCTAGAGCCCTCTTCATTGGTGGTGGCAGTGGTGGTATTTGATCTGTCTTCTGCCAAAATTGTTCCCCTTGCAAAGGGTTAACATGGTGAGCATAGGTAGCATTAATGGATGACATTATCAAACATCCATGGCAGTAATCCTCTGGTTTTCCCCCTGTGTGCTAATGCTGCAATGGCATGCATGCAGGGCATCCCTAACAAAAAAAGAATAGGTAAAATTAAAAATAAAAAACAGATTATGAAGTTAAAAACCAAAAACAGAAGTTTATATAAAATGATGCATAAAGGTCCTTAACTTTATATAAAATCATGCACTTAGGTCCTTAGTCAGCAGTTTAACAATAGGAATTGACAGAAGTTTAACGTTTGGATTAAACTGCATGACGGAGGTTAAAGTCAGGGACCACAAGACCAATTTTCTAAAGTCAGGGACCTAATTGCACGACGCTCACAAAGTCAGGGACCTAATTGCTAGTTTACTCAAAACAATTTTATTACCCTAACTAACAAGTAACGGCTTAAAAAATTACAGCAAAATCTTCACTAGTACTCTTACTTAAATTCCACATTCTACATCACTGTAAAATTAGTAAATAAAGTTATAAATAACCAAAAACTAACAATATCAACAATGATGTCAAAAATTAGTTTTTCTTACACAATGGGGATTTAACTTGCACTTTGTCCTTGTCCCTTATGAGTCAATTCGAATTTGAATCTGCTGCCAAATCAAGGAAAGGGAAAGCGTCCCAGTGAATTCCTACAGTTGGTTGGTTGTTCAACCGTCGTGTTTTCCACTCTTATTTTATTTCAACCTTTTACAATGCGTTTTCTAGGTACAATGCCTCATAATTTCGATTTTTTTAATTCGTGTAATATTGCATTTTGCACATGATAATAAAACAAAATGGAAAGCTTTTATAGGGAATTACAATCAGTGACATTACCAATGCATTGAATAACTTTACACTTTTATTTCATTATCCTGTGTAATATTGCACATGTTAAAAAAACCAAGCCATCTTTCCCAAGACACAATCTCTTGAGCAACCAACTCCTGCCACACCAAACGCAAGGAATAACTTGTGCAAGGCCAAGACTACATATATGCTCGCATGACTGTTGACGTGGCACAATACGAGTAGCGCACAGCGATTGGGTTTGTAGATCCGGTCGCAGAGAATTAAAATAGATAGCCTCTCGTTATCGTGACTCCCCAGTAACCGCTCTGTTACTGTTAGATCCCCTGTCTCTGTGAATACATACAGATAAAGAGTGATAGAGAAAAGGAAAAAGCATAGTGAATAAAAGAAACGAATACAATCCACGCTCAGATCTCTAATACACTATCACACTTCCCACTGATCCTCCATGAATGGCTTCTTGACCAGGTATTATATATATATATGTATTCCTTTTTTTCTTTCTTTGCTGAATTTCACCTTAAGTTTTAGCTAAGTTTTTTCTTTCCGAGAAACCAAGGAGATATTGAAATCGCACTCCGGTTCCTTATTTAGTTTCGATTCTTCGTTTTCCCTCCAATTCTAGGGTTTAATTTGTGTTAAATACCGTAGAATCGCAATCCGATGGCAAAAATTTTAGGAAATCGAACAATTGAGAGCTTATCAATCGGTCCTGATTTTCATTTCTGCGGTTTGCTTAGTTCGTGTGGAATATTATCAATTCTGATATGAATTCAGTGTGATCTGTGGGAATCCGAACTTCTTTTTTTTTTCTGTGTTTAAATTCCGTGTCTGGACGCAGAGACATCTCTTGTAAAGATTGTTTGGAGAAGCAATTGGATCATATGAGGTGTTCACTTGGTTGTATTGGTTCTCCAGCTGTCAATTCAGATGTGCAATTTTTGCAAGCTTGCTGTAATAAGGAAATTCCCCTCAGAGTCACACAGGTTAGTTGTGGATATATAGCATGCATATTAATTTCACTCTTCGTGCTTATGCTTCGGGAGATTTTTATTTTTTGGTCATTTGAGACTATGCCATAGTTGCCAAGAGTTGGAATGCTTCAATTAACTCTGCCTTGCCATTCTAATCCAACTTTTGATTTTCCTTAGCTTTTTTCCACTTCCGAAGCTGAGGTGATTTATAGATAGATCTCAATTTCTTAACAACTGAATTCAATTGATTGTAAATAAATTGGAGTTATGGGAGCAGGAATTCATTTGCAGGTGAACAAGGCGAGACCGAATCCTTTGATCCAAGGAAGTACTGTTTTGCAGTTCCACAAGCTTGGCAGAGGTAGACACAGGTTATCATGGCTGAAGGAGAGGATGGTATTGAGCTTAAATTCCGTATATATGATGGAACTGATATAGCACACAGTACTTATTCATCATCTACGACAGTGGGTACCCTTAAGCAAAGGCTAGTTGCTGAGTGGCCTCAAGGTTAGTCATCATATGGGGTGTTTCTGTATCTAAGTCTTTTTTTAATAAAAGTAAACTACCATTGTTTTGGTTCTCTATTGATACACTTCACAACCATTTGTTCCTGTCAAAATTTGTAACTTCAAAATAGTCCTTCAAAGATTTAAAATAATATCAAAATAATCCTAATTGATCTCACATGAAAGTTGATCTGATGTTACAAATTCTTGGAGGACTAAATTAATGTTAGATCCTTCTGGAGCCCAATGCTATAGTATAGTCTTTTGTTAAGATCAGTTTTATATCATGTTCATAATTCTTTGATCTTTTATTTCGAATCAGTTAAATACTCTATTCACATTACATTATAAAGAACTAATTTAAAATGCACATTAAACTTTTCTTGACTGTAATATGTATCCAGCTAATTTTGGCTGCATGGTTGACAAGGACGACAACAATACAACCACGCCTTGCTTCATTACTTTTATGAATCATAAGTTAAGATTTTGCATTTCTTTTCTTATTATATCAGTCAATCCTTTTAATTAGTTACAGAAATGCATTATGTTCTGTTTGCATTAATCCTGTAGTATATAGTTCTACACTTCTGCTTGTGAGTCCAGTATTCCAGTCTCACTTGTTCAGACAAAAAATAAAAGGAACCCTCAGGATATAATGAGTCATTTTCCTTAACATCAGTAATTAATTTTACATGTATTTTTTCGGTGTACAAGGAAAACAATGAGATTTGAACTTGGAGTCTCATGTTAAAACTATCCAAACCCCCAATCGCCGATCCTAGTGGGTAATTAATTTTACATGTATACTTAATACGTACGTCAATAATTTCATTTCATTTTTTATTTTTTTCTGCAACACGTTTGTCTTACTTTTTAATGGAATCTTTCCGTATACAGGCAAAACAGTTACACCAAAGTCAGTAAATGACATAAAACTTATACACGCTGGAAAATTTTTGGAAAACAACAAAACTCTTGCTGATTCAGAATAACTTTTGGTGACATCCCTGGTGGTGCTATTACCATGCATGTTGTAGTACAGCCTCCGATAGCTAAAAAGAAGACAGGTTTGTTCAATCTTTTTATCTGAGCTTTTTTGCTAAAGCGGTATGGTATGAGTACCTGTATGTATCCGTACGGGTATCGGGGTACAAAAATTTTAAATTTGAGATTTGGGTACATAAGAATATATTGATAAAAATATAAAAAATAATTGCAATATAAAAATTCATAGTATTTTAACTCTTAAGATTTCGACAAAATTCTGTATAATATATAAGTAAGCAAAATTACCAAAAGCTGGCACAACATTTTCTTTTAGTATGTGTTTGATTTAATGTTGAGAAGGGATCAAGCTCAAATTTAAATCTCTCAACAAAACTATTTATAATTAGAAACATGAAATTATCAGAGATATTTTAGCAGAACTTGATGGTTGAACTAGTTTGTGAGATTGTCACTTTGCAATGCCTGACCACCATGTACCTCCATAGCAAAGTAGAAAAAAACAAGTTTGGGTATGTACTATGTGTACTGAACTCAATACTTGCTTGTACTGGATGCATTATGACAACCATTTAAGGGAACTCATCCATCATATATTTTTGTAAATTTATCATTTCATTAAGTTGCTTTTACGTCGGTGTGTAGTCTATTTTACTGTTGTTACGGTGTAAAACCATGGTTTCACATAATTGATTTTAAATCACTCTGTTTAACGTGTTTCGTAAAGTGTACATTATTTATTTCAACCATTGATCTCTAGAATCAATTCTACTCAACTGTAAACTAAACAGACCATTATCAATTTCTTCAATTTGTTTATGCACACTTCACTTCCTGCCCTTCCTTAACAACATAGTACACATATAGATGAGACAAAGATCTACAATACAAGACTCGTTACTTTTAAAAAATATTTTTTATTTTTATTTTTTTTTTTAATTTTAATCACGACCAATGTCTCAATTTTTTCATTTTATTTTATATTTCAGAGTTTTGTATAAAAAATACAAAAACCAACACAATTATTTGTTTTTTACAAAATTTTAAAAGCATGAAAAAAATGATGTTTTTATAATCAAAACTGAAAAATATTTAATAATTAAAATTAAAAAATAGAAAATATTTTCTAAATGACCCCAAACTTTTTATTATTTCTATCAAGCTAGTAATTTTTTTCCCCTTGCATACTCCTCTTACTGCCCAAAAGATGCTGAAGTTTTAAGGACATGACAGTAAATCTTGAAAAATATACACAAAAGAATAATATAATTTTAAAAGATTAAAAATACTAAAAGGGTCCCTTTTTTTGTGATTAGTTTTCTGACTTGCACTGCTATATTACACACACACAGTCCACACTCACCGATTTAGTGATTTGTATTAAGTTGCCTTTGAGACATATATTTGATGTTCCACAAGGCGAAGTTATATTTTACTATATTCCTTTTCCCGTGCTTTTCTCTTTGTTACTTTGTTACTTTGCAGAGAAGAATCAGGAGGTCAAGCAAAAGATGAATTCATGCTCATGCACTATCCTTTAGATAAGAAAGCAATGTGTACTGAATTTTGGTGATTTTTCAATTTATAATGTATTTATTATGAATTATTTGGTGAAAAATAGAGAAAAATCATAAAATATAGATAAGAAAGCATACTCTGTGGCTGCCTTTGAAGATAAGGTTACATTCTTTCCGATTTTTAACTCTCAGGATGATGGTAGGCAGTGCGCTATCCAATGGCATTGCGTACAGGCATGTTTGGCTTTATAAAATCGTTGTTGCTTGCTTTTATTAATGTTCAATTCAGTTGTCTTCGTAGTGAAATCAGATATCCGCATCATTGTAAAAACTGTGACCTCAACAAATACAATTAAGAGTGTTGCAGGCCAGAAGCCTTGGCCATAAGTCCAGATGAGGCGGCCCCAACATTTGATAAATGCATATTGTTTGGAAGTATATATTTTGACTTCGTCCAAAAAAAAAGTATATATTTTGACAAAATTTCTTCCCGCTCCGATCTCCTTTAGCTGGAATCATGTGAGTGAGCTGCGCACTGCCCGAACCCCCCAAATCTCTCTTCATGATTTGATATATAGTTGATCTTGTTCTTCTACCTCCTTTTACTTGAATTTGGATTATCGGTTGACTTCACGGAAGACAATAAATTTGGACCGTCTGATAAAGGCTCTATTAATATGAAAAGTGAAAATGAGAGGGAAAAAAAATAAAAGGAAAGAAATTGGAAGGAAGAAAAAAAAGAGAAAATAAAGAAAAAGTGGGGAGATTTTTTAGTTGTTTGGTTTAAGATAAAAAAAGTAAAAAAGTGAAGGAAAAGAAAATAAGTATAATATACATTAATTATTTGTCCTTATACTTAAAAAAATTATTATTATTATTCTTTATTTTAGTATTATTTATATATTATTAATCTAGTTTATTATTTTATTATTTACTATTACTTTTTATTATTTATTTATTTTTATTGTTATTGTTATTATATTGATTGATATATTAATAAGCCCACCCTCGTAAAAAAGAACACAGTGAAAGTGGTGAAGAGCATTGCAGAGCCATGGATGGCGTTCCCCGTGGCCGTGAGTGGCCTCTCTTTCCCAGCAACCCGTCTCTACTTGTGGCGCCCTTGCACCCCACCGTCGTCGCTGTGTCGTTCATGGCAGCACTGTCTCTCCCGGAGAAAAAAAAAAGTGCTGGAAATAGATGGATTTTGCATAGGCACTCAAATGGACAAGGGCAAATCAGTCTACTTTAGCAATATTACTCACTCTGTCTGCGTTTTCATGTCTCTGGTGACGGAAAACTCTGCAGACACTATTCATGTACTTTTTTCTCACCGACCCCTCTCATTTTCTTGACTGTCCCAAACGCATTACCTTTCATTTTTCCAGCCAACTTCCACCCTCTTAACTTACATCCTTCCTACTTCCTATGAAACAAACAGAGCATTAGTCTAACACACCTCCTAGGTATGAATGACTCATTTTTCTAAAAGTTACATACAACATATGTAGTTTTTATAATAGGGCCAATTAGAAAGATATGTTGAAGATAGTATTTAATTCCTGACTTAACATATTAGGCTGAAAACATAAGAGATATCAAATTGATACAACAAAAAACATATAACAACTTATACAACACACTCTTCTTTCTACTTATTTCTATCACAATCGTCAACCGCATCTCACTTTTCTATCTCTCTTTTTTCCTTCTTCCTCTCTCTATGTTGTGTTGTATGTTGTACATGTTATACAACTAACATTTCTCAAAACATAATGGTTTAAAGGCAACGCCAAGGTACACTGACTTAACAAGTTGAGATAATAAATTCATACAACCAAAATATACAATTCATATTTCATACACCACATCTTTCCTCTTTATATTTCTTCATTGCATCACCTATCACATCTTATTTTTCTCTCTTTTTTCTCTTTTCTCTCTTTATCTCTCTTTGTTGTATGGTTGTAAGAATATTCTCCAACAAGTTATGTATAATACAATAGCTTTAATTTGTTGCCATTAGATTTAATAATAAAAAATTAGATGGATTACATTATCGGGTTACCCAAAAATGTTATTTTGTAAGTGGCTCTCTATCTCATGTCTTTCGTCTCTATGATCTCCTTTCTCTTTGTGAGCCTTGCTTCTATCGTCTTCTTACCCAAAATGCATTCACGGCATTCTTGTTCTTCAAGTCGGTCCAATATGCTTACAAAAAGAAATTTCATGGATACCATATGTGTTAAATGCATTTTTTTTTTGTTTAACCACAGGTATCCTCCACGGGAGGCAATCCTGTTCGAGGAAACAAGACTCGAACCCGAGACCTTGTTTAAAGGGAAACAAACATGTACCACTTGAACCAACCTTGTTGATTGTGTTAAATGCATTTAATCAATTACCTATCATGCATCTCTTCCGCCTAAACATGATCGAACATGTAGTCTTGCTAAAAAAAATTGGTATCCCCTAACTTCTATTCTGGAAGATGGCAGTAAAGTGGTATGTTTTTCTATTAAGACAAGCAAAGGCATATATGAAAAACATAGTTTTTATCCACTATCGATCTTCGAATCTCACTCATTCTTTACCCCTTTGTTTGGTTTATGGTAAGAAATAGGGAAGAGAGAGATATTGGAGAGATAGAGTAGAAATAGAGGTTGTTTGGTATTAGATAAATAGGAGAAAGATAGAAGAGAAATTAATTATGATAGTTGTTTGGTTGTGGAGAAATGAGAGCGAGAGATGTGTAAAAAGATAAAAAGACTAAACTACCCTTCAAATATAAAAACATTAATAATTCAATGGTGAGGATATATTGGTCTTTCAATGAGTGTTGGGCTTCTCTCCCCCATTTCTCCCCTCAATTGAGAAGAATTAATTCCACCGTGAGACCCACATGTTTTTCAATCTCTCTTTCAACTCTCTCCTTTACCAAACCCGGTTGAGATTGAGTTCTCTTCTCTATCTCTCTCTCTCCTCTCTTTCTCGACTTTCTCACCCAAAACAAACACAGGGTACATGTTTTATTCCCTTCCACAAAAATGTATCAACCTTATGTTTCTTTCCTCACCACGTGAGTTTCCACACGGTAGGAAAAAAACTACTTAATCAACACAATACTAGGGGAGACCAATGTAGCGGAGACTCATGTGGCAGCGGTGATAAGTAGGAATGGAAATAGGCTAAGCCTAGTTAAACCTTTCAAGGTTTGAGCATTCTAAATTTATGACCCGAGTTTGACCTGATATAGGTCTTATTTTAAGGTTTGGTCTGACCTCTGTACATGATTTGAAAACATGTTTAAAAGCCCTCTATTTTATAATAAAGTACTTAAATATGTTATAAATATGTATTTGAACAAATTTATAGACCCAATTTTTTTATAAGACAACATACTTATATATTTATATAAACTAATAAATATATAGTTATAAGACAATATAATAGAAATCTTTCTAATAAAATAGCAATATAAGAAAATTAATATTTTAGTTATAGTTAGTTAAATAGGTTGATTTGATAGGCTTAAAAAGTTTTTTTTTTCAATGACCTAAAACTTAGTCTGTTTAGCTTTATAGACTTTTAAAAAAAGCATTGACCTAATTTGTTTAATAAATCGATGTAATCTGACTGGGTCTTATGTAGATCGGGTGCATGTTTAGTTTGACGTTGAGAAGTAGTCAAACTCGAGTTTAGACTCCTTAATGCAACTATTTGAAACGTTGGAAACGTGATCGAGTTTATAACGTTCCAACTTCTAACGCTAAACCAAACAAACCCTAGATCATGAGGCTCTCATGAGCCGCATAGTGTGTTTCCATCCTTGATCAAGATGAAAGGTTGATACTCCATGATGAAAGAAACTCGCACATTGCTATCAAAAAACTTTTTTGCATTATTCATGAAACTTAATTACTGAATTTTGGGATTCCTTTGAAAATAATTTCATTTTCTCGTACTAGTTCAAAACCTTGTTTAGATCAGGTTTTTAAAACCCATGTACCATAAAAGAAGAGACTAGTCATTGTATATTATATTCACCCATAAATTAAATAGGTTTGTGTTTTACCGACTTAACTTAAGTATGTTTGGTAAAATTAATTAAAAAATTAGATAAAAATTAAAAAAATTAACTGAAAACTGAAAAAATTAGTTGATTTGATTGAGTATGTTTGGTAAAATTAGCTAAAAGTGATAAAATGACATATGGAGACATCATTGACTATTAAATAATAATGAGTGATGGTGGTTAAGGGAAAAACTTGTAATAAATTTTCAGGTAATTGAAAAGATGAGCTTTTAGAAAAAGTTACCTCAAGTAACTTCTCTAGAAAAGATAATAACTACCTAATCCTTATCAATGAAATGGTTTCAACTATTAATTTTAACTTTTCTTTAGAAAACTACAAAGTTGAGTATTTAGAAAACACGATTATTGAAGGAAATCAACATTCACATAAAGTTATTAAAGAGAGTAATTTTACCAAGAATTATTCTTAGAATAACTTAATCAGCACCCATATAATATTAATACGATATTATAGTATATTATATAATATTATTTTATCTGTTTTTCTGTTTGTTTTTTACTCTTTAAATTCTTTTTTTTTCAATACTTTTTAAACTCTTAAATATTAATTGATTCTCGTAAAGAGAAATGCTAGCAACGTATTTTTTTTTTTTGAATACCCGTTTATTCTGCCACACCACGCACCGTTTGTTTATATATATTCCTAATCCTACGTCCTAAGAATAAACAATTAAACAGAGACTTGTTGAAACAAAACAAGGCCTCGTAATTCAGTTTTGTTTTGTGATCAAAATCCAATTCCTCTCATCCCGCGCCCCGTTCCAAACCCTAATCAATGAACGAACACTCTGCACCTGCAACTGAAAGGAGACATGACTTCGGAAAGTTGCAACATGGGTAGTTTAATTCAATCTTTGCAATTTTTTTTTTCCATTTACTTAAATATTTGTTTTTACATCATTCCATGATTAGATGTGAGCACTATAAGAGAAGATGCAAAATTCGAGCCCCATGCTGCAATCAGATTTTCTCCTGTCGTCACTGTCACAACGAATCTATGGTCTTTTTTCTCTTTAACATTCTTTCGTATATGCGGTTATGGGAATTAATTTACGCATATATTTAACTATTCAAATTTCAAATCTTCCTTTTTCTATTTTTTCTCAATTAATTTTCGGTTGATTTTGCCATTTAGAGCTCATCTAGCAACTCCAGGGATGTTCATGAACTTGTTAGACGCGATGTTAAGCAGGTATGATAAGTGTTTTTGCTTCTATTGCATTCATTGCGTTTTCTTTGACATGGATTGGTTTTCATGTAAATGTGAATGTAATTATGAGTTATGATTATTTCAGGTTATATGTTCAATCTGTGATACTGAGCAGGAGGTAGAACGAATTTCTTTTATCCATTTTGCTTGAAAAACCGTTTACTCTGTTTAGAAGTTAGAACCTCATTACCTAAAGAAGGGGTAAAAACTTATAGCCTGACATTGACAATTCAGGTTGCCAAGGTGTGCTTTAATTGTGGCGTCAACATGGGAGAATATTATTGCGAGATTTGCAAATTCTATGATGATGATGTAAGGTGTTTAATTCAAATATATTATCTACATGAAGTAAACTTCACTTTCTGAATATTGGTATTTGAGATCCTATATCTTGATTATGTTTTATTGTTTTTTAGCATATTAATTTGATGCCTTATAATGCTTCTATTGTTGTAGACAGATAAAGGGCAATTTCATTGTGATGAATGTGGGATTTGCAGGTCAGAATCATATATCCATGAGATATTTTATCACGAACTTGATCTAGCATGCTATGGATTGGGTTAAACTGTTTGAATTATTTTCTGAAATATGGAGTTTTCTGTTTTATCAAAATCTTCTTATTTTCAGGGTTGGTGGTCGTGATAAGTTCTTTCACTGTACGAAATGTGGTATGTTCTCTGACCAACCTTTGTTATGTAGTCATGTTTGATTTTTCAAGAAAAAGCAAAAGCAAAAGCACCATATGTTACAAAGCACATGGCTGTGTGTTTCCTGGTTCTTAAGGTTCTTGTTTCCTTTATTATTTGTATTTGCATTTTGTTTTGATCAGTTATTGTTGCCAATGTCTCTCTATTTTATTATAATTTGGTATGAATACAGGCTCTTGCTATTCAATGAGCTTGCAAAACAATCACTCATGTGTAGAGAACTCAATGAAGAGTTCCTGCCCTGTCTGTTTTGAGGTTTGTCTTGTTGGATCCTTAATCCAACATTGGTCTTATACGTGAATAATTATATATTAAGGACACCTACGGTTATGTCAAATTAAAAGTGATCAAATAACTTATTTATATTGGGCTGTTATGTATCTGAAAGGATATGAGACCTTTAATGTGTGGTAACTAAAGCGCAGTTCTATTTTGTGATTTTTTAAAAATAGAAATACCAAAAGACAACCTTATTTGTCTATAAATAGGTTAGGTCCCCAGATCACATGACGTTCTTTTTTCTATTATGACATCTCATTATCAGAAAGAGACTGAGATGTTACTAAAGGGTTCTCTCAAGAGAGTACGTGTTGATCTGGAAGGCCAAACTGCACCGCTCTCTTATCAAGTTATCATCATGAATTCAGATATGCTTCCGCTTTTATTTCTAATGATTATCATGATAGATTAAGGGTTATATAGATGATAGTTTTCATCAAAGGCTTACGTTTGGTTCTAACAATTGACAATTGTTAATGATAAATTCCTAATGATGAAACATGATATAGGCTCTGATACCAATTGTTAGAACCAAACTTAAGCCTTTGATGAAAACTATCGTCTATATAACCTTGAATCTATCATGTTAATCATTAGAAATAAAAGTGGAAGCATACCTGAATTCATGATGATAACTTGATAAGAGAGCGGTGCAGTTTGGCCTTCCAGATCAACACGTACTCTCTTGAGAGAACCCTTTAGTAATATCTCAGTCTCTTTCTGATAATGGGATGTCATAATAGAAAAAAGAACGTCATGTGATCTGGGGACCTAACCTATTTATAGACAAATAAGGTTGTCTTTTGGTATTTCTATTTTTATCCATCACAAATAGAATTACCCTTTAGTTACCACACATTAAAAGTCTCATATCCTTTCAGATACATAACTGCCCAATATAAGTTATTTGATCACTTTTAATTTGGCATAACTGTAGGTGTCCTTAATATATAATTATTTACATATAAGACCAATGTATGTCTTTGGCTGTTTTAATGATTAATTTTACTCACAACTGTTATTAAAACTTTCCTAACAGTGTTGTTATTTGCTGATAGTACCTATTTGATTCAATAAAAGGAAGTACAATTTTGCGGTGTGGACACACAATGCATACTGAATGCTATCAAGAGATGGCTACTCAAAATCAGTTAACTTACATCCCAACAATTCTTTTTCTTATATCATATTTCATGAGTTAAATAGGCGTATTTGATTGATAATTTGGCCTTTGATTTTATCTATCAGATATCGTTGTCCTATCTGCTTGAAGACAATATTTGATATGTCTCAGAACTGGGAACATTTAGATCGAGAGGTGTGTGGAATTTCTCTCTCTCTCTCTCTCTCTGTGTGTGTGTGTATGTAAATATATAGATATTAAAGATCAGTATGTGATCATGTTTTCATACATGTCTTTCAAGTAATATTCTGTGTGACTTTCCTGAGGACAAGGAAATCCATGAGGCAAAATAATGTACTAGATGAGATTTGGGAGACATTATTTATTTAATTTTTGCAATGCTAGGTTTGTCGTGGTTGGGTAGCTATTTCCATGTAAAGAGCAATGTTATTTAAATGCACTAGCATGAAGAAGTACATATTTGCTTGAGAAGAAATTCAAAATTCCTCTTTGTACAGAGTAAAACTTGAGGTAACTAATGAGAGATCAGATGACAAGAACAATTTTGTATGTTACAATCTGTTCTGTTATGATCTGTATGATAAGATTAGATCAAGTCAGTTTTGGACTTAATCTTGTGAATTCTGTTCTGCTACTGATTGGTTGTACATAGATTAGGTTTTTTCATTCTGTATAGCAAGTGTATGTATATATATATATGACAGCCGTGTATTAGAAGTGAGTAATCGAATACAGTTTTCTCTAAATTCATTAGTAACTGTCTTTTGTGAGGATGTAATATTGCCTTTGAAAAGTTCACTTTTCAGAGCAGAAGTTTTGGCCGTTTGGGAGAAACCTCTGTTGTTAACCTTCTGTTCTGGATAAATATTTGTAAGAACTATTTTCTCAATTGTCTGGTCACTTGTTGATTGATGAGTACATAAGAGAAAATATATCGACAAGACTTCCACACTGCTTTTGTAACAAGGTTCATCTGATATTCCTCCTTCATCCTTCCTTATAAATTATTACCAATATTCCTTTTTGCTTTGGTCTTATTGCTTAATTTATCAACTATAAAAAACTTTTGATGTGCAACCACTGTTTTTACTTTATATTTTCTTTTGATAATCCTAAAAAATATGTTTCTTTGGCGTGACTTGGTTATAATTCTTCTTGATAGATTGAAGCTGCTCCTATGCCCAACGAGTGTAATTTTGAGGTAATTACTTATCTGTTTGATTCCTTCTTGACTGATCTATTAAGAGTATTATTTTATAAGTTTGTTCCATCACAATTTTTATATAATCTGACTCGGTTCGTTGAACATTCTCAATGACTTGATGACCACATTTTTCATTGCATACGGCATCATGTCCATACTTTAGGACGCTCCTTAGGCGTAGTTGAACAAGTACATCGTGTTTTGAATTTTGTTATGCATTATAAAAAATTGAAGAACATTAACTTCCACTACACACGATTTTGAAAACTTGGGATTCAAACAAATGGTAAAATGATAGGCAGAATTTCGGGATATTATAACCCGGTTATGGTGAAATTTGTAGGAACTTCATTTCATTCTCAAATATTTTTTATTTCTAGCTATGCTGCTGCTCTTATACACAAATATAACTACTGAGTTGATTCATTGTTGGGTATCTTGCAGGTTTCAATTCTTTGCAATGATTGTAACGCTACCAGCACAGTCTCCTTTCACATATTTGGTCACAAGTGCAGACAGTGCAGTTCGTATAACACCCGTCGGATTTCGACACCCGCACAGCAGTGAAGGTTTTGGTGTCAGTGAAACCCAATGATAAAATCATCCCAAAATTCCTATTTGATTTTTTCCATTTTGTTACTATTCCCCGACGTAAATTTGAACGTGGGTCCAAAATTCCTGTATACTCTTAAAAGCCTAGTGATACTTGTCAAAAGGTGCAAATTTTGTTTGATGTTGAAAAATAGTTTATGCGTTTAGATTTTTAAACACAACTATACTTAGCATTGGAAATGTAAGTCTATATCACATTCTAACATTAGGGTGTGTTGGTGAGTTTAGAGTGGATGAGGAGGTAAGGATTGGAGGGGAAAGTGAGAAGGAGAAGAGGAGGGGAAAACTTTGTAAAATACTTAAAACTCTCAAACGTAAAGGGAGAAAAGGCTTCAAATAAAGTCCTTCCCTTTCCTTTCCCACAAAAAAATGAACTCACAAATAAAGCCGGTAAAATGGGCGAGCCTGATCCAGAAAAGCTTGCAATAATGTAGGACTTAGATGCTCATTTTAAAAATCTGATTGATAAAGTCCCTTACATGTAAAATCCGCACAAAAGGTAAGTGGCCCGTAAAACCCGCAAAAAAATCGGGTTACCCACAAAAATGTAGGACATGAGCATTTATTTTAGAAATCTGAGTAATTTCTGGAATTTTTAGCATAGTTCGATAAAGTTCGCTACCTGCATTAGGTCGGGTTGGTTAGTCTAAATTGTTAGATCTACTTGGAAACATACCCTTAGAATTTGTTTGATTTGATTTGATTTGATTTTAACAAAACGTGTTTTAATTCAGGGAGGGAGGTTGGGGTATGGGGGTGAGATTTTTTGGGTTGCTGAGATTTTTTTTTGGTCAAGGGTTGCAGAGATTGAATCATGCTCCTTTTGCTATATGTCCATAACTTTTCCACTGAGCTATCAATGAAGGGACGCTCTCAACCTTTTATATTGACTATGAAATGAATAATGAATTGAAAGAAAATGTGAACTGCGGAGTGAGTAACGTGGACAGGGATGGGACCCAGATTCGTGAATATTGTGAGTGAAGCATGGCATGGCATTTACTAGCTGAGTCGTAATAAACCTGCTGAAGGATATCTAGTTTTATTTTTGAGAAATCATAGATGTATAATAAATTTATATAATTAAAAGAGAGATAAGATGATAGAAATATAAGAGAGAAAAATGTGAGATGAGATTTTTTTTTTTTGGTCAAGTGAGATGAGATAATAACATATATCTCTGTTTTTAAGGTGGGCCATTGAAACCGTATACTAGGTTGGGGTGTGATTGTGTTTACTATATACAGACATATATATTTCATCCAAAAAAAAAGACATATATATGTAGAAAAGTGTGAAAATAAGGTAAGCTAGTAATAAGTGATATGAACAAAAAAAAAAATAATTGTCTTGTCTTGTCACATGATACTTGGGAATACTATATGGTGTCCTGAGTTGTGATTTGGGACCCTTAGGTATTATTGCACTTGTTTCTTTCTACAAGTTGGTATGTGAATCCCATCAACTTAAAAAGGAGAAAAATGTAGAAGCATATCTTGTTCAATTGGATGCTGAGGTGTTATTATACAGTTTCTTTTTAGAAGATGATATGTAAATTTCATCAACTAAAACAGAGAGACAGTAGTAATGTCTTATTCAGCGCATAAGATAATATTTAGTATTATCATTATTATTATCATAGGTTAACTATACTTTTATTTTATTTAATTAATAAAAAAATTAAAGAAATAATGCATTAAAAATAAAATTATATATTAAGAAATTAAATAATTATTTTAATAAAAACATAACTTTTTAAATTTATGTATTACTACTATTATTTTAAACAACAAAGGAATGGAAAATGTATTATATCTTTTCTTGTTCATGAGTTGAAATTGCAAGGGAAACGGCAGTGAATAGTATAGGGATGACCCCTTTTAATACGTTAGGTAAAAAGAGCCACGATCATTAATTTGTCACGTTTTTCCACATTAATCCCATTCAGATTCTGTGAAAGGTCATTCGATCCCATGAAAGGAACACATTTTTTCATGTTCACATTACTATTTAGACTTTGTTATGTAAAATTTTGTATTTTTCTATTCACTGATATTCAGTAAATAATGCTTAATTAAAATTTTTTAAAATTTATTCAAAGAGAGATAAACATAAAATTTTTACTTGATAAAATGTATAAAATTTCAACATAAAAAAGTTTCTACTTAAAATACAAATTTAACCTAGCCAAAAGTTTAAATATATGTTTGTTCTCTCCATTCCTTGTCTCTATATGCAATATTTTTTAATTTAAATTATATATATATGTGTGAGAGATATTTTTAATTTAATTTTTATCATTTACTGTTATTATAATACTTTAAAATTCCTATAAACTTATTAAATGTAAGCTATAACTTTAATATAAAGTGAGGATAATTATTGAATAAAATGACAGCTATATATGTATATAGATTAAGAGTTTAATATATGTACACTAGTGTAGAGAAGTTTTACACGGATATTCAATGATGTATTGTCACATCATTTATTGAATTTAATAATATATGAAGTGTCATATTTATTAAATGATGTAGCGATACACCATTAAATGTTTGTGTAAAACTTCTTTACACTGATAGTGTATACTAATTAAATCCATAAAATAAATAAAAACTAAAAAAATATTTTATTGATGATTTGGTTGCTAATTTGCTGGTGAGATCTGTGATGGAAGGGCCCAGATTTAGTTTCTAGCAAGTTCGGCTGAAAAGGCCAAGATGGCCCACAAGCGTAAATATCCGCTGCAGCGTTGGCTCAAGAAAACGAAATGTCTGTGTCCTCTAAATTCTAATAATCTATTCTTCCACTTAGCTTCGATCTCAATCTCTTCAATTATCTCTTCCCCACAAAATTAATGAATTTAAGTCAAGGTCTGTGCTAAAATTAAAAATGTTTTAAATCATGAGTTTTACTGTTCTTAAGTGAAAAAGCATTAAATAAATATATATATATATATTTAATGTCTTAAAAAGCAAAAAGACATCTAATATTTTTAACTTAATAATTAAGAAAATTATTTAATAAAAGTTAAAAATATATTATTTTTTTCGTGTCAAGTAAAAAAAAAGTAACCACCAAATCCTTTCCCTTTCGTTTTTTTTTTTTGTTTTATATCTAAGGTACAAGTGATATAGACATGAATCCAATTTTAGGGATATAAGGGCATGTTTGGTTTGCATTTTTGTTTCCTGTTTTCATTTTCTGTTTCCTGTTTCCTGAAATTTTACAAAGGAAAAACTGGAAATGCTGGAAATATATTTCTTTTCTTTTCATTTTCTATTATATTAATTATCATATATATAATTTTCTCTCTTTTTCATTTTATTTTTCTTTTTATCTCTTTCTTCTCTATATTTCCTACACTTAAGTTTTTAGTGTGGAACTATCTTTTTCTATTAAGTAAAATTTTCAGTTTCTGAAAATTTATATTTGTGGTTATTTATTTTGGGAAAACATTTTCTATTTTTATTTTTTATTTTTAAAATTTTAAATACAAAATATGTCAGTTTTATTTTTTATTTCATTTTCTGTTTTTAATTTTTTGTATAGAAAATAGAAAAACCAATATAAAGCTATTTTTACTACTTCTTACATAAAACTTTAAAAATATAAAATAAAATTAAAATAGTGTAATATTTTTATAATTAAAACTGAAAGAAGTTTATAAATAAAACTTAAAACATAAAATATTTTCTGAAAGTAAACGCTTGTTACAATTTTTAAGGTTTTTCATTCAATATAATTGATTTAATGTATACAGCCATAAAATATATCCCTATTCATATTTTTAAAATGATTTCACTTTACCATTTAAATAATTTATTAAAATTGGCTTTCAAAGTATTGTTTCTAAACACAAACAATCTTTGTAGCCTCAATATTTTTAAATATTTTTTCTTACAAAACTTTTTTTAACATTAATTCTATCAAAATTTTAAACATGGTTTTCCCAAATGATTTGGTAATGTATGATTTTTTTTTTTGAGATATAAAATCACGTATATCCTCTTAAAAAAGATGATTTTGCTCCAGGACCACTAGGTGTAGTAAAGCATAGCCATGTTTAGAAAACTTGGGCCCTTAAGCAAAATTTATATTTGAGAACTAGTCTAATATAAATCATGACTCTTTATTTTATGAGTTTATTTTATATATTGTCATTGTTAAAAAAATTTACATGAAGATTCAATCATGTATTATCACATTGTTGTCATATTCATTAAATTTTATGGCAACACATTATTGAATATCCGTATAACTTTTTTTACAACAACAGTGTATATCTATTAAATCTTTATTTTATTTTTTTATCTTTTTGAGTTTTAAAAATATTGATCAGAATTTTATAATCAAGTAGCATGACTAATCTATCTTGTGACATAGTTGATCTTAACTAAAATTTAAGGGTGTGTTTAATTAAGTTTTTTTTTAAAACTATTTTACAGTTTTTTTAAAAATGTTTATTTTTTTTAACAAATGAAATGTTTTTTTATGCAAGACCACATGTATCCTCCATGGGAGGTAATCCTGTTTGAACCCGGTAGAACTTCTATGGAAGGAAAAACTCTCCCTCCGAGTATTTAACGCAGCTGCATACCAAGGGCTCGAACTCGAAACCACTTGTTAAGCTAAATGAAATGATTTATTTATAGTATTACCACCATAAAATTAAAAAAGGAAAACCAATTTTCGAAAACATCTTCGAGTTGTTTTGGAATTTTAAATTTAAAAAAATAATCTCAGATTTTAAAATTGTATCTATAACTTGTCTCTCAAACAAGTTTTTTAATTTTTTTGTTTTTATACCGTTTTTTTAAATTATAAACAAATAAGTTCTAAGTAATTTTAATTTCAAAGAAACTTGTTTTGCGATAAGAGTGATAAGTGATGTTAATATTTTTCTGATTAACAAGGATTTGGAAAAGAAACATCGTCCTTGTCAACTTACTCGACAATCAAATAGAGAGAATAATAGGTTGAAAAGTTTAAGAAGAAAAAAATAATTGAAAAGTTTAAGGAGGAGTGAGGAGTAAAGGAGATTAGGACTGAAAGAATGAGAATAATAATTTAGCAATAATTTAATAAAATTAAGACAGTAAAATTTATTTTTAATGATCTTTTTTAAGAAATTTTAATAATCTAAACAAAGAAGAATTATAATTTTAAAGAGTATAAAAAATTTCTTTGTAACTTTGATGTGGTAAACAACCATGCACTTGTCTAAAGGCTTCCCCAACTTTGAGCCAATTATGTCCCAATTATTTTGATTTAAATATGTTATTAGTCTCTGAATTTATTTCTTATAATTTAAAATTAGTGGTTTTATTCATTCAAAAATTAAAAATACATCTATGTAGTCCCCATTATATGGTTTTGATATAGATTTTGTTACGAATTAACTATAAATTTTTATGATAAGAATGAAAAAATGATTATTTTCACTTTTTGAGGGACCAAATTTTAAATTGCATGAACTAAAATTAAATATTGACTATATTTCGAGGACTACAAATATATTTAACCCTATTTAATGTAGTTATATATCTAAAATTTAAATTCAAAACTACTTCTTATGTTGTATCAAACCCTACAAATTGATTCAAATTCTTGTTCTATTTTATTTACAGTTAAATATAATTGATTTTAATATATTTATAGAGTCAATTACATGAAATGAATGATTTACAAAATACGTTAGATGAAAGTAATTTAAAATTAATTACACATATTTGATTTTGATTATTTCCAACTAAAAACCCAAACTAAAGTATGGTTGGCTATTTCATAAAGTAATATTTTGAACATAAAATTAGTTGAGATCAATCAAGCATTTTTATTTTATTTTACGCTAAGTATAGTAATTTTTATATGAGTTTTACTTCTTCAAAGTAACAATTTTATTTAAAAACATAAAATTTCTAGCTATAATTTACAAAGGATAAGAAAAAGACAAAAAATAGAACAGACAAAATATATAAATTGACTTAAAGATCAAAATGAGGGAGAAAACACAAGTATGTAATGTTTAGTTCTGTTAAGAATTTGGTATTTTTTTTTTAAATTTTGAACGAGCCAATAATAACATTATAAATAAGACAATGTTTTAAAAATAATTTGTTACTAATATTTTTCTAAAACAAATACCCTTTACATAATTATTCATGAAAATTAATTTTCATCAAAATCATTCAAACAAAATATTATTCTACTGAAATCACTTAATTTTAAATATATTTTAATCAAATAAACATTATACAAAATCAACTTGGCCGAAGCTTATCCCTTATCCAGATACAGTCAACATATGAAATTATCACTATCATTTTCTAACATCACTTAAAAAGTCCAAATATTTCCATTTGGCCTTAATCACAAAAATCAATTCAATTATCCTATCCTCCATGCATTTTAAAAAGTACTTATATACTCACTCCGGTCGTATTTATAAGAACTTTTTAACTACTTTACACGGATTAAAGAAGTTGATTACAATAAATTTGTCATGAATGTGTATCACATTTACTAGACTACCCTTGAATTTATTGAGACCCATTATCTTTCTCTTTCTATTAAACTAATCAATTGTATCCTACTCTCTCTACTAATTAATTACTCACCTACCTCCACTAATGGAGTATTTTTGTCAAATAATAATTAATGCATGAAACAATTTAAAAAAATTATTATAAAAATCACCTTTAAAAAGTTTCTTATAAATAGCAGCGGAGTGAGTAATATAAAAAAGAACTCTTTATTTATTTATTCATTCAAGTTGTTCTTGTTCCCCAAGCAAGGAGGACTTCCATCTACCTTTGCCAAATCTCAAATTCCACCTAACCCTTTCTTCTCCAATCTCTTCACAGCCATACAAAGAAAAGAAAATAAGCTATGAGTGGTTCTCCGAGACAGAGACAACACTCACACACTGTTCCTGCATATAAAGAAGAACAAGAAGCATCACAACTAGCTCGACCATGTGACTATTGTGAACACTCCACAGCAGTTCTCTACTGCAGAGCTGACTCAGCAAAGCTCTGTTTCTCTTGTGATCGTGAAGTTCACTCCACCAATCAGCTTTTCTCAAAGCACACTCGCACTCTTCTCTGTGATGCCTGCGATGATTCCCCTGCTACCATACTCTGTTCCACTGAAACCTCTGTTCTCTGCCAGAACTGTGACTGGGAAAAACACAAACTTTCCCTTTCCTCCGTGCATGAAAGAAGGCCTATTGAAGGGTTCACCGGGTGCCCTTCTGTTACTGAACTCTTATCCTTTGTGGGGTTCCAAGATTTAGGGAAAAAAGCGCTGCTTTCACCTCAGGAAAGTGGAGTTGCAGGGGATGGGTTTCTGGGGTATGCGATTGAAGAAGGGCTTTCTGATTTGTTTGTTTGGGATGCTCCTTCTGTTGTTAGTCTTGATGATTTGATTTCTTCTTCTGCTTCTTCTCATAACTATCAGGCCATGGAGGTTCCTCCTTTGCCCAAGGTTGGTGTTTAAATATGTATTTTGTCCCCCTTTTTTGGATGATGGGAAAACAGAAAATTCAATAGAAATTCATTTTTTTCTTTTGTAAGAATTGAGGAAAGTTCAAGTTTTTTTTATAGACTATAGGGTTTCCTTCTCTGTTCAGCTCTTGAATTGCAAGCTGGGATTAGTGATAAATTGTACTCTGATAGCTAGTTTAGTAGGTAAAGAGTGAGACTAATAAGAATTTGTGTTTTTTTTTTTTGAATTTCGTTTTGGTTGTCTTCTAGGAATCTGGATTCGTTGGATGTAAAAGAAAACATTCAAAATTTGTGTCTATTGCTACTATTTTGACTTGTTCAGGGTATTGTTATTGAATCAGAATCGTAATGCTGCTTGTGGGCGACACAGAGAAGAGATTCTTAGTCAGCTTCGTGAACTAACAAAGTCTGAGCCCTTGGATGAACCTGAACAGTATGTGCAATCAGGAAATTTGTCCACAGGTTATGAACGTGACATAGAGAATGACATCTTTCCTGCTCATGAGGTAAAGTTTCTATTTCATTGGGTTCTACATGTGTTATCAATGCTGATTTCTGATAATGGGTTCTTTCTTTGTAGACCATTTTCAATCATGTAATGTTTATTTGCTTTTATCTCTAGGTTGTACTAATTACAAAAACTGTCATATTTTGAGGGATCAAAAAAAAAATTTAGCTCTATGTTTGATTTGTTTTGAAATTGAGTTTTGGTTCACCTTGAGACACTTTAGAGAAATCCCCCTCTAATTTATTAAAAAGAGAAACACTAGAACTGCTTAAACCCCCTAACTATGCTGCCTTATTGATTGTGTTTATCAGTGGCATAGAGAAAGCAGTGAGACTATGTATCAAGTTGTTCCTCTTGATACATCATTAAGAGCTTATAATGAAGAAATTCCAGTTAAACATTCTACTCCTGCTGTTGGGGAGACTCATGCCTATGGAAACAATGGTAAACCTTCAAATTCTCTCAAGTCTGAAACCTTATCAACTGCCCCTAAAGCTGTGCCACATGAGGTAGCAAGTCAAGAAAGGGATTCTGCATTATTACGGTACAAGCAGAAGAAGAAAACAAGAAGGTATATTACTGTGAAGTGTGATTCTGTAGTTGATCATTGCTTGTCATCTCCTTGCAATTTCTGAATGACTGTTGGACTGTTGATTAACATGAGCTACATGTATATATACATATGATCTTGATGATTGGTGCATATAGATTGATAATTCTTCTAGATTTACTAAACTGACATAGTTTACATAAAAATCAACAGATATGAGAAGCAAATAAGGTATGAATCACGAAAAGTTCGGGCAGAAAGCAGGATAAGAGTCAAGGGCCGATTTGCCAAGATGGAAAACTAAAACCATGGTAGGTTGTTATGACATCAAACTATAGATGTCAAGCTTAGATCTTATAAATTATGTAGCATGTCCCTTGTTTAGTGAACTTAACTATATTTTGCATGTGATGTATTCTTGTGTCCAGAGCTTGGATATTACAAAATTTACCTAAATATGTGCTTCCAAGCAGTTCAAGAACAATGAATGCTGAGGGGGCAATGGGGAAAAGGGAACAAATCAAAGTGTTAAGTGCAAAAGCAAATGGGGATAGTACTGGAGTATGTGTAAATTTTCAAGATTATATTCTAACATAGAAAAGTAATGTACTCAGTTTTGTTTTTTATGTATTTTGAATAGCCATGCATGCATGTTATGTAATTTTCAGTCACAATGTACTCCATTTGTTATCTGATTGAATGTAAACCCTCAAGTGTGATAACATTCAAATTTTTATATTTGTTCTGATTTCTTCTTCTTATACATGTGATAGTTTATTATCTTCTCTTAACTTCCATATCTTGCCTGCTTAATTAAAAGCATTCATATCTTGAATCGTGTATGACAGATATTACAAACAAATGGAGTACATACTGCGGTTGGAAATGGAGCAGAAAAGATACATCGGAGAAGGGAGCATTTTACTAGCTACTGCACTCTTCTGTAGTTGTTTTAGAAGCTGTAGCTTGGATAATGCTTTTTCTTCCAGCAAAATGTAAGCTTGTGCAAGGTTTTTGACATTTTCCCCATTATACATTATGAATGGTTAAACAATGTAGAGTTGTAAAATATTAGTTGTAGACATTCTTATGAGGTTTATAAAAGAATAAAAAGAAAAATGCGAGGTAGATGGATCTGGGAAGAGCTTGAATGGTGAATGCCTTGGAATATCTGCCAAAAAGCCACTGCTTAGTTGTTTGACCTTCAATAGTTTCTTTTGTTACCTTAATAATTTCATTTTTCTTGCTAATGTTATAAGTTCTTGCTGAGTATATAAGGAGCCATCTTACATCTAAGTGCTAGATATGAAATCATTTATGTGTTCAACTTGAATATCTTCCTCTAACCCAACATTCCTATCTGCCTACAAAAAAGAGAGTCCAAGGGAACAACAGTAGGGACTTGTGTGAAACATCATATAGTGAGGGCATTGATGATGGACACCGTACCCCAAAGCAAACGTCCTAAATATCATATGTACAAAGGAAACAAATGGCATAAAACCACAGAAATCAACAATTCGTGTATGGGTATAGTGCAACATGGGCTTTGTTATCTTTTTTTATTATTCTATTTTAATAAATCATGTGTTTTGAAGTGATTATGTTTATAAATATTTTGATGCATGAATTACATACTCTACAATTGATTGAATAGCCAAAACAAAGGGCGCATTTGGAAGACTTATGAAAAAAACTTATGACCTCCTAATAAAATTGTTTTTAGCTTACTTTAGCAAGCTACTCAGAGTAACTTTTGAAACAATTTATGCAGAGATAAAGTACCTTGTCCCCCCTTTGTTTCTCACCCACCTTTTAAGTGGTTATGACATAAGCTCTCATATGATAAGTCCTTGATTAAGTTTTCCTAAACACCAAAAATACTTACAGGATCACTTGGCGATATTTAATAAGGTAACGTTTATAGGCCATGTTTGGATGTATTTTTGTGGAAGAACTTCTAAATGAAAAAAAATAAAATGAATTAAGAAGATCAAATAAATTTAACTTCTCCATAAGGTGAAATTAGTCTATGCAACCCACCATCTTCCAAAGCTCTCACATTTAATTTCTTCATAAGTAACTAATTTTAACTTATGGAGAATTCATTTGATCTCTTTAATTCATTCTATTTTTTTATTCTAAAAATTCTTCTGCATAAGTGTATCCAAACTGGGCCATAATCTTAGGCGTCAGGTAATCGATAAACAACTGTACTTAAGATTCAGTTGTAGTCACAAGTCCAAGCCAGATGGATTGCCTAAATCTTTGTTTGGTCTTTATTTTTTTTGGCAGAATGTGTTTCTATGATTCTTTCTAAATTTGCTCAGTACAAATTAAGTAATTGGCCGGCAAGCAAGTATTTGACAGATATATAGTAGCCAATTTAAAATCGGTAGTATCTAAAGAAAAGTGTCTTGTGACACATGAATGAATGCTAATATGCATCATCAACTACATGGAACACAGTGGTTATAGACAATGAATCATATATGATCCACACAGCAACGTGGTAGGGTGCCACTCTTGTCAAAGCGAAGACAATTTTTCATCCTGACATGATGGTTGGTCCCTTTGCAACAGACATATTTTCACATTTGAGAATGGTGCCATTGTTTGGCAAAGTTTTCCCATTGACCTTATTGCGAAAGAATCATATGAATTCATCATCTTAAACAACATGTTTGATTTAGTATTGAAATGTGGTAAACTCATGTTTCCAATTCTATAAATAGTTGCACTGGGGTTTAACCCGTTCAGTACTAAACCAAACACACACGAAATTGAAGTTGAAATGAATACATTGCTTGAAGCCCAATTATATGAGCCATCGAAGATCACTCTTATATCTAATAGTGAACATTTGGGCTCCGACCCATTATTACAAACTTGGAGCCTGGAGGAGCATCTATGCTAACCAAGCTACATTTGATAATGGTTTATCAATTGAATTGTTTATATCCAACAAATTTTCAATTCAACCTCATGGCATGGAAGCTGAATTCATAGTTAAATTTCTTATCAGTCAAGGCCAGCATTTAGATTTTCCACATTGGCTCATCTTCATTTGCATGCGTTTAAGGATGCACAACTTGTAACCAGCGCATATATATAGCATTTATGATATTAATGTTGACATGTTGTGAAGGATCATTATTCTAGTGGCATTGGCATTGCAAGCATGATAATGTAAGGTAATATCTTGGCAAGGAAAATCACACAAGTTTTAAGGGTATTTTGGACTCATGGATGAATTAAATGTTGCAAAAGAAGATCTGGTGTTTGTTTGGGGAGATGGATTTTAGAAGAGTAGAAGATGCAAGTAATGTCCATACTTGTATGAAAAGATGGCAGAGCAGGCCTTTCTGACAAGGGCCCTATTCTTTAGGACATATATTCTTGGGGCTTTGTGACTTTCTAATGTTGGTTGTGGCATGTGCTTTTAATAAGGTGCGTGATTTCTTGACCAAAAAATATATTAATAATAAGGTTGATGTCATAGAGTATGTCAATGGAGAAACCTACTCAAATTGCTTAGAATTTATTTTAATATTTTTCATATGAATTGTATATATACATACACATAATTTTCTTTGCTTTTTACACAACTCTGCAATTCAATAAAACAACTTTACAAAAACCTCTTTAAACACCGGATGCTTTTGGAAGCATCTAATTCTTAAAAATAAAATCCAAACATTCCAACATCCTCCAGCCAGGGACGGATCTACGTTGCTGATTGTGGGGGCAATTGCCCCCACAAAAGTTTTAGTTTGTTCTTAAAAATACATGTATTATAGCTATTAATTGTGCCTCTATAAGGATTTAATATTTTTAATATTAAAATTTTATATAGGGTAAAATATGTTTTCCATCCCTGTATTTTTGGTCAAATTTGGTCTTCGTCCTTAAACTTTGAAACCCGTGTTTTATATCCCTATACTTTTGAAACACATTAATCATAGTCCCTGACCTTAATTAATTATGCCAAGTTCCTGATTTTTGTTTAATAGACTTTCACATTACTCTTTAGTGTTGGGTCTCATTTAATCCATGTGAATGTTGAGTATATTTATTAAGCAATTGAACTAAATAGCAACTTAACAAAGTTAATTAAGGATAGAAACTATGATTAAGGTGTTTTTAAAATATAGGGATATAAAACAAATATTTTAAAATTCAGGGGCAAAAATCAAAATTAACCAAAAATACAAGGACTAAAAATATTTTTTAACCATATATATATAACTATTACCCCCATATCATAAAATTTCTAGATCCGTCACTCCCTTCCGCCATAACAAAAGTTGCTTATTTTTAAGAGCTCATTAATTAATCACAATATATTGGAAATGGTCTTAGCCATCCTTCTAGGAATAACAATATTCAAATTGGCTAAAAGATCCCCCTATTTATTGTGAACATTGATGATGTAGAGATGGTGTGTCTTAATAAAATTGGGTGATTTCAACATGGACCCCAAAAATGTGCTTTATGACAGATATCGTTACTATAAATAGCATATTTTAATATTATAAAATTAACTTTAATTTTTATAGTAATAAAATTAGGAGCTTATGATGTATCCAAACTCAAAATGATTTATCCTAAAATGAAAAAAAAAAAATTATTAATTAGCAAATGTTTTTTTTTTGTTTATTTCATTCAATATTTCTCATTTTCCAATAAATGGACAGCGAAGAGATGAATGAAATAGAAGGATCTGTAAATATTTAATTTAGTTTCAATCCCAAAATCCCTTCACATCACTAAAACAAAGTACAACACAATGTTGCTATATTCACTATCACATATATATTCTTCCCTTCCTTTATTATTACCATGAAACATTAATTTCCTTTGAAGCAGGAGGGTGGAGAAGGTCAAGACATTGATCTTTGGGTAGATAGGGCATTACTACATTTTACCTACTTTCTAAACAGAAATAGCATCATCCTCATGCATTCATAAACAAGTAGCTATTTTTAGTGTTACTGCTCTTAAATGAATACACCTACCATCAGGTATATCAAAAATCACACTACAAAGCAAAAACACTTCAATTAATTCAATATCTCACCACAATAAATTAAAAATATAGTATTCATCAACCAGCAGCAACTGTAATAAGGTCTAAGCAAAAACACACTTCACTTGATTAATTAAATTAACTAACACTACATATATCTATGGATCTATCTAATTTGAGTTTTTTGTGTAATGGAGTTTGAAAACAGAGTGCACCACCAGTAACAGAAAGACAGAGGAGCCAATGATAGAAAGAACCAAAGCAGCAGTGACATGACGACAGTAGGCATCAAAGACATTGCAAACCTTCATCCATTGCACGTGTGAGTTCCCTTTCTGTCCTAAAACTCCCACTGCACCAGCTGCTCCATTGGCTGAGAACAACAATGCCATCATTACAAGGTCTAACACTGTTAGCATAAAAAACGCTGCCGTTTTGATATTATTTCCAGTGCTATTGCTTCTTGCCATCGCTGAGATCACCAAAGAAACCGCTGCATATGAACATCCTATAGCGTTTGACACCAAGAAAAACCTAATCCACAAATAACATAAAGTTACTTTGAAATCACAGAAAGTAAAGAAAAAAAAAATCGCCAGTATTTATATTATTTAATTAATTTCTTAGAGTTTTAGATTATTCATAATGACCAAAATTTTAAATCTTGGTTACACTACACCAAATAAGACTGATGTGATTACAACGTCACATTAAAAACAATATTGTTTGAGTCGAGTAGAATACGTATGAGTGACAAATATACTGCATACTCAAATCGAAATCACCGATAAAATTTTATCAGCTGATTTATGTGCTCGATGAGAAATAGTGCAACCTTGAAAATATAATACATGGTTTAACAAGTATTGAGGTTAGTTAGAGTTGGACTTACACGATAGCAGACATGTATTCCCATTTGGCAGTGGCTGTGAATTGCATTCCAGCGTAGGAGATGGTTTTAGTTTCCTTGTCTGCACCAACGATGATGGTAGCGATAAGAGTGAGTGAGAGACAGAGAAATCGTAGAAACACATCGTAAGGCCTCTCCACTACCACCTTCTTCACATCGCTCTGCACTGATGATGATAATTCATCCACGCTCGGCTTTGACTCGGTGCCCATATTCTTTAATTTCTTGGAAGAAGAAAGTGTGAGAAACAGAGAAATAAAGAGAGAAAGCTTAACCTAACGGTAACTAATTCAGAGGAAGAATAAGGAAGGAAGGGTTGAATATAAAGATGGAGAGGAGAAGAGAAGATGTATGTATGAATGTGAAAGGTGGGGAGGTTGAAAGTGCATTGAAGGCAACTCGTACGGCCTTTACGTATTTAATTAATGCCATCAACGATCTATTGTCAATGCTCTTTCCTTTTTCGTTTTTCATTTTGTCTCTAAACGCCTCCCTTCACTCACCTCATCACCCTTTCCTTTTTTTGTTTATATTTATTTACTCTTTCCCAAATAACGATGAACACAATTGCCACGATCTTTTATAAGTATTAAAAGCAGAGTTTGGTTACTATCATAATGAACACTTTGAGAAATTAATTGTAGTAGTAGATATATCTCGCATAACAATTTATACAATTATGATAGAGAAAGAGATAAATAGAGAAAAGTTTGAGATGTGATGGGTGATTCAAATAAAAAGTGTATTGTATGAAATCTTGTATGACATAAAAAGAAGTGTTATATATATTGGAAATGTATCTTGGGAAACGTTACTAAGAGTAGCTTCTACCCGGATCCACGTTAGAAACGTGTATCCAATATACACCGGACACATCATTAGTGAGAACAATTGACTATGATGAGAAATATCGAGAACTCGTTAGATTATATTTAACTGATCGCTAAAAAAATCATGTGAGACTTTTTGCACATCACTAAAACATACAATTTAGAATTTTCTAAATTGTGTATTGGAAATTGAATTTTCGGAATATAATTTAATTTTTTTACGTACCAAAAAATTTAAAATTGTTCAATAAGGAGAGATATAGATATAGATGAAGGGGTGAGGATGGAATATTGTGTGAGGAAGGGAAAGAGTAAAGAAGAAACAGGGAAGGAAGAAAAGTGGGGAGGGGTAATTCAGGGGAAAAACAAATAAATATTGGTGGTGTGAATAGTTAACAATGGAGGTGTGAATAGCAACTCCCTATATGTGGGCTCAATCTTTAACATTTTTGGACCGAAAGGAAAGTCCAGTCCAATCCACCGCGGAATCTTCTGCTTCGCGAGGGAGTGAGGGATCGACGTCGGTACTCTGCAAATTAGGGTTTGCAATTTGTTCACGGTCGTTCCCTCAATTGCTCTGAAGAAACTCCATCTTCCGGCAATGAAGAAAAGGAACGAGGATTGCAACGTCAACGACGATAAGATGATCAAGAAGAAACAAATGATGATGAAGAAAAAGAACTTTTCGAGGTTGGGCGGAAGTGGACTTTCTCTCGACGTTTTCGCCAATGCCAAATCTAAGAACAATCACTATAACCAGCTCTCATAAGTAAGCATCTTTCTCTTCTTATTCGTTTAATTTCTTCGTAATACTTCCAACCCTTTTATAGATTTCGGTGTCGACTAGAGTAATGATTCATTTGAGCTATAATTTGCTTTTTGTACAACAAAGAGAATGAAATGAAAGGAAGAAGAAATGTAGGGCTGCTTCATTTGACTTCTTACGTACAAACCCCTTTTATGACATTGAACTTGTCTCTAAATTTGGATATCTGAGACTAATAAAAGATGGAACGAAATATGGAATGGAATATAGTTATCATTCCATTTTTTGGGTATTTTTATGATGGAATGAAGAAAAAAATCCATCTAGTACCCTCAAATTGGAGGTGAAGAAAGTGGAATAATGGATGGAATGAAATTAAATGCGTTGCATCATATTTAATTCTATTACTTACTATTTTAAACAATGGTCTGGTTGTAATTCCCAATAAAAGTTTTCCACTTTTGTTTTATTATATCCTTTGCACAGGTTAGAAAAGCCGTTTAAACAATTAAAAGACATAATATTAGAGCTAGTATATTTTTTGGCAGATTCACTTACTTAGCTTTAACAAGATAGCATTTTCAACATGGATATGTTATCGTGTTTAGCATTTTCTAAGTCAAAATACCAAGATTAATGGAGTAAGACACATGGAAATGCTATAGTGACTGTTTTCCATGCTAATAACCCGAAATGTATTGATGCTTTCATGTTGGGAATGCTCAAGCTTGTTGGCATTTCTACTTGCCACGCTTCATACGTTTAGTCCTCCCATTTTTTTCCTCTTTCACCCAACATCTCTGCTATCCTTTTGTCACCTAGTCCAACATGCTTATTCTTTGTTCATCATGCCAATATAGCTATGTTAGGAACTACCTATGTATGATTTGAAAAGGATTTAAAAATCCAGTGTCACCAAAATAGTAGTTGTTTGTTAAGTAATTTTGCCCACAACACCACAGTTGTCAATAAGCCTTTGGAGCTACTTCATTTGGTTTTGTTAACATACTTGAATATTTTGGTAATAATCAAACCCTATATCCTTGTCATGATTTCTTCAAAATATTTTATTCATAAAACATATGAAAAAACTTATTTTGGTACTTTCCAATAATAATATATTCGTAGGATGCTACAATTCCCCATTTTATGTGCTCTTTAAGGCATGGTTTTCCTGTCATGACAAGGTATGAAATTAAGGTTCTGGACTTATCGCTTGTTGTGCAGACCTATGGTTTGGGATGAGAATGTGATTGTCACTATATCTAAGCTCCTTTGTCATCTACCATTGCAAACTTCTCATTGATCTTTTTTCTCTCTTGTCAGAGAAGCAAAGGGAGTTCCATAAGAATGCTAAGAACGTGAAAAAGTTAAGTTGTTAAAGCAGCAAAACCAGCAGAATGATCCCTCTGTTGCCAAGAGACAGATTGAGGTTTGATATCATATTAGCTGCTTGCTCTGAGATTGTTATTACTTATCTGTAGGTCAAGACCTAGGTAATATGTCAAATGTACTAATGCCAGTATGCCACTGATATTGTTTTACCACTTTATAGATTCTGTAGGTATCAGAAAAGAGAAATTTTCATATTCATGGTTTATAAGGCAGAGCCAATGTTGCTCTATCTGAGGTTCTTTATGCCTTAATAACATAATTGGAAAAGTGATGGAGCTTGAGAACATATAATGCTACTCCAATTCATAAAATACTGTCTTGAATGTGTACTACTTAAGTATACTATTAATTTTCTTCTCTATTTGCTGTTGCAAAATTTGATTGAAACTAAAGGGGACAAAGACAAGAGTGAGCGGAAGAGGAAGAATAGTGCCCTTAGTTTGGAAGAATTGTACAAGAAGAAGTTTGAAGAGAAAGAGAAAGAAAGAATGGAGAAAGAGGCAGTTGTTAGGGTAAAGAAGAAAGAGAGAGAGAGAGAGAGAAAGCTGAAGCTAGGAGAAAGGCTATGCGGGAAAAAATACTTAAGAAGACGTGTAACGGACAGCCTGTTATGAAATACAGAATTGAACATCTTTTGGAGACTATACAAGGTTCAACTAAAAATGAAGCTGACAATAAATCCTGACTAGTGGAGTAGAGAAGGATCAATTGCAGATAACATCCCATCTCTTGAATTTTTATCAGCATGATAGTGTGTATTTACTTGGAACATGGCTGACATTAATTGAGTGCCATGGCATGGGTAGAACAGTTACTGGGGAAAGATGTGCTGCTTAACAGTGGATATATATTGATTGTAGCATTCCTAATTGTGCAGTGTTCGGGGTTAAACTGTTAAGCATCAGACTGTTGTTCAGACAATAATACCAGCTTTGTCAATGTCATGGCTGTATCAAATTTTGTACTAAAAGTGATGCCAGTAATTATTATGCAGCAGCCGCGATAATGGCTGTAAGCAGTTTGTGCATATGCTTCAATATAGAAACAGTTAAATATAGAAATGATGGATGTTTATAGTGAAAACTTTCTTTAGTGTATCTACTCTGCTACGTTTCATTTATTTCTAGATAAGGATGAAATATATGTTCTCTCTCATGGATATCACATAAGGGTTACTTGGAGAAATTTCATTGGCAATTCCAATTTACATCACAACTTACTGATCAATGAAATTTGTTGAAGTCACCTATGAGTGAAGATATGAGATAAACGTTGTACAACTAACAACTATCATTATCCGCCTGAAAGATTACCTACATGTAGATAAGCTCAACCTAATTGATGCCCATCAATATTCCTTGCAAGTGAGTATATCCCTGATTGAAAAGCTCTTATTTTGTTTTATTTTCATTTCAATTGTATGCACAGATAAGATCTATAGTTAATAGCAAGTTAAATCTCTCCCTTGTAAGAGATGCAGGAAAGAAGATGCAAAAAAGAAAGTTTATTTGCTTTTCTCTATGTAAATCACACAAGATAAAATCACATAAGTGTAAGGAAACCAGAGGAGTGACCATTTAGCCGATGCACACAAATCACAACATAGAACAAAATTTAGATTTACAGAAATCAGTTTGGAACAACTAACAACAGATTTTCTTTTCTGGGGGGTGTCAACGGCAGCGATAAACCACAACCCTTCCTCTTGGAGGGGAGCAGATAACCATTAGAGTGAGAGCAAGAACCAGCACCATGAGAAGTCCCATGAAATCAATACATAGCTCCTTGCAAGCCATCGTTATATGCCTTGGTCTTCTATGAATCCTTCTCTGCAAAGGCAAAATAAGTTCATGAATATGGTCACGGTATTCATCTCATCTTTATTTATAATTTGTCTCTTTTAACTGAAAAGTTGACCTATTAGCTCCATTACAAGTCCAGGTTTATTTAATTATTGATTTAAGAAGTTTCTCAGGCAACAAGGCTCAGTTGCACCAATGTTGACAGAATGAAAGGGCGTGATGTAACGTTACTAAAGATTTTTGATCTAGTGGTCAGTTTATTGCTTTTTTTTTTTTTTTTTTGTCTAAACCACGAATATCCTCCACATTCGAGCCCAGAATATCCATATTATAGTGGGGTTAACTTTCTTTCCACAAGACTCGAACAGGAGACCTTACCTGAACGAATCAAACATGTATGACTAGAACCACTTCCGTTAATAATTTATTGCTTTATTTAATGTCATTTAATCCCAACCTTGTTTGAAAATTGAAAAATAAAAAACAGCCCGTATTCTAATTTTTAATATCAAGTATTTCCAATGGCAATTTTTTTTTACATCACCTATCCCAGCAAGAATTTCACCTTTAATATTTGATTTCTTGTACAAATTCCGGTGAGCCCCTATCTTACGGAACGTTGATTTTTAATTCAATTCCCTTAATACATCTACTAACCAAACAACAATATTCAAGGTCTTTCTAGAAAACGTGGATTCCACTGATCCTAATCTCAATCTCAAGTCGAACCAAATCATTGACCAAGACTTCATTGTTTTTTTACAGAGATTGAAGAAGCCATCTCACAAAGAGACACACACATATATATTGACCAAGACTTCATTTTTATAACAAAAATGGAAGAGGCCATCTAAAAAAAATCAACATTGTTAGCCTAATTTGGAATGAATTATTCCAACATCCTATTTGCAATTGAATACACAAGATTCCTTGCCTCAACCTATTTATATACTAATCGTGTGCGATTAGCCAATATGATGCTATTCATTTCATGTCACTAGCTTCTTTTATGTACAAAACTATTTTGCTCTAGTCGATAATTGCAATTAGACCTTCTAACTAGTTGTGAATCAAGTCATAGGTTCAATTGACACAAATTATTTGGTTTGATTAGGCTTATCTCTTAGTTGATGGCATAAGAAGTACTTGGTGTATACAATTTCAGGGTTAGGTTCCAAAAGAATAAGGTCAACTTAGGTTGTTAAGAGTCAAGCCAAAGTCTACTCAATCAAACATTTATATAAAATTATTATTCTTAATTGCTCATCGTGAGACAAGATGCCATTACCTTATGTTATGTTTAAATCCATCTTTAAATTAGACTCTCCTCAATTGTAAGACAACAGAATTAGAGCAAATCAAATAGGTTGTGTCCAATTATTTTTATTGGTATTTCTATCAAATATTTGATTAAATGAGATTCTGACTAGGAAAATTAAACTCAAAACACATCATTGAGAAAGGAAATTAATCAATTATATTGAAATAAGTCACACAGACCTCATTTTTTCAAAGAGCGACAGCTTAAGTTCATATCAAAATCAAAATTATCTACATCTCGAATTTTCCGAACAAAGCACCTATCACAAGAGAAAAATTAAAATTGAAAGAAAACCTTACTCTGAAAATATATTTCAAAACTTTGACATATGTGGTGACGGGAGCAAGCAACTGCTGAAAATTGAATTAAGCTGGAGATGCGTTAAAACTTAAAAGTGACACTATCAATATATTAATTTTATTCTATTAATATAGAATTAACTCAAACAAAGCAACATAATCAATGTATTATTTCATATACTTCTCTAAATCTTTTTATTATTTCATATAATGTATTTGAATCCTACAGAAACTTAGAGACACCTTTTTTATTGATATTAATTTTATGTATTTTATCTAATAAGAAAGTATATATATAAATATATATATTTATTACTAACTTTCTAAGAAAAATAAAATAAATACTAAAATTTCCTTTTAAAAGTTAAAACTAACTTGATTTCCTAAGTAATGCGTGGAATTCTTACATATTTATTGAATAGTGTGAATTTTAAAATTTCAAAATTAAAAGAATTTGAAATGAACACGTGTATTATTAGATGTAAAAAATTTATTATACATCAAACCAAATATATCACATGTCGTTAATTAACACGTGAGTTAAAAGAAAAAATATTTAATTTTAATTTTTTCAAGTCATATAATATTTATTAAAGTCGTGAATCCTTTGTAAGGTAATTTCATGAATGAGCTAATTTTATATAGATATAAATTATCAATTTAAAAAATCATTTCATCATAATATTAGTTAGCTAAAAGATTAGATAATACACATTTTAAAATTAGTTTACTAAATTAATTATTTCTTAATAATGATATGCTCTAATTTATCCTTCACTCCAAACAGGTATAGTGGAGTTAAATGTCAAGATATATTTTTCATATAACAATTTTTTTTCTCTATTACATCACTTATTACATCTCACACGTCTCTTGTAGTTGGGCTTTTGTGCGTTCTCTTGCCCTCGTTTTGGGCCGTCGCAATGAATGAACTATAGGCCGAAATAATCGTCTGTATGCTTTAAAGAGAGCACGTCCAATTGTTGAGGCCCAAAAAAATAATGATGGAGAGGACAATTCAAGAAGCATTTTACCCAAAAAAAAAAGAATAATTTTTCTGACCAAAAAAAAAATCAAAAATCATTTTCAGCTCCGCGCGAAACTGGAATTGGAAATTCTCATGTAATAAAATAATTTATTTACATTTGCTTAATAATTTAAAGTTTTTAAATAATGAATTTGCAACATAATTGGAAGTTTTATATTCAAATGGTTTTTGATAGCTTTAGGTTCTATTATTTTCTAAAAGAAAGAAAAAGAAGTTCCAAAAGCTAGTTTGGCAGCTCTGGGCTCTGGCTTCAAAGCATAACGAATAACTTTGGGCAGCAGCGTCATGGTAACTTATGTAATGATACAACATCCATTTGCAACAGTAATTTAGCATAATAGTAAGTGTGCCAAAGAACAGTAAAATCAGAAGGAAAGAAAGATATCGAACAGGGAACTCAGTGATCAAAGGAAAGGACCATAGTAATAAGGGAATATGAATGATGACGATCATGAACATAAAACGTGCGGCCATCATTAACCAATGAAACCAGTCCTCGCTAGTCACTACTCACAACACATCTTGTTGACCCTTTACTTTCACATAAGTTTCGTGTTCTGTTCCTGCAACATAATGTTAGCATTGTCTTGCCTACTTGTCCCGCCCGGGATTTTCCTTTTTATTTTCATTTTCAGTCTTAATAAAGATTTTCTTTCATTAATATCTTAAAATTACATGTTGATTTTTTAAAAAAAATATAATACTCAATTTTTTTTTTAGAAATATTGTTTAATTTTCAGTTGGAAATAGTCCGAAACAATTCCTAGTAATTAAATTTAAATTATTTTTGTCTTATATGTTTCATATCTCATGAATCAAAATCAATTCTTTTCAATTATAAAACAAATTGACCTTGATAATTTTTTCTTAAAATCCTTAATATTTATAGTATGTTTGTTTTACCGTTGCTACAGTGCAAAATTATGATTTCGCACAATTAATTTTAAATCACTTTCGTCCAACGTATTTAGTCCAACGTATTTAATAAAATGTGCATCACTCTTCTCAACCATTGATTTCTAAAATCAATTCTACTTAATTGTAAACGAAACGCACACTTATGGTGTGTTCGATTTACACCGGATCACTGGATCCACGTTTGATGTGTTTGATTTACACCAGATCCACGTTTGAAAAATCCGGACAAAAGCTATTCCCTGTAATGTTTGCTTGAATTCACATTTAAAACGTGATTTTAAAGTAAATCAAATACATAGTTAGTAGAAGCAGAAGTTAAAATTTGGTTCTTAGAACAAAATCCTTAATATTTTAGTAGCAGAAGTTAAGATTTGGTTATTAGATTAGATTACTGGGTCACTACTGAGTTGAGTTCAGGTGTGCTGTAGAAAAGAGAGCTTGTATGAAGGAAAAGGCTGTGGACACCGAATCTATCACGTGGCTCACCAGTCGAGGCCCCCCACCTCTCTTTCCATTCCCCTATAAATATTGAATGAAAAGTAGATGTCACCACACCCGAGGGCATTTACCATTCTACCTTTCTTATACTACTATCTCTATTTCTTTTGCTTTTTAAAATGCCAGTGCCACAATTTGGGCCATTTACTAATTATCCTGCCTAAACCACCTGAAACCTGATTCTGATTGCTCTTCTCCGCAAGTAACTTCAAAAAGTTTACTGCTTCTCCAGTCCTCAGGGGGAGGATAGAGCACCAAAGATCCATTTGCAGGCTTTCTTTGGATTTGGATTTCGCAGCCCCTAAACTAAACTTATACACTCCGGTAAAAACACATCAAGTTTACGTTTCCACTACTTTTTATTAGCTATAAAATGGATAATATTAATAGGCGTTCCAACTTGATACCTTATGATTCAGTTAGCATAATGTAGAGTAGAGAAAATGCAAAATAATAGTGAAAGTAATAAATAAAACTTGATTATATTGCATCTATAATTATCTACTCTTGGTATTTTACTAAAACAGTATTTAAATTAAATAGAAACTAATAAAAGTTGACTGAAACGATATAAAAAGGTTACATAGACTATTAATAAACTATTGTTTCTTCGCAGGCATGGTTATTGAACAAGTGAGTTCTATTATGCCTATATTTATTAAGGGGAGATTTTTTCAAGCATGACGTAGGCCACTAAGAATCAAAGATTCAGTGCTTATATAATCCTAAATCAAGGTCAAAGTCCAACAAAAACAAAACAAAATAGCTCAAAACAATTCCATTTAACTGCAAAAACCTTGCAACAGAAGAAACATTCTTGGTTTCACACAGCACACGCGTTGGAGCACGATGAATCCTCCCACAAGTTGTATTCAGCTTCGAGTGACTTAAAATAGAAAAAGAGAAAGCAAGGTACAATGACATAAATGCATCACAAAGTTGCAATGGAATATGAATATTATTCATTAAGAAGACTAACTGATAATTGAGTGTCCAAGATCTTGCTACCGAAGACAAAGGTAACATGAACATAAATTAAGTCCGCAAATATTAGTGTGAAGAATAATATAACAATTATATCTAATGCACATACAACAACGTAGTTTCAGTCTCATTATTAATAAGTAAATTGGCATCCCGTGGCTCAGCCAAAGTGTAAAATGAATGGCAATAGAGCTCAACCTTCTGTGTACTCTCATGTACCTAGCTCAACCACAAACCATAACTGCAACTACATAAGCCAGGCAACAGTAAATTCATTAGAGAATTCCATACTGAGCATGTACCTGGCATTAACAATTTTCTACATCAAACTCATAGATTCCTTGGCTCCATCCACAGTGTGATCACTCAAGACTTAGTGAAGAATCATCTTCCATTGTCCATACAAAACCAGGCATGTCTAATCTTGGTCCAGCAACCGTCCTGTATATATAAAGCTTCTCAACAGGACAACTATCTGGCCTTGAATCTGGAGGTCCTCTTTCATCAATGACTTCAACATTAAGTCTGGGCATTTTCTGACCCAGCAGCTTACATGCTCCATAACTCACTGAACAAGTGGACATCCAAAGGGATCGCATTGTCTCCAGCTTTGCAGCATTGGCCAAAAGAGCTTTGTCACCAAAGGGGCAGTCCCTGATCTCTAGCTTCCTCAGATTCTCACACCCGGACAGCACATGATGGAGTCCCAAATCACTATCTCCAGCAAAAGCCACAGATAACATCTCCAACTTCTTCCCATAAGTCCCTATATACTCAAAAACACGATCAGTAAGAAGACCAGATAGGGATAAGCGCCGAAGATCCTTGCAATGCTCTACAATAGCTCCAAAACCAGAATCCAATGGCTGATGTGTAAGATAGTCAGGAGTTCGAGGCTCAATGATACACAGGCGAAAACGAGTCAAATTGGGCCTGTTCTGTGCAATTGTATTCAGGGCTGCATTTGACATTTGACGACAAAAATAAAGAACTGACTGGAGCTTGGGGCAGCCTTCAGATACACAAACAAGGCCCCGTTCTGTCAATGCAACATTTGGTTCTAAACCAAACGGGTCAGATGGAAACACCCTCAACTCCCTAAGATCCTTGCATGATGCAGCAAGGACATCAAGACCAGCATCTTCTATGTAATCCAGCACCTATACCAATGACCTTAATTAGCATAAGAACTTACAGAATGACCTGGGGAATGAATCTGATATTCAAGCAAACATGGGAAAGGCAATTTAATGGAAACATCATATAAATCAGACATACCCATAATCGCATCAAATTCGGGCATTGACTGATAAGCTTGACAAGATCAGAGCTTTGAATAGTAGCATAACTCAAGTTTAGTGATGTTAGCCTGGAGCAGATGGGATAGACTGCTGGAAGGTAGGATGGGAGCACATCCCAAAAGCCAGACAAGCTCTTCAATTGCTTACACCCAGAAAATGCTGCTGCCAGGTTTGAGAAAACCTCTGGTCGCATCTCAGTTGAGTAGACTCCTGTGCCTAACTCAACCAGCTGAGGACACCGGCTAAGTAAGTTGGGTAGTCTATCAAGGGGCACGGCACGATTGAGGCGGAGTGTCTGCAGGTTGGGACACCTACCAAGCAAGCGCTCTAGCGCAGACAAACTCACCTCATTGGTTAAGCAAGAGATGTTAAGTGAAACTAATGACGTGTAGGAATCAGGGAAATGGCTTAGCCAATGCCCACTAAGGTCCTCCACTTCACTCTCTTGCAAGTCCAACTCCCTCAAATTCCTACAGTTTATTAGCAGACAGTGGATTTATCAATCACAGTGTCAATACAATTCAGTTCAGAATGTAGTAAATCGAATCACACTGCACCAAAATTTAACATCATTGTCATTGACAATGACCCAATATTATCATATCACCCTATGTAACACTTTTAAACGCAACAAACATAAAGGAAAAAGTTTAGAAGAACCACAAATTAGTTTCTCTCACAAGGTGCAAAGTGACGACCATTTTCGCCAATCCGCTATCAAACAAAAAATGCAGAGTACCTCTCAACTTAGAAGTTTCCCACTAAAAATAGAGGAAAAATATAAAGGCTCTAAATTTAATTAAAAGTACCCGGAAAAAAATGATCAGGATGTATTGACAACCAAATAATGTTAGGTAAAACGCTCCAAAATTTAATAATTTCAACAACCCAAATTTGACTACCCTGAGGCGGATGATTGAAATTAACAACCAATGAATACAGAAATAAAATAAAAATGATTTACACAAAAAAAATATATATCTGTAGCTATTCTGACTACAATAATCATTGGAGCCAAAGTAGTTACCAAATCTAAGCCCCGAAATCGCATAGCAAAACAAAATTTAGACAACAAATACTAATAACCATAGGGTTTCTTCTCCTTCAAGATGCAAAATTTCATTATTTTTTTTTACGGATAGCGACAAAATAAAAGCCACACAGAAAAATGTCAACATGGATGCTTTAAAGTGAAGGAAAGTAGATCCAACATAAACCTGGAAAAACGAATGAAAATAGCAATAATATAAATCTGCCGAATTCACCATAACGTCCATATAAGAGCCCATAAATATAAATATAAATATAAATATCTATTTTAAAAAAACATACAAGATAGAACATAATTTTGATTCGAATTTTTTTACCTGAACTAAGCCCCAACTCGAAGAGGCGATGAAAAATCCAAAATAGTTAACATTTTATTTCACTATATAGTCTTGAAAATAGCCATAAATGAGCCAAATCTGAGCAAAACTAGGCCACTTAAACCTCACATGGCGAGAGAACGTTTGTCACAATTGCTATAACGCAAAAGCAACACGACTCCAAAGTGAAGATCTTGAGGTTCTTCCGAAGATTAGAGGACATGTTAGCTCTACCTACTACCAATCACTATTCCAAAACTCCAGCAATGTAAAAACACACTACAACATCCAATTCATTTCACTCTACTTATACTCACTCCAACAAACGCAAACGCAAACCCAAACAAACAAAGAAGCTAAAAGGATAAGAATGAAAACCTGCAATTGGCAGCAATGGCGGCAAGTCCATCAGTGGTAAAACCCTCACATGAGGTGAGAACCAACACTTTGAAGTTCTTGAAAGATTTGGCTATGAGCTCCAAGCTTTCGTCGGTGATAACCATCCTCTTGAGCCTGATCTCCTCAAGCCATGGAAAAGAACGAGACATAGCCGCGATCCAAGGGCAAACATAACCGCCCCAACCATCAGGGACCAGATTGAAGTCAGCGAAGTGAGGCTTCCCTTTCAGCGCAATGGATCTAACCTCAGGGAACCGCTTGATAACCATCATAGGGCTCACCGCATAGCAGTTCCCAACGAAAACCTTCTTCCTGCACCACCTCTCGATCTCGTACCACGACTTGCACACCAGCGAGATGGCGTTTCGGTCTTTGTCACACTGAATGAACGAAAACACATGCTCGAGGACTTCCTCAGGGAACGAGCACGCCATTCTCTTCATGTGGAAAGATAAACAGAGTACAAGAACTCTAGATGAATTCCTCCGAAGAAACGGCGTCGTTTTCTGAGTGAGAAACGAAGCTTAGTAGTAACAAGTGTGCACTGTTAGATCTGAGACGCCATTAACGAGCTTATAGTTGCCAGAGAGAAAGAGAGAGAGAAAACAGAGAGGATAAGGAGTTTATTTCGTGCCCGGTAAGGTTAGAAATTAACTATGGTTAAATAAGTGATGGTGGTGGGGGTTTTGTGAAGAGAGATATCGACAATTATGGCGGAGACACGTGGTGAGAGAATTGAATGAGAGCCGTCGGATGCGAGGTGTAAGAAGTTGATCTTATCCGTTGAGAGGGATGGAAGAGGAGCCGCAGAAAACGGGTGTACGTAAAAGACGTGGACCAAATAGGGGACGATATTTTCTCGCGATTTGTCGAAATGAAAAGAGAAAAGACCGACAGGGTTTTGTATTTATCGTTTGAGGAGAAGGAGGGGGTTTTGATAAAGTGTTATCATGTGTACCGAAGTGGGTGTGGAAGGGAATCTCATGATTCGTATTGCACGGCTGGATCTGAAGAGATGGGAGGAGGATACGGTGGGGACCACCTCCGATGCAGATATATTATTATTTTTATTATATTACGGTCCAAAAAAAGAAAAAAGGGTTAAAATTATAGAAATATTTATTAGGGGAATGAATGATTATGAGGGTGAGCCTGGAAATCATGACATCATGGCCGTCCAATCATATGTGACTGTTTCATTCTATGATTCTAACAGTCAGATACTACCTGTTTCCAGTTTCACACACACTACACGTATCAAGCTTATTACACTCACTCACCCAATCCGATCCAGTTTGGCCCTCATCTCTCCCCAAAAGAAAGCTTGTAGGTCCACTTTATTAATGGCAGCATACACTAATCTAATGATCGGTTCCATTATTTACCATATGGATATGGTACAAGTACGAATTATGAGCGAGTAGGCATTAATAATCTTATTGTGCAAATGTGAAAAGATGCTCCATGGATTAGGACTTTGAGTTTTGCATAATTCTTGAATGTGCTGATAAAAGCTATAAGTAAATTGAACTAGTGACATCTTTATTACTAATAATTGTATTGTAACAGTTGCCGTGATAACTTTATTACATTAGCTATAGAAATGTTAACAAATTATTTTTCTACACATTTAAGTTTTACTACTAAATAAGATTAACATTCACATTATACAGTATGTCGTTACTAACTTTTAACTGTCATTTAGAAAATAATTCTTTGTTATTTATATGTACTTTTAAAAGTCTAGGATGATATTAAGTATTATTTTATTGATTATGTATATTTAATTTTTATCTAATTATTTAATAAAAGTGAAAGTTGTTGAAAAATAAAAGAGATATTAGAAAATTAAATAATAGATTTAATATAAATCAGGGTAATAATTATATTTTTAAATTTATGTGTCATTATCTTAAATGATATTTCATTATAAAAAATAAGTATTTATAATAAATTTCAACTAAAGTGTTCAAAATAATGTCTAACTAGCATTTTTTTCATTATATTGTATTAAGCAAAACAGTTTGGGTGAACTTCGACCTCACCTAATTCAGGTGTGATTTAATTTTAAAATCACCCAACTTCATAATGCACTTTATATATGTCCACTTCAAATACGCCTGTCTTAAAAATATTATACTATTTTTTTTGTTTCTTATACATGTTTATCATCCATATCCATATCCACTTTTTCCTTAACCATGTTGTTGTTAATTGTTATCACTTTTCTATTTTTTTGTTTTTAAAAGATCATTATATTGCACACACGTGAATGCCTTTATTTTTTTCTTAGTATCTACAAAAAGATCTCTTCTCTTTTTTCTTTATATAATTAATTAAATCAATTAATTAATATTATTGAACAACTTTTTCTCGAATAACTAATCATCATTAGACAAGTAACGCCTTCAAATATTTGAATGTGTATTATATAAGTAATTATACTAAAATTTTCCTTAACATTATACATAATTAATGTATAGAATTCTATAAGAGACATATAAGTTACAATAACACTAACAAGTATGATTGTTACTTTTTTTTAAACAGCAAGGGTATTTTTCATGGGGCAATCATGTTCAAGTCGGGTAAGACCTCTATGTGCAGTAAAAGACCACGGGTTAAGCTGGAACAACCCTTACCAACTGATCCATGTGCTCGTGGTTATGATTATTATATCTATTACATATAATATACTCCCTCCATTTCTTTTTAATTATTGTTTTAGGGTCTCAATTTTGTTTCTAAATAAGTGTCGTTTCAAATGTCAAGGCAATATTAAATGTTATTTTTACAATTTTACCCCTGTCATAATCTGATTCTTTTTTATTTTAAATATTTATTATAAAATTATATCATAAATGTTTTAAAAGTTTAAAGTTTCAACAAATGTATTTGTTATGTTTCCAATAAAAAATTATGGTAAGAGGTATATAATGTGAATATAAACACATATATGGTCTTTATGCATAGTTATTGAGAAAAGAGAAATATTAATTGTATTAATGAGAGAAAGAGAAAGGACATCTTTGGAAACAAAATGGGGCTTAAAAGACCTACTTATTGCATTCCTTAATCCATGTGTAAAAATATTAAACAACAGATAAAAAGAAACAGATGAAGTATGAAATATGAAATACTATAAGAAATATTTATTATATTGCAATGAAATTTTAATGTCAAATACTCATATATAAATATTTATTTTAGGTTTAAATCATTATTTTTCTTATATTTTAACTATAAATTCAATGGAGAAAAAACATAAAAATCACTTGAACACTAAATTAAATACCTATCATAATGGTTAATATACAATTTAACAATTTTAACAATGTGGTCATGTTGCAACCTTTTTAGGTGGTTTAGTAAATATTTACCAAGTGTATAATAGTTTTTCCACATACAAATATTTTTTTCACGAAAAAAATAAATTATCATTATTCCTACAAATAATTTTATTTAAAATTCCAGACCCTATATAGACTATAATATTAATAACTATAATAACAAAAAAAAAGGAGTAAGAGGATCTACACAAATTAAAAGTTAATTAATGATACATAAAATAAAACGCAATACACTCATGACACATGCACCACATAGAGTATGAATTTATGTTTTCTTTTCAAAATATTTAAATTTAGGTGAAACCAATTTAACCATACCTCTAGACATAATTAGAGTTTTTTCATATGGTAAATTGTGATATGTTATGATTATTACACTTAATATGCCTTTAGTATGTATATAGAAGAATGAATAATAGAAGAAAATAATTACAAGAAATAAAATTAGTATAAAATTACTTATTCCACTTATTGTTTTGATGATAAGTAATTCTAAGTGCCCTTTTACCTTGAGAAAAAAATAATCCAATAAAAAAAATTATACAATGATAATAAATAAAAGTCAAATGCAATTACTGAATTTTGTCAAAACCTATATTTTATTATGACCCTTTATATGTCATAATGTAAAGAGTGACAAAGATTTGAAAATTTTCATTACTGAGCAAAATGATAAATATGCAAAATACACTAATATCTTAGTATATAAACAATGATATAATGATATTTCTAATGGACTTCTTCAATATAATTGTATTTGTCATATTCATACATATTTTATTATGCTTGAATTGTAATCACTTTCATATATATTTTTTTTAAAATCTTTTTTGTAAAATATAATAATTATTTAATATAAATAATTTCGCTTTATTTATGGTTAGTAACATGCTTGTTGTGTGTATGGAATAGGTAAGTAATCTTTAAATTTTGGAGGCTTTTTGTCTTGGTCGGGTGTAATACCCCCCATCCTAAAATTTTTGTTAACAAAATCATTTACTATTCTTTTATATTTATGATGTAATTAATATTTTATTAATATAAAAAGTATTAATTACATTAGAAATATAAAAATACGACTCTTTATTTTTCATGGTTTTATCCTCATAATGCCATAGTAGAGACCGGAGAGGGAGGGAGAATTCAGACTTCCATGTCATACGCCTTGGTTCAAGTAGTACATATATATTTGATTTCCCTTAAACAAAATATCGCTTGTAGATGGGGAAAAAAATCTTGAAAGAGCTAGTCCTGCCATGATATAATGCATGTTCTCGACTCAAGCAGGTTTATCTCCCGTGGATAATACACGTGGTTAAAAAAAACTCCTCATTTAAGAAGAAACAAATAAAATGTAATTTATTATAGTTTCCCGCGTTCTATCCTATTTAAATAATAAAACAAAAAAATTAACAACATTTCATTTTTATTTTTCTTAGTTTTATCATTTTTTCACTAATTTACAGTTTAATGATTAATTAATCGTGGTTAATGTGATCGAACTGGTATTAACTAAATATATATTTTAATTAATAAAGCAACACAAAATAATAAGAAATTAAGATATATAAATTTGTAAATCGATATAAATAACTTTATTATAAGGTTTATAAAACAATTTTTAATAATGATTGCTAAAATAATATATATTTATATGTAATCCTTAAAATATTTTTTTATTTATGTTAAAAATATTTTAGATCAAATAAAGAAGTTTTAAAAATAAATGTTTTTTTAAAGATCGGTTCTATCAGTTTGCTGACACCATTTTTATTCTACCCATTTTGACCGGTTAGACCGATTTTTATTCAATAATTTTTTATTAGTTTTGAAATTCATAAAATTTTTTGGGTTTAATGAATCGATTATCAGATAATCAGCCGTCGGATTTTCTCAACTATGATTACAAGTCTTGTTTGTTGTGAAATGGGTGTTTTTGGCCAATTCAAATTGAAAATCTACAAAAACACGGAAGAACATTTAAATTGCATACAAATCTCTTCAATTAAACAACCCCTCAATCACGTGAACACTATAACCTTTACCCTATTGGTCCGCGATCTATTTTTTCCCCTCCTCATTCTTTTTGGTAGATGCTGGCCATTGAACTTTAGTCAGTTAAATCTTATTATCATAGCAACAAATAATTATCTTAAATTCACTGTGGCAGGCAATTCTCTAAACCCAGATGGCAAGGCAAGAATTAATTGGCTTTTATCCATGGAATATATTCAGTCGCATTCTATATAAATGGAAGGAATTCAATCATTTCAAGCTACCTCCATTAGAAATAAAGAAATCAAAACATCAACCACCTCTTTTTCCTTTTTATATACAGCTGTGTTCATATATATATTATATTGCGTATCAAATTCGCATTTTGACACACACTAACATCTCAGTCTGTTTTTCAAATTTGTTTAAATAAAAAAATTAAATTTAAAAATATTAAATACTTTTAATAATACTCTATTCATATATATTCTTCTCTATAGTTCTCTTGGCTTGTAACAATTCGGCATTGGCATATATTTAGCAGTGGCTTGTGCGGTGTTGGATTGCTGTGATTTTTTGGGCTGGTGTTGTGTCTGAATCCCAAGTGCTTCCAGTATCCTTGTTGTACAGGATTTACAATGCTTTAGTTTGGTCCACTTTTCAGATAGTCTTTGAGTCATAATGCAAAAGTTGATTGGGGTTTTACTTTCATTTTGACCATGTAGCTTTATTGATTATAATCTGGTGCATTAGAAGAATTTTGTTGTCTTTGTGGCTTTATTGCCTTAGTCCTTTATTGTAACTATGATGGAATTTTGTTTGTTATTTGGGTTGGAATATCCTTGTACTCTGTATTAATATTATTCTTTGCCTATAAAAAAATACTCTATTCATATATTTTGAAATATGGACCGACTATTACACTAGTTAAAATTACTAATATTATAGATTTTTTTATAGACAAATATTCATTGAATGAGCACTAGGGGTGTTCCAACCCAGATATAAATACAAGAGTTACAAAAAAACAAAACCCCAAAACCAAAATGTAAAGGTACTAACTACCCAATTACAAAAGACCATGACCCCCCACAAAACACCATGTATAGTAGCAATAAAACAAACAAATTGAATAGTTGTCCAATCTAAGCTAAAAATAAAAGCCAATAATCCAATCAAGAAATACACATCAAGCAAAGATACATTTGACCCCATTACGGTGCAGTAAGAATCAAACGAACCACGAGGATACATTTCCAAAGTAAAAGGCACGCCTTTTGCATATTCAGAGTGTCAATACCCAGGCTCCTCATGACAGTAGAATGAGAGTAAAAAACAGCAAAAGCTTCACAATAACAGTCCAGAATAAATATCAAATTCAGTGGAAATGAAAGCAAGCTCCCACGTCATAATACTATAGCAGAAAAGGATACTTGAAGGAGGTATCTTTAGCTGTAAAAAAGCTCCATGATCTGATTATTATTAGGTCCAAGACATCCTCTGGTTCAACAGACTTATTAGAGAAAATAGAGTTATTGCGGGCTAACCATAAAGACCATAATCCCACCAACCAAACCAGTGACCAACAGATTTTATTAAAAGCATTACAAGTTGGTAAACCAACAAACTTAATGAAATTTTGCAAACAGTCTTTCTGTAACACAATATCAAAGCCACATCATTTCATACAAGACATCCAACTTTATGAGCAAAAGGGCACTCAAAGAACAAATGTGGAGTAGACTCTACCATCGAACAACACCAAGCACAGGCTCCCTCCAAATCATTAATAACCTTCCTACGCATTAAATTTTGTTTTGTAGGAATCCTATCTAAAATAGCTCTCCAAGCAAATGCAGAGATCTTAGCTGGTGCCAATTTTTACCAAAGGAAGTTATGCACTGGAAATAAGCATATATGGCATCATTTATAAACACTTTATAAGTAGACCTAACATTATAAATCCCCTCTGTGTCAGCACTTCAACTCCAACAATCTGGAGATTCTGTAACCAGCTGTACCGATTGTAACTCATTGAATAGTTGTTGTAACTGATCTCGTTCCCATTGAAACAAGGTTCTACGCCAGAGACACATTCTCATTGTTAGCAATTGAGAATAATCTAGGATACCGGTCACACAATGCCTCTTCACCATACCATAACTCCTCCCAAAAAAGGGTATCACACCCATTTCCCACTCTCTTAACACAATACCTCGAAAACCAGTCAAAAGTAATATTATTAGCATTATCAATTGACCATAAATCAAACCACCAATTTGATCCCTGTTTCTGACTCCCCCTCGTATTTAAACATATATCCCTGTATATTGAAGAAATAACCTTATTCCAAAGCCTACCCTTCTCCATTAACAACCTCCACCTCCACTTTAAGTTAAAAGCTCTCAAATCTTGAACACTCAATCCCCCGTGTCTTTTTTCTTTACATACATCTTCCCAAGCCACCCAAGAGATTTTATTCACATCAGCATTTCCACCCAACAAAAAAAGAAATGAAAAGAGAATTGAGTTTAGAGATGATACCTTTTGGAGCTTTGAAGAAAGAGTGGTAATAGATCGGAAGAGAATGTAGTACGGACCTCAAAAGGACAAGACGACTACCAAAAGACAACATATTACATTTCCAAGCTGATAATCTCTTCTCCACTTTCTAGATAAATGAACACCAAGTCTTCTTCCTCCTTGGATTTGCACCAAGAGGTGATCTCAGATAAGAAAAAGGAAAAGATTCTACTTTGCAATTCAGAAAGTTAGATGCCACTTGTAACCATTCCCCCATCAATATATATTGACTCCAATTATCTTACTTTTATGAAAGTTTACTTTTAACCCAGCCACTAATTCGAAGACCTGAAGAATTACTTTGATAGCCCACAAATTTGATAAGGATGCCTCACCAATAATTATTGTATCATCAACATACTGTAAATGGGATACCTCCACTTGATCACGACCAATAAAGCAGCCAGAGAATAACTAAGAGTTAATAGCTTTGCTCATCAAAGCATTTAGCCCCACAACAACAATAAGAAACAAAAAGGGGCAAAAGGATCACCTTGACGAACACCCCCACTAATGTCAAACTCACTTGTTGGGCTGCCATTAATTAACACTTACATTCTGGAAGTGCGTAAGCATTCAACAATCCAAGCTTTCCATTTTTTTTGGGAAACCCATCTGGCCCATCACATGTTGTAAAAAGCCCCGACTAACTAAATCATAGACCTTTTCAAAGTCTACCTTAAATAGTAAACACCCACATTCTTCCTCTTCATTTCTTCAATTGCCTCAATAATAATAACAACATTATCAAAGATGGATCTACCTTTTACAAAAGTAGACTGACACTCTGAAATAACACTTCCAATCACCTTCCTCGACTGATTAGCAAGAACCTTCACCACCACCTTATACATAACACCAATTAAAGAGACAGGGCGATACTCCTCAATCTTTCGGGGGAATTCTGATTTAGGTACCAACACAATAAAAGAGCTATTTGATCCACCAACCAACTTACCATTCAAATGAAATTCATTCAAAAAGTATGTAAAATCATCCTTCATTTCCTGCCAGAAAGTCCTTAACAGAGTTAAAATTATACCCATCCGGCCCCAGGCTTTTAGACCCACCACAATCCCACACAACTTCTTTAACCTCCATCTCTGAAATTGGAAAAATTAGACTAGTAGCATCCTCCGGAGATAGACTATTAAACACCACACCATCAAGACACAGCCTCCTCTAGGATTGCTCCTGAAAGTGGGATTCAAAACGTTCTCTCACAACCTATTTAATTGTTTCAGGTTCAAAATGTCTCACATTATTTATTTTCAGACTTCTGATTTCATTCCTTTGTCTCCTTTTATTAACACCAAGATGGAAGTATCTTGAATTTGCATCTCCCTCCGGCAACCATCTCAACCTCAATTTTCAAAACAATAGGGTACCCTTCATGGACATCAGATGACTTAAATCTGCCGCCAAATGCTTTCTTTGATTCACTTCCTCCTCCAACAAAGGAGAGTATTCCCTTTTCAAATCCAACAGATTAATTTGCTATTTGATCTCTTTTATCCTATTATCCAGGTCCCCAATAGAATTCTTATTCCAACGCCGCAACAAATTCTTCATTAATTTCAACTCCTCTTTTAACACAAAAGCTGCTCTTCCTTCCACATGAAGCTCCTTCCAATGTAAAGACACAAGAGGTGCATAACCTGCATGTAACCTCTAGCAATCAAGAACCCGAAATGGTTTAGGTCCCAATTTAATACTTCATTCTTCAACAGCACAACACAGTGATTAGAAACCCCCCTCTTTAGCCCCCATTGTGATGTGTTGCTCCACCTCTCCATCCACTCAATAAAGACAAGAAATCAATCCAACCTACTCATACAGGACCCATCACTTTTGTACCAAGTATATTTCCTTCTAAGTATATTTACTAACATTATAGATAGAACTAGAAAATATAAATAGTTTGAAATACATAATATTAGTAACGCACACACACGACATTTTTCGGCATTGTAGTTAGATGGCACCTAACAAGTAACAACTTTGTAATTTTGTTCACCTCATCTTGGTTTTTTATCATAGTTTTGAAAATGAGTCTGGTTTGATAAGGAATCAGTCCGTCTAACCCTGAAAATCGGTGTAGCACATGATTGGTGAGAACCTATAGAAAACCAATCTAAAATCAATGAAAACCGGTGTAGATATGTTTGAACTAGTCAATTTTAAAAAAAAAATCATTTTTTCAAATTAATTATTTTTAAAATAAATAAATACACATATTTAAAAATTACACATAAATACCTATTATTTTATTAATTTTTTATGTTAATTTAGAATATTACATATTTTATTTTTTATGACTTTTTATTATTTTATTACTTCAAATAATATATAATATTAAAATTATATATTTAATTATTACCGGTTCGAACACAATTCAACCACGGTTGAACCAATGAACCGTGAACCTGTGCTTTCAACAGTTCAATTAACGGTCCAATTTGTAAAACATTATTCTTTATAATGATAAAATATTTATGGCGATAAAAAACATTAAATATTTTTCAACATTTGGACTATTTTCAAATAAAAGCTTAGATACTTAAATTTCAAAACACGTTAAAATTAAAATAAAAAAGCTTGAATTTTTTTATTTTGAGTGCGTTTGATAAAAATGTGCATTTTAAATAGATAAAAGTTGAAATTGCTGAAATCATTTCCTTAATGTTTATTGAGATATTTTTTATGATTTTTTTAATTACAATTTTATCTTTCAATAACTTTCTCTTAATAGTATCTATTATTTTAATGATGTATTTATCTGTCATTTTATCATTTTAAATTAATTTTGCCAAAAAAATTTAATAAAATAAGCTAATTTCACAATTTTTAGCTGACTTTCAGCCAAATTTATCATTCACCTTTTATTTTTGGGCAAATTACGCGCATATCGACTAATTTAAAATTGATTTTAGAAATCAATGATTAAAATGAGTGATTCAATTTTATGAAACACATTAAACAAAAATAATTTAAAATCAATTTTATGAAATCAACAAAAAAAAAAAAACAAAGAAACTCTTGAATGCATACCTAATCGAAATTTTACTTATCAAATAGTCCTTGCGTCTACGGTAACAAATGTACAAATGAGAAGTCATACCAACCAGTCATTGGGAAAAGCAGAAAAGTGGAAGAGAAACACGTAGAAGAAGAGAAATAAGAGAAGCAGACAGAGCAATCCGATGGAAGGGTAATGATGGCTTTGCTGAGTAATCGATTAAAGTACAAACAAGCTACACGTTGCATCACAATCAAAGCCACTCCTCTCCTCCTACTCAACACTCATTGCAACCTTTTTCACAGCTTACGATCACGTGGTAATATCAATTACGTGTATTCTCTCGTGTCACATTTTTTTAATTTTTATTCTGTGCGTATGCAAAATGAACTAAAATTTGTTTTTAAACTCTGAATATGCAGCTTAAACAAATAATATATTTAAAGATAAGTAAAATATTAAAAAAATTAAAAGTTAATTTTAACATAAATTAAAACATCACTTATAATTTTTTATTTTTATTCTAGACTAAATGTATCAAACACCTTGATATGGGAATCAAACATATCACATTAACCAACCTAATTTATAATTTTTCATTTGTACATTAATTTAGTGTTTACCGACACTTAAAAAAGACTTAATGAAGTAAATAAATTAGCAATACGTACTGCAAAACAAAAGCTAAATCCCAGTAGGCATTTTTTCCTCTCTCTTCTAATGATCTATTAATAAAGAAAAAATTCACGGTTTGTAAATTGGTAACGTTACAGTGGGCAAGAGTGAAGACTGATGAGGAAGGCGAAAATTATTGGAGAGGTTAATATTCAAATGACTGTATTACCCTTCATTATTGTCACTCCTCGCTTTGTAAAAGAAAGGGTACTATGGTCAGGAGATGAAAACGACATGGTAGCATGGAGTTTACTCGCTGCGCATGGACTCCGTAGAGCTGTCCCTTTTGTGTCAAAAAGCTGAGACCCTCTCAGTCTCAGAGACAGTAATATGATGAGAGAATGAGAGACTGAGAGGGGGGAATGAACGGCTCAGATCTCATGTTAAATTAATGAAGTTTTGTCTCTATTCGTGCTGTTTCCAACACACTACACAGGAGAAAAAAAGAGGAAAAATATTTTTATTTTAAGAAACAGCAAAAAGATTTGCTTAAATTAACGAGTCCTTAAAATTATAATTAACAATCAGTTCATTAATCTTGTTCTTCTGTTTTTTGTTTGAAGTCTGTCCGATAATTTGAATTTCAATAAAATGTTAAAGCGGGAGCTGAATTGTCCTGCACGTACAGTTAATTTTTAACTGGCAAGAAATAGGGATTATGATCTAAAAACACATTAATGAGTTGAGATAATAATGGGTTTAATATTAAGCCCACGCACGGTTTTCTCCGGGAATCATAAGGACATGTTTGGTTATCATTTCCTGTTTTCATTTCCCATTTCTATTCTGTTTCTTGTTTTTTGAAATTAATTTTACAAAGGAAAAAATGGAAATGCTGGAAACAACAAATTTTTATTTTCAGCATTTCTAATTTTTCCTTTGTAAAATTCCAGAAAACAGAAAATAAAAAATGGAAACAGTAAATGAAAATGCAAATCAAACGTGCCCTAAATTACCCTCACTTTTCTTTTCGGTACATAATACAAATGCCTTCAGCTTTAGGGTCGCAATTTGGTACCCTCCCGTTGGAGAGGGTTTTGGTACCTTCTTGTCATTTTTTTATTGAATAGGCCAAAATTACATAGGAACAAGTCATGCACTCCATCCTAAATTATTTCGAAGACATAACGTAGATTTTAAATGAGACACATGTGTATTATAAATGAGAATGTGAAAAAATGGGGGAATACAATAAAAAATACATGATAATGGTTACAAGGGGTCAAAAAGTCTTTTCAAAAATTAAAAATACAAATTATAATAGTTAAATATTGTCCTATAAGTATAAAAATACTAAGATCATTTAAGAAAGTCGAGAGAAATTGATTAAATGATCAAAGAAGGTACCAAAACCCTCTCTCACCAGAGAGTACCCTACAATTTCCCTCAGCTTTATTGTCTGTGTTGTTTAACTTAGGTAGTCTGACTGACTAGCCTCCATTTTTTTATTTATTCTTTTTAAGTATTATTTAAAAATAATTTTATTTATCTGTCATTTTAAAATTTAAAATGATATTAAGTATTATTTATCAATTATATTACTATTACTTTTTTCTTAATTAATTGATAAGAATCGAAATAATATACTAAGTTAGAGATAAATCATATATTAAAAATTAAATATTCACTTTAATAGAAATAAAAATATTGATAAGATGTGAAAAATATTAATAATAACTTTAATTTTATCTCCTATAACATGTCAAAAATATTTTTTTATATAATTAATATTTTTAAATATATATTTTAAAATATAAATTATATGTTACATTTAAAATTAATTATTTATATTTGATATGTAACTATTATGGTATAATTTTTTTTTTTTGCATATAAAAGAAAATAAAAAGAAAGATAAAATCACCAAAACAAAGAAAAGGCCAAAATTTCAATATCATAATAGAGTTTTCAAAGCATGTGCAAGAACAATATGAATTCATAAAAATTGCATATTTCAATAATATCATTCAACTAATAATATTTCACAAAGTTTTAAAAGTATCACTTCCTTTTATATTTAAAATTTTAATATACTAATCAATTATTAGATTATTCAAAAATTTAAATTTGATCATTGTTTTTATAATTATTAATTGAAAAATATATATTATTAAATGATAATGATAAAAATTTGAATTTTAAATTAAAAATATTTGGAATGGTAAAAATAGGTTAAGAGTTATAATCATAAATATTTTAATTTTGAAAAACAAATTATTTAAGAGGCTAAAATATGTTTCTGGGTCCCCAAAATATCGCAATTTTCTCATTTGGTTTCCCAAAAAATTATTTTTCCCAAGTGGTCCCCCAAAAATTATAATACATTCCCATTTGGTTCCTCCGTTAGTATATTGTTTATAACCTCCGTTAAATGCTTGCGTGACAGTTCAGGTGGACAAAATAAGCCTACATGGCATGCATATGTGTCATCTTATGTGTCTTACATGACAAAATAGGCATACAGGTGGTTGATAAGCACCTTTATGTGAGTCACATTGATGAATTCTATAATTATTTTTTCCATGAAGGATGGTGATATAAGTCATGTAGGACACATAAGATGACACATATGCATGCCATGAAGACTTATTTTGTTCTCCTAAACTGCCACATAAACATTTAACAGAGATAGTAAGCACTAACAAAGGGATCAAATGAGAATGCGTTATAATTTTTGGGGACCACTTGAAAAAAAAATGGGAGACCAAATAAAAAATTCACAATATTTTTTAGGACCAAAAATATATTTTAACCTTTAATAAATTAAGAGAAATAACTAAATAAGAGATCATGTTTAAAATTGTAAGGGAGATGTGTGTGAAAAACACTCCTAAAGAAAAATAACAAAAAATATATAAATAATGATGCGTAATTTTTTATAATTAAGAGAAATAAAAAAGTTAATATATCACTCTCAAGCAGGACTCAAAACTAACACAGAATTTTCGGTTTTGGTCCCTAATCTTTTTTTTCGTTGGTTTTGGTCCCTAACATTTTCAAATCATTGAAATTAGTCCCTGCCGTCACCCTTATATTTAACAGAGTTGACGGCAGGGACTAATTTCAATGATTTGAAAATGTAATGGACCAAAAACAACGAAAAATAAAGATTAGGGACCAAACCTAGATTTAGGTTTGATCTAGGTTTGATCCCTAAACATTCACTTGAATTTGGTTTTGGTCTCTAAAGTTTTCAAATCATTGAAATTAGTCCCTGTCGTCACCCCTATATTTAACAGAGTTGACGGCAGGAATTAATTTCAATGATTTGAAAACGTTAGGGACCAAAACTAACGAAAAAAAAGATTAGGGACCAAAACCAAAATCGGGTGAAAGTTTAGGGACCAAAAACATATTTAACCCTTTAAATATTTATTATTGTGTATATTCATACACGTGAAGTGACACATCCAATGTCGAGGATTGCAAAGAAGATAAATAAATGCAAGGAAGAGATAGAATGGTAGAAGTATGGATCCGTGGGAATATAGCGGAAAGCATGCCGGCACACATGCTGATCACATCATAGATTGGCATTCAAGAACTGGCTGCTGTAAACAACTCAATCTCCTTAACATCACAATTTCAATCATTTGAATTGTGTAGTTCTTTAACTGAGACCGATCCATAATTCACAATTCACTTACTCACCTTACTTGAGGTAGGTGTATTTTTGCATAGAAGTTACATATCCTCCGAAATAAAAATTAGGTGTTGATAGCAAGATCACATGCTAGCTAGCAGCCTTTGTTTCTCGTTTTCTTGATGTATAATTATTAACTTGCTACCATTAATATATAACTCTCACTGTGGATTAAAATTGTATAGTTTACAAAAGTGAAAAGTATATTTTTCGTCTTTATACTTTTGGTTAACTTTAGTTATTGTTTCTGTATTTTAAATTTTTTATTTTTTGTTTCTAAACTTTTTAAACACATAATTCATGATCTTTGTCCATTAGTGAGATCTGTTAATTAGAGGAGCTGGTTAACAAAGCTTACATGTCAACCTCAATATAGTGGACCCCAAATAGTTGAGTCATCTAATTAATATTTTTTTATTAATTTTTTAATTATTAAAATAACTCTAATTTCTAAGTTAGGCTTTTTTAATTGGGTAAAATTGATAAGGTGAAAATTTTAATAATGAAAAAATAATAAAAAAGGTTAATTAGATAAGTAAATTATTTGAGACCCATTATTAAAACTAACATGTAATTTTTTGTTGGCTAGTTCATCATATCTCACTAACGGCAGAACCGTGATTTCAGGATTTAAAAAGAAAGTTTAAGAACAAAAAGCACAAGATTTAAAGTATAGGTACGGAAACTAAATATAACGACAAAAAACACATCTTTTCCATTACAAAATTACAATTTATTTAATTTATATGCATCAAATCTGGCCAACTTAAAAATTTAGAATTTGGAATATTTTAATGAGAAAATGCAATAATGTACCGAGAAGTTATATATAATCAACTTTTATCACATTGTGGTCTAATTGTTCTAAGGTTGATAGATTGTGTTTTGGGCTCTACTAGGAGCTAGACAAATTGCCTCTTCATTGCTGACTTTTTCTGGCATTGTTACAACTTACAACCGTACATTATTTCCAATCAAGGATGGGATTAGACGATTAGTTACACCTTTAACAAGCCATGGTCATTGGTCAAGTTATATGAAATGTCATTGAAGAATGGATTGTCTCTCTCGTCCAAGGGCACTAGGCCAATTGTCTGTCCAATAAACCAATACCATCGGCAATGAACTGTCATTAATCAATCATATATAGACTTAGCGACCTTGACCATTCATATCACAAAAGGCATTTATTTTAGTAATAATAAGAAATAAGAATGCCTTTAGTAGGTCTCTCACAAAAGGGCCAACGGGGTTGGTTCAAGTGTTACATGCTTGATTCCCCTTAAGTAAGGTCTCAGGTTCGAGTCTTGTTGATGAAAAAAATCTCTGCCGTGAGAGCTAGCCCCACCATGATGTGAATGTTCCCGGCTCGAACAGAATTGCCTCCAGTGGAGGATACATGTGGTTAAACAAAAAAAAAACCTCTCACGAAAGGCATTTCTACATCAATAAATTGGTAACAAATTTATTCGAATAAGAGACCTACTAAAATATATTGTAGGAATGTAAATAAATACTACCTCCATTCCAAAATTCTTGTTGTTTTAGCATACTCCTAAATTCCAAAACTCTTGTTGTTTTAGATATCCAAGAAAAATTATTTAATTTTTTCCAGCTATACCCTTATTTAATTACTTACACCAACTAACACCTACTCCCATTATCTCTCTCTTAATTATAGGTCTTTATATTTTCAAGACATTTTAATGGCTGCTTGTAACCATATACCACTACCCACTAACTAATCAATTAAGCACTTTTCACCCATTATAAAATAAAACAAAATGGGAGTAAGATTGTCAGATTTAGAGAAAAAAATGGAGAGGGTTGAGGATTCATTTGATGAGATAGTTGAGGATTCATTTGAGGAGAGAGTTGAAGATTCATTTGAAGAGAAAATTGAAGACTCTCTACAATCGGATTGCGAAGACTGGTCTACATCAAAACAACAAATTTTACACAATCATAATGCAGTCTTCCCGGTAGAAGTGAAGAAACCACCATTGAACATTGATTTAAATGTTGCTCCTAACAATGGGTTTGATTTGAACAAGTTTCCCGAAGATGAAGGAGAATCTGTTGAAGAGGAGTTCAAAGAAACAGTGAAATATATGTTAAAAATTTATCTTCCTCATTTTTATTAACACACATCAAGACGTACTAGCTGGCATAGGAAGGAAGTTCAAACACGTTAACATTTCTCAACAGTGCTCAACTATTTGTATTCCTCTTCTGTTTTCACTTCTCAATATATAGTGGTCCACAATTTTTATTTCTCAATAGCTTGTTGTATCTAAATTTGGATCCTCTTCTATTTTGACTTATTATGTTAGATTAAAATTGACACAGTTTTTTATTTTATTAAAATAATTTTGATTTAAAAATAATTACCGATTAACTATTAACAAGAATACGAAGCGGACATTGATCAATATCTAAAAGAATATAAAGTGAACGTCGATCTTCCTTGAGAGTAAATATATAGCCTATTCATATTTTTTTATTAACCTTTTTATAGCTTCCAACTTCTTTTAAATAAAAAAGAAACATGTTAATGTAGTTAGTCAGAATCACTTACAGTGTTACGTGAATGAATCAGAAATAAAAAATGGGAAATTTTGAAAATATTCAATACTTAAATTTAAATTAACTACTTTCTGAAAAAAAATGAGAAACTACTTTATGGAAATTTAACTTAAATAATCAATAATCTCTTGTACCAACATGGAATCACATTTGATTTGCATAGGAAGCTCGCCTCTTTTTTCCATCATGGCTTTCTTCAGATGTGGAATGTTGTAGTGATGAGATCCTTTTGCTTTCATAATTTCTCTCATACATGATTGTAATGTTAAAAATATGCAATTTGACTTTTTGGATGGAAATGCTTCAAATGATTTCTCCACGGCACTGACAAGCTCATCAACTGTTTTAGTTGATTCTTTGTATTGCAAAGACTGGATAGCACTGAAAAATCCAAGGTCTAAAACATTTAAATCCGGAGAATTTGGAGGTTGACCCATCAAATGAATATCAAATCCATCTTTCTTAGCCGCTTCACGAAATTCTCTGTCATTTTGATCAATGTGAGTTCTTGCATTATCTTGTTGAATAAATATTGGCAATCTTGCATCCTCAGTTGGCCATTTTGCCTTAATAGCAGGTAATACCTTATCTATCAGGTATGATTTGATCACTTCTCTATTGATTGATGTGATTGGTTTTGTCTCTAATGTGCCTGCTTCTCTATTTGCACTGGTCCTTTTAGCCGGCTCTTTTCTGACAAAAGGAAAGACACCAATTTTTCCTGAGAAGATTTCATTTCCTATTGCATCAAATCTTGGGCGAGCTAAAGCAACTAAAAACATGACCTTCACAATAAAATTTTTATTTTTACAAGCACGTGTTGGATTCACTTCATTTGGCAATAAATAATAATTCTCAGATTTCTTTGTCATATAGAACCACTTCTCATCAATATGAATAATATTATACATCCCCACAAAAGTTGGATCGTGTGGTATACTAGTAGCTTCAAGCATTGATAAGCAAAACTCCAACCTCGCTCTTTTATTTTCTTCTTTTAAAAACGACTTAATAGCATTTGAATGCCTTCGAATACCCCCTTTCTTTAAACACCTAAATAATGTAGTCTTGCTTAACTTTAAAGCATGAGCTAAAGATTCAAGAGTTGTTCGTCGATCCAAAGGAATATCACGAATTCGAGAAACATCAAATTGAATTTTCTTCCTACCAGTTTTTGACATTTTATGGGATACATCACCACCATCTCTTCCTTGTTTCCAAATGCGTTGGACAGTATGTATAGCAACTGAAAATTGTGATGCCACATCCCTTGTTGCCATTCTATCCAATTTTCCATCAACACTCTTTTCAAGTAGCATGTCATATATTGCCCTTCGATGATCATTGGACAAAATTTTCCTTTTATTCATCTCATTATTTTGTGATTTTGATAGTTGCTCACTATCATGATTATCATCAACGCTTTCTAATGAAATAAAATCACACAAGAACAATAAAAGATAAAAGTTAATTTAATTAAAAATTCAACAACAGTAACTCTAACGAGCAACAAAAGCAATAATATAACAAGTATTACGTACAATAATATAACAACAATAATATAATATAACAACAGTAATTTAATTAAAAAATAAATGTTAATTTTAACAATATAATATAACAACAGTAATTTAATTAAAAAATAAATGTCAATTTTAACAATATAATACTAATACAATATAACATTAATATAACAATAGTAATTGAATTACGTGAATTTTTTTACATATAAACATGGCCATAAAAGAATTAAATAATAGTAAATAGTAAAAAAATAAACTAGCTTACAAAATAAAATATAATACTAATACAATATATATATATATACTAATACTATATCTTACAGTAATTGAAAAAATACTAATACAATTAAACGTAGGTATAATATAACATTAATATAACAATAGTAATTGAATTACGTCAGTTTTTTACATATAAACATGGCCATAAAAGAATTAAATAATATTAAATAGTAAAAAAATAAACTAGCTTATAAAATAAAATAATAAAAAATTGATACCTTGGTCTAAGTCTGGTTGAGGCATTTCTTGAAATCCCACTTCCAAATGTACGTCAGCTTGAAGACCGTAATTTTCAAGTTGATCTTCCGTGTCAACATCAAGGGGAGGACCATTATTTTCAAGATATTGCATATCACCTTCTAAAGATGGCTCAATATTTAAATCGAATAAAAGATGCATCGGAGAGGAAACAGATGGCTCAGTATTTAAATCGAATAAAGGTGGCTCAATATTTAGATCTATCTCATATGAAGACATTTTTACTCTCTCCCTGTAACTACGATTAGCAAAATCAGAAATTAACTCAACTTTTATAAACAAATTCGGGCGGAATCTAAAATATTTTAAACTTTTGATTGAGTGGGAGATTTTAAATTACTATAAAGCAAAATTTATTTTACAAAACTTAGCAAAATTTTTGGTGGGAAACTTGAAAAAATATTGAGCAGTAAGGGGTACTACTAGAATAATTTTATATTTTCAGATTAATAATTATTGATACCCGTACAGTTAAAAGTGGGATGAAGCACTTGAACGTTTTTGAAAGAGTAAACGTTAAATTTAAGTGCTGAACTAAAAATGCTGGTAAGCTGTACAGTTATTCTTGATAGACATGCAATATTAATGTGGGTAAGTGACAGTTAAATGAAATGGGTGGATATTAAATGAGGTTATTTTAGTAAAATTAGTATTAAAATAAGACACTTCAATCATTTCCTTAGTCTGTGCGCATAACTTTAAACTACAAGAGTTTTGGAATGGAGGTAGTACTTTTTTTTAAGGATTTTTCTAATATATGCAACTCTTGTACAGGATAATAAATAAAAAAAGGAAATGTTTTATTGGAAATTGCAACTGTCACAATATTCAATGCATTGGTAATATTAAAAGTTGCAATTTCCAATAAAACCTTTCCACTTTTGATTTATTATCCTGTGCAAGATTGCACGTGTTAAAAAAACGTTTTTCTAAAAATGTGTAATTAAGTGTCACACTTTTTTTAAATGGTTTGATGGCATATATGGGGGCTAATTGGGCAGCTTCATTGAAGACTAGGGTGAAGCACCACAGTGGGTGGTTCACATGTAAGACAATAAAATGACATGCATTAGAAGGTTGGTTTAATCGATTTTTTTTAAAAAATATTTTTTTAAGTTATACTTTTTGCTAATGTGTCCCTTGTTTTGACAAGCATCTTTCCACCCAGTTTGCCATGAATCCACAAACGCCATAAACCACCATACCTTTCCTGAACCACTAGCAGCCCACACCAGAAAAGAGAGACAAGGGAGAGAAAGAAGACCCCAAAATCGCACCCCTACCGGCCCTGTCACCAGCAAGCACATCGCTCATAGCTGTATAGTGCGTCACCTCACCATGGTTGTTTCGCTCCGTTCAGGCCGTCGTGTGCACGCTACAGCCGTGCGCACCACCGGTCCACCACCGGCTGTAAACCAACCCCACTACCCCGTTGCGCGGCCACTGCCTTGCAAGTCCACCACTTTTGTTGCATGTCGCATCTCCCCCACGACCATCTTCCTCCCCGTGTCACCGCACAACCAGTCCTCCCTCCCTCATTTCCCTCTTGGAAAATGGTACATTCGATTCCAACTCAATCTTAACCTGTAAGCTCGATGCAAAAAACTAGAATACATCTGTTTGATGAACAAAGATGCGTAACCAAGCGAATGGTTATCCAAATACCAAAGAGAGCAAAAAGGAAAGGTCATGTTTAGGTGGCCATTTCTTATTCCATCAGCAAAATGCCATGTCCAGGTGGCTACTCATTAGTTCATCAAAGGAAAGGTCCAATATCTTACCTCTCACCACAGCGCTACCGGTTTCAGACCACTGCCACACAAAAAATCCGACATCGTACCTCCCACCAACGGTGGTTAGAATCTAAATGGAACACCCTTAACCCTTTAACAACCAACCCTGTGTTTCATTCAGACGATAAGACCCCAGTACAAATAATCTGAAAAGGACACAATCAAAGGGACTCTTTTGGAATCTCTTAAAAAAGAATTGGAAGCAAGTTACCAGTCATTAATCAAGACCGTTCAATTTAAAACTAATAAATCCAACGATGGATTTTACTGCCTTAACAATAAACTACCCATTCGTTGCTTCATTGTAGTCGCGACCTATATTTTTCTATAGTTAAGCCATAAGATAATATTCTCATACAAACTATAACTTTTCATCATAATAAACAATCGCAACTAGATATTACAGTTAGAAATCTATTTTTTAGTTTCCATTCTCTTAAATACGTTTTCTCTCACGCAAAAGATAGAAACTTTGAGAAATCATGTTTTGGAATGTGAAAATATGCATTGGGATGATTTTTCAAATAAGCTAAGAATGAATTTGACAAACTTCTTGAGAATCTTGGAGATAAACATAATTATTTTTATACGAATGTGAAAACTTATTGATGTATACATTCTCTTTAAAGCAAATCTATTCTTGGATTTAGCTTGTCTATAATGTAATGATATACTTTAGAGGATAAAATGTAGAAATAATTGTTAATTGATAAATTAATTATCATGATTATAATAAAATACATGAATATGTATAATAAATTATGGAGTTGTTAACATTTTGACTCTTATTTTTTCAATTAATGGTTATGATGTCGAACATTTTAGTATCGGCCTGACCGACGCTATCTTTTTGTTATTTTTTCACTATGTATATATTAGTTTGCACTATATATTTCAAGAAACAAATTAAAATAGCGTAATGATAATGCTTCTTCTTGGTATCATGTAGGTTGCAAGTTTGATCCTCACAATTGATAAATCTGGGGGAAAGGATTTTTTTTTGAAAAAAATTATTAGCGATGGACATAGGATAGCGTTGGCCGTAAAATGTTGTCGCTACTGCATTAACGACGATACTTTTAGCGACGGCGGGTGGACTGTCGCTGATAATGAAATAGCGACGGCGGCCGTCGCTAAAAATCGATTTTCTTGTTGTGAAACTCTCACCTAAGGATGTCATTCTCACCTGATATATCCCCTACATATATTGAGGGATTAAATTATATATTAGTGTAAGTTACACAGTCTTATATTGTTCATAACATTAGATTGAATGTGATTTTTAGTGATCCAATCGTTGGATATATATATTTATTCATCATCTTGATTATTTATGTCAAATTTCATATAATTTGAACACCAGTAAATCGATAATCAAATGATTACTTTTTTCATATATTTCAAACGTATATACAACGTTAATCTTGAGACATCTTATAGCATCTTCATTCCAGCTCCCCATAAAAGTTTCTTAAACCAATATTTTATAATTCTTCAGAATTTCCAATATTACTATATTATTTTTATTACTTTAAACAACTCATTCACTTTATTCTCCATCCCAATAATTCTCCAAAATTTCTTAAATGGACCGCACAATCTAACTCGCACTATAAAAAGCTTACAACAATTATTATAAAGAATATTATATTAATATTAAAAATGGTATTTTTTTTATGAAATTCATATTAAACTCTGAATAATATGAGTTGAGTTAAATAAATTTATTTAAGAGGAAAATTTCTCTCAATACATTTTTTTTTTCATTTATAAAATTTGAATTCAAAACGCGCGTATATTTCCATTTCCACCCTTTTATGAAAAAACAAACAGAACACAACCATTTTATACGTTTTATCGGTGTGCCAAATGTTATGATATTAACTTTGTCCATAGCTTTATATTTAGAAGACGAGCAAATCAAACACATTTTATAATGGAATTTTAGTGTTCCAATCATTTGACATTACAAGACATTATCGTTAACTAAGAAGTTTAGCAAATGAAGCCGCATAAGATTTTTTATTTACCTTAGGTAACATAAAGTTAGGACGGGGATTGAATAGCAATAACATTATGATGAAGATAAAGACTCTTGTGAATTGGCCCATCTATTATCACTATAAGAAAAGAGTTCGCTCCTGTGCACGTGTCATCTGCTCATTTTTTTCTTTTTTTTTAAATTTTTTTCTCTTCTCTCCTGCTTCATTCTCCCACTTTTTCTTTTTTAAAATTTTTAAATCTTCTCTCTCTTGCTTTCACTTTTTAAATCTTCTCACTTTTTAAATTTCCTCTCTCCAACTTATATTATAGTGTTTTTTATGAATAATGGGTATCTTCTACGATAGCCCGTCTTAATCGTGTCGTTTTCTTTTTTCTTTTATTTTTATGATATTAAAATATTTTCTCTCATTATTCATTTTATTAATATGTTTCATCGAAATTTTTTTATGAACTGCGGGTATTGTCTAGGGGAGATAACTCTGTTCCTACCATTTTATTTTTTCTCACACATTAATTTTCTTTTTTTATTATCTTTTTTACTTTTATTTTTTATCAAAATAATATCTTTATTTATTTAGCTTCTATTGTAGTATTTTTTTTTATAAATCAAGAGAATCCTCCACGGGAGACAGTTTTAATGTTGTCGTTTTCTTTTTTCATTTATTTTTTTATCACACTTTCATTTTCTTTTTTTATTATGATATTAAAATATTTTTTTTCATTATTCATTTTTATTAATATGTTTCATTACAAAATAATTTTTTTATGAACTGTGGGTATTCTCCACGTGAGATAGGGATGGCAATGGGTACCCTCTGGGCAGGGTACCATAGTGTCCGTCCTCGTACCCGCGTTTTAAAAAAAGCCCGTACCCGCGCCCATACCCGCGTGGGCAGTAACTTTAGTGCCCGTCCTCATACTCGCTGGGCACCTATATGCCTGTACCCGCGCCCGTTACCCGCACTTTTATTAAGTAAAAAATTAACAGCTCACTAAAAAATATTAATTTAAGAAAACTATATCTCAATTTAAAAATTACTCCAAGATCGTCCAAAAATAATTTTTAAATATCAATGACACAACAATTTAATTAAATTGAAACACAATATGTTAAAGTCCTAAAACACATAACATAATTTTTTTATTAAATATTATAATATACTTTCACGTCACATTATTTTATATACTTGGATATCATGTGTTAAATTCTCCAAGATCTGTAAAAAGTTATTTTTAACACTAATTAATCATATATTATAAAATAAAAAAAGCACAAATAGATAGTTTTAAAAATATGTATAAATATATTAGATATTTTAATAAAATTAATATATCCCTATATATAATTATATATGAGTGCGGGTATGGGGCGGGCTGGGCATCATAGTGCCCGTACCCGCCCCCATACCCACTTTGCGGGTTTTTACCCTGCCCATTGCGGGTAATTTTTGTGGGTACCCATAGGGTCTGGGCTCAATTGCCATCCCTAACGTGAGACACTTTTGTTACTACTATTTTATTTTTTATCACACATTAATTTTCTTTTTTATTATCTTTTTACTTTCTTTTTTATTTTTTATCAAAAGTATATCTACATTTATTTTCTCACTTTTTAAATCTTCTCTCTCTGGCTTATATTATAGTGTTTTTTTATGAATCATGAGTATCTTCCACGGGAGTCAGTCTTAATCATGTCGTTTTCTTTTTTCTTTTATTTTTATGATATTAAAATATTTTCTCTCATTATTCATTTTTATTAATATGTTTCATTATAAATGATATTTTTTATGAACTGCGGGTATTGTCCAGGGGAGACAGATCTGTTCCTACCATTTTATTTTTTCTCACACATTAATTTTCTTTTTATTATCTTTTTTACTTTTCTTTTTATTTTTTTATCAAAATAATATCTTTATTTATTTAGCTTCTATTGTAGTATTTTTTTTATGAATCACGGGAATCCTCCATGGGAGACAGTTTTAATGTTGTCGTTTTCTTTTTTCTTTTATTTTTTTATCTCACTTTCATTTTCTTTTTTTATTATGATATTAAAATATTTTCTCTCATTATTCGTTTTTATTAATATGTTTCATTACAAAAGAATTTTTTTATGAACTGTGGGTATTCTCCACGGGAGACACTTTTGTTCCTACTATTTTATTTTTTATCACACATTAATTTTCTTTTTTTATTATCCTTTTTACTATCTTTTTATTTTTTTATCAAAATTATATCTACATTTATTTAGATTCTATTGTAGTGTTTTTTATGAATGACGGGAATCCTCCACGGGAGACGGTCTTAATCCTATCATTTTCCTTTTAATTTTTTTTATCTCACTTTCAGTTTCTTTTTTTAGTATGATATTATAATATTTTCGCTCATTATTCATTTTTATTAATATGTTTCATTATAAAAGAATTTTTTTATGAACTGCGGATTCTCCACGGGAGACAGTCCTGTTCCTACCGTTTTATTTTTTCTCACACATTAATTTTCTTTTTTTACTATCCTTTTTACTTTTTATTTTTTATCAAAATTATATCTCTATTTATTTAGCTTCTATTGTAGTATTTTTTAATCACGAGAATCCTCCACGAGCGGTAGTCTTAATCCTATCATTTTTTTTCACTAATTATTCCTTCCTATAATTTGTTTTATTATAAGAGTAATTTTTAAGTGAACACGGGA